>OY856409.1:1639669710-1640204710 GCA_963693085.1 Alisma plantago-aquatica
AAAAGGATATACTTAGACATATGGTGTTGATTCCTTTGAAACCTTCTCACTTGTGGCTCATCTTAATTCTATAAGGAACCCTATCTCTCTTGCTACCACCTTTGACTGGACACTATTTCATCTCGATGTCAAAAATGCCTTCCTACATGGGGATCTATAGGAAGAAGTATACATGGTACAACCTACTATATTTCTTACTTGGGGGAGTGTCAAAAGGTGTGTAGGTTAAAGAAAGATATTTATGGCTTGAAGAAGTCTCCTCGAGCTTGGTTTGGCAAGTTCAGTGATATTGTTTTACAAATGGGCTTCTCATGTTCCATGACTGATCATTCCTTGTTCTATTCTAGTTCTTTTGATGGATCTATTATTATTGTAGTATATGTTTATGATATTGTTATCACTAGTTGGGATTCTATAGGCATATCCAATGTGAAGGAATCCAGAAGCACTTTCAAACAAAGGATCTGGGAAAATTAAGATTTTTTCTGGGCATTGAAGTACTTTTCTCTCATACAAGTACTAATTTTTCTCAAAGGATATATGTACTGGATCTACTTCATGAGATACGAATGAGTGCATCCAAGCATGTGTCTACTCCTATGGACTATCATTTGAAGGAAAATGTTGGTGATACTAATTATTTAGATCTAGGGTATTTTGGGAAGATTGTTGGGAAGCTGATATATTTGACAGTGACTCATCCTGACATTTCCTTTGTTGTAGGAGTGCTGAGCCATCATATGAGCTCACCAAAGTACTCTCATTAGACAACTATCTATCACATTCTAAGGTATTTGATAGGAGCTCTTGGAAAAGGGATCACATACTATGGACCCAAAACTCCTACATCTACTCTGGTTCTTACTGGCTATGCAGATGAAGACTGGGCTGGTAATATAAATGATAAAAGGTCTACATATGGGTATTACAATTTTTTAGGAAAACATCTTATCACCTTGAAAATAAATAAGAAAAATGTTGTGGCTCATTCTAGAATGGAAACTGAGTACAAAGCAATGGATCATGCATATTGTGAGTTACAGTGGGTCAAATCCATGCATTCAAAATTGCAAATTCATGTGATATCTCATGTAGAGCTCAGATGTGATAATCAAGTTGTTATCCATATTGCCAAAAATCCAATATTCCATGAATGCACGAAACATATAGAAGTTGATTATCATTTTATCAGAGATGAATTCAAGAATGAGAAAGTGGTGACTACTCATGTCAGATCTGAATAAAAACTTGCTGATGTTCATACAAAGCCACTGGGTCCTACAATTTTTCAGAGTATGAGTCACAAGTTGGGCATTCATGATGTGTATGCTCCAATTTGAGGGGGAGTGTTAATATAGTTGTTTTATATTTCTAGTATTTCATTATATTATATTTCTTTATTGTTGGACTCTTATGTAGTTCTCCAAGTTGTGTTATTGTATAAGGAGAGGTAGCTCATTGCTCCTCTCATAAGTTGCAAACTGCAACACCCTAATTTTCTACTCATAAATACATTTTGGGTAATGGGCTATCCTTAAGAATAAAGTAAAACTTGACATCCACACTTATGCACACCTATAGACCCATGCCTATATAAAATTGGTGACAACACTCACTTCGGGGTTCCTGGATGAGGCATGTTGGTGTTAGTAAAGGTAATGGTTTAGTGTAATTTTGGACATCCAAAGGCCATGAGAACACCTCCCTCTCCTAGCACTTACAATGGATTACGGCCAACATAGTCACCATGTGTATCGGAAGTAGTACCCATATTCGATGAACTCGGGTCACCCCTATGACAAATTCCATCATGCCATAGAAATGATAAGGAAACACCCCCCTATGCAGGTCAATATTGAGTGAGGACGTAAATCAAACTTAAACTCATGCGCTAAAAATGGGAGGGTTTAATCTTCTATATATGCATCTTGATTTTTTCAAATTTTTATGATTGTGATTGTCTTATATTGGTTGTGCATGGTTCACTAGCTTCTTCATGTGTAGGCCAACATATCAAACAAAAAATCTCAAATAAACAACTTCCATGAACAATATTCAAACAAAAATCTCCAATCAAAAACATCAATCTATAATCTTTTATCGACAATATTTATCAAATTAACAAACTTTTAAAGATCAACAATCTTTTTCAAATAAAATTAACTATCTTTCAAAATATTGACAATATTTCTCAAACCAAATCACAATTCATTTAAAAAATTAGCAGTTCAACATTCTTTTAAAGATTAACAATCATAGGCAAAATTTAACAATCTCTTTTAGAAGGAAATAATATTTTGTCAAAGTGAAATGGTCCTTTTCCGAAGTGAATCAATATTTTCTCAAACAATAATAAACTTTTTATAAGTGAAAAAAAATTCAAAGTGAAACACACTTTTTGAAATTGAAAAAATCTTTCTAAAGTGAACGACCTTTGCAATAAAATGATCTTTTTAGAGAATAACTAGTTCTTTGAAAGGAATAAATATTTCAACATAATTAATCCTTCCAAATTTCACTTCTTGCAAATTTTTTAGTCTTTTGAAGTGGATGATATTCTATGGGGTGGAATGACATTATCCATGTGTCTAGCACACAATCCTTTACATGCTTTACATTGACAGATTGTCTCAAAATCCCTTGAACCGCCTTACTCATTTATAAGCCTACTATTAGGATGTCAAAATCCACCCTTGTGCTTTATCTTTTGCATAAGTATGTGACTTAATTTCTTCTCAATCCCCTACTTTGTATCAAAAGGATATCTAAAGCGACACTCAAAGCAATGGGTGACCATCCCAAAATCTTTTGACTTAGTCCCTACTAAAATGCAACCAAATGGTAATCTTATACATTGAACCATCACTCCCTCTTGAAAATTTGACACTAGTTGAAAGGTAACCTAGATCTTAAAAGATTTTCTAAGAATTTGTTCTTTAGATCTCTTCTTGTATGTTGAATGGCTACCTGGTCTTATCTAAATGCAATATGCATTAACAAGTCAATCACATACAATTTTTGCCTTGGTTGAGACCTTATGTTAGTTTAGATTATCATATACTCCTTTGAAGGATCTCTTGACTCATCTTGAGTCTCTCCAGGCATGACATCATAATTTCATCGAAAAGCTACTTGGTTATCTATCTTAAACTTGATTCACCAATTTTATTGTGAACCAAATGAACACTATGAGTGTTTCATTATGCATCAAGCTAATATTTTCATGTTATAACTACTTGGTGAAACTCATATAGTTTTTATGTCTCTTTGCAAGGCTTTGGATGAGATATCCATAATTGAGGATAAAGAGGAGTAAAGCCACATATATCAGCCCTGGGTAGTTACCAAATCCTACTTGGTGGGGTACCATTCTAAATAGTTATCATTCCTTTTACTTATCTTATATTGTAGTTTCATTTTTTAAACTCTTTTATGTTGGACTTGGAGTCCCCTACTTATGGCATGTAATAAAGTACCTTGTGATTTATGTTATTCTATGTATTGTTCTTGGTTAATAATATCATTTCACTATTTATCATGATCTCCAACAAATGAAATACTTGCGTTAAGGTTGTATTGGTATTAGAAAGGAGTTCAGGTGTCAGGGTGAATCCTAGAATGGTCATTGTAGTAGGAGCTAATAGGTTACTCTACATGCTTATGAATGTCACTTTTTTTCTTCCAGATGTCCCCTAAGAGTCTCCCTATGCATGAAAAGTTAGCCCCACACTCTAGTAGAAAGAGTGATTATTACTTTGGAAATGAGGAGATCCCTCATTAGAGCACACCATCCCATCACATATAATGTGTTGGTCATACATATGCAATTCAAGGAGGAGATGGAGGCCTTCATCTAAGGAGGAATGAAGTCACCTTAATAGAATTCCTCAAGGTGAATCTTGAGTCATTCATGAGAGAATAATATCTTGGTGTTGTGGCCAAGGTTGAGACCTACATCTACAATCTGGAGGCTTCCATGACTTTGACTACTCTGAGGAGTCTCATCTTAGATTCGAGACATACACGTTTCAAGGACCATATGGAGTTTATTTAATGATGTGAGGTACCAGATGAAGAATTCCTCATGTGGGATGAGTTCTTAGAGGCTTTCAAGAGCCTCTATGAGTTTGATGTGATGATCAGCAAGAAGGAGGCATAGTTCGTCACCTGTGTCAACATGGTGACATGATTGTGATACAACACACTGTAAAGTTTTGCATCCTCCATAAGTACGGGGCTAAGATGACTAATATGAAGAAAACCAAGAAGTTCATCCAAGGTCTAAAGGATGATCTTACCTATTCACTTTCTCGTCATGGCTACACGATGATGTAGGAAGCTCTTGATGCGTCACTTGAGCTCGAGGGTCACCCAAGGCATTCTTGTCAGAAGAACTTCCATGGTGGACAACATCACCACCAAAAACATCACCAACATGGCCATAACAATCAAGATCAACACCAAAATGATCACACAAAGCACAAGTCCCTATAGGACCCCCCATTAATAGATGAATGTCACAAGTATGGAAAATCTCATGTAGGGTCGTGCAGATTGGGATTAGGTTTCTA
This sequence comes from Alisma plantago-aquatica, assembly GCA_963693085.1. NCBI lineage: Eukaryota > Viridiplantae > Streptophyta > Magnoliopsida > Alismatales > Alismataceae > Alisma > Alisma plantago-aquatica. Next base: position 1,639,674,282 of record OY856409.1, read on the forward strand.
CTTCTATTGTGGAGGAGAAGGGCACATCAAGGATAACTACCCTAGGTTAGCTACAAATAAGGGTGCATATGAGAACCATAACCTAGGTCCCCCATGAGAAAAAGAAAGCTTGAATTTTTTGGGGGATGATGAAGGTACAACTTAGTTTCATGTTACATTAGTGACCTGTGTACTTATTAGTTTTACTAGTTATGTTAGACATAATTCAAATATTATCTAGGTGAGTCTCATATCATGATTGAATTAGTGGTGTCTTATGAAGTGTCGTGTCTTGATAATGGGTCAATATAGATATCTTTGAAACCCTAAGGTGAGTAGTACATAGAAATTTTGAGGATAAAATTTATTAAGGTGGGTGCAATTTTAACATCCCAAAAACTTTCTCACATGAAATTTAGATTTCTTAATGGAGCTCGATGATAAAAGATAAACAATGGCTTAATAAATATGGACACAATTTATAACATTTGAGGAATTATCTTGTTCCTTTATGAATTACATAACTCACCATTATCCTTGTATGAAAAGTAATGAGACATAACTCTTTTTATCTCTTAATATGATCCCTTCAATAATGCCTAAAAGAAAATAGGAAGTCCTTGAATAGGTGGACACTCTAAATCCTAAAATTTAAATCAGTAAATCACTAAAAAACAATTATTCATCTACATCTCACTGTTTAATACATTTACATTAAGATAGTGACCTATGTTAATTTGGTGAACAAAAATTCATGAAAACCTATTACTAACCAGATATGGGGATTCTAGACTCCTCGATTAACCTATGGTTCAAATTTGATTCATCTTGAGTTTGTTTGACCAAATAATTTAGAGAAGAATAAATATTGTTTTCAATGTAGAATTTTAGTTTTAATCACCCTGACCTATTTACCAAATTGCATCTCATTTTGTTAGCATTCTACAACTTTTTCTTGGAACATGCATCTATGGTTTAGTTTGGATCAGTGCAAACTCTTCTGATACCACTCAAGTATCTCCCCCAACCAAAATCACTATCCCAGTTGGACTCCAAGAGATATCATTTACCTTCCCTATCTCGATCTCCCTCCACAAAGAAACCCTCATTTTAGGCTTCTCTACCACCTTCATCTTGTATCCACAATCATCACATTGATGCCAGACACCATGGGAATTTATGCTTAATTGTATTAACACCCTTTTAGGTCTGGACTCTCCTTGCCACCATGAATTTGTAGTAGAATCTTCCATCAACCACACCTATAAATGAGGGTTCTAAAATGACCACTAGACCCATAAACACCTTCCTCTACTACCAATGTTTTCTCTGGTGCCCCGAGCCACCCTTCCTACTTGTCTTTCTCCTCTGGTAACCACTATCTCATTGTAGCTACATTTTCCTAACTCAATACATTTTCCTCTTAGGTAAGCATCTATGGACATCCACCTTTGTTTCCCTATAGTTTTTACACCCCGGTTTGCCTTTATTTGGGATATCCTATATCCTAGTTCAAGGTCATCATCGTCGATTTACCACCATGGATTTCTTGTGCCCCTCCATCTATTTAAATAAATATTTTGGATTCCCCTTCACTCTGGGATTGTTTCCTAAGATTTGGTGGGGGGTTGCTCCTAGGATTTCAAGTTCATCCCTACTCCCCCTTTTTTTGGGGTAAGCTAGGAGACAATCTTATTCAGCCCGCCCTCCTCTTGCAAGTATATCAAGAAAAGGTATTACATTTCTAGAAAACATAAATGTGGCAGGACTCCTACCATTACAAGAAGGGGAAGGACGACCCACAAGGTCAAGGGGGGGATCTATGTAGAATAGATCTTCCTTATGGTTTTTTAGGCGATGTTTCACCAACACATCTTCCATGGAATTTTTGCTTCTCTCAACCTTCATAAACCCCATTTCTTGACATATCTCTCGTAGTCTATCAATTTTATTAAGACATGCTTCCAATCGTGAGTTTAGGGACCCTCCTTCTACAATAGCATCAGGCGCTTTGTTGTCGTCACTACCAATCATCACTCTTCTATAGTGCAGGGTTCTAGTCTGTTGCAATGGAAGATCAATTGCTCTAAGATCCACTTCAGAAACAATAGATACATGAATGCTTTTGACCATACAACCTAGCCAGGTACCATTTCTTTTAGTGACTATAGCTGTGATGGATGCTTCACTTCCTTTAAATACTGCATCAACACAGATTAGCAGGTCGCAACCATTGACATCAACTTCTTCCAAGGTTGAAGGTGAATTTTTTTTCTGATAGGTTCCTCTAATTGGTTCTTGTGTAAGCCAGATTGTTAATGGCTATATTGTTCAACACTTTAGCCACCTGTTGATTCGAGGTGGTCTCCTTACCTTCAAAAGACATAGTAGTTTCTATCCCTCCATATACACCAGTGACAGATGGTGAAGTTTGTCTCTCCTTCCCCTATTTCTAATGTTATTCCAGTGAGCTCTAGGGACACATCGATCCTTTCATGCTGGGGTTAGTCCCCCTGGATCGTCTGACTCCTCATGATGTGTTTCACATATTTATCTTGTTTTTCATGCCTTGGTTGATAGGTTTTATCCCACAATCAGAGCCGATAATAGCAATAACCATGGTCACGACTTGGAGCTTGGTGCTCCAACATGCCCTAGAGTTTAACATTGGCTCGTTGGCTTTGTCTGGGCACGAAGAAGCCTCTAGTGACTCCTTTTTTGTAGTTGATCATCGTATCTCAAGATTGACTTGAGTTTTTCCAACTCATTTTCTCCTCCTCATACTAAAGTGAAGGGGTTGATCCATGGGAGAAAGTTTACCTCTCCACCCTTGTGGGATAAATTGAGAATTTCATATTGCAAGGGCATTTCAATAACTGACTATTTTGATTAGTCTTTTAGGTGCACACATTGTTGAGCAAGATAAGCCACACCACTAGATCCAGTTGGACCATGTCTTCATGGGCTTGGGTTTAGTTGTCTATTGATTTATATAGTAATATAAACATGACTTTTATTATTTTCCTATTGGTCAACTCTTTTAAAATTCATAGTAAATAAATGGCATGATAGAAAAGCATGTAAAAATACTCATTAGAAAGGTATTGACACAAGCAATATCATTGACCAAGAATCATACCCTATACCAATTTACTTTTGCTATTTTATTTAGAAACCCTAATCCTATAATAATGAAGTGTAAATAATTCATGGTTAAGTTACATACATGAGAGTGGCGGCTAGGTCAACGTTTCCTCTCTGGCGATTCTCTGAGCGACTCGGCGTTTTCTCACCCCGCCTGGGGGAGGGGGAGGTCGGAGGCCGGCTGGCTACTCCTTTCTCCCCCTGGGCGTCTTCTCCATGCGTGCTTCTTCTCCATGGTTCAGCGCCGTCGGCGGGTCGTGGGCCACCCTCAGGTGGCACTTGTCCCCCACCTCTTCTTCATTTGGCGGCCCGCATTTCTTCGTGCTGAGCTGGTGGCGGGCGGAGTGACAGTGGCCTGGTGTCAGTCGTTTGACTCTGGTGGACACGCGCCTTCCTTGCTTTTCCTTTTCTTTTTGTTTTCTGTGTGGTCGTGTGTGTCAGGTTGCCCTCTTTTGGTCGGAGGCCGACATTGGCGGCCTCGAACACCTTGCAGGGAGAAGTAAAGTGGGGTTCGATCTTTGGCGGGTGCTCCTATCCTCGGCCACCTTCGTCCACCTCAAGTTGTAGCTTGTGGGTGGAGGGGTGTGCCGGCGTGGTGTGGTGTGGTGGTGGGGTTCCCTACCTTCCTTACCCCCACCGTCTCATACGTCTTATTCCTCCTTTCCTTGCAGCTGTTTCTGTTGGGGTTTTTTTCCTCCTGTCTTCCCTGCTTCTAGGGAGTTGCCTACCTATTTGTTGTTTTGTCTGTGTGAGTTGTCTGGTGCGTTGCTTTCTTGAGTGTTTTGTCTGTATGCTAGGTTGTATCTTCGTCCGGGTGGTGATCCTGTTCTCATCATCGCATTGTCTGTGTGTTGGTTTGGGGTTTGGTTAGGTCCCCTTCTGGCCTTGTTCTTTTTTGCTGTTTTGTTGAGGGTTGCAGTGGGGGTCAACTGTAGTGTGTTTTTTTGTTTGGCGTCCTGTTGTGTCTTTGGTTCGGTCGAGCTCTCTTCCTTTCAGGTGGTCTTCTGGCCTCTTCATGATGTTGATCTCTGCTGACAACTTTGCAAACTCCCAACCTGGTATCCTCGAATACTCTTGCAGATTGAAGGCTTCCATCCCAGTTAGCTACATTAGACAACCACTATAAGAGGTGGTCAGTGCTGAAATTTACCTATCGCATCCCAATCTGAGTCTTCTTCTATGTTGGTCCTCAAAGGGGGTAGTTGTTAGTTTCTTCGTTGTGAGATCTCTTTCTTGTAGATGCCATATGGTTTTCTTTTAATGACATTGAGCTTACCTTCAAAAAAAAAGTTACATACATGACTTTAGGATTGACCAAGGCTTAACTACTAGTAGTTTATTTCCTCACGATCAGGCGAGTGGATCATGCACATGGGAATAATTTTAGGGTTGAGGGTTTACATTATCTGTCTATGTATTTGTGATTACTCAAATTCAATGCATGATATTACTCAATTTATGTCCATGAAAACTATGCACATTCTATGAATTCATGTTTCTACTAGTTTTATGATTAGGCTTTCAATTCGAATACTATGAATCATGGCCATGGTAATCGATCATGTTATCATGATAACCATGTTTAAGTATAAGAAATCATGTTATGTTGATATAGTCCTTCCAATTATGTTATGTGATCAATAAATATCAGCTCCAGTACAGTTACCATACCCTAATTGGTAAGGCGTCATTCTATATATTTATCATTTCCTTTTAGTTAGGTTAGGTTGGAGTTTAATTCGTCGAGCTCTTTTATGTTGGACATAGAGTTCCTTTTCTATGAAATATAATAAAGTACGTTTTGGTTTATGTTATTATGTGGATTTTTCTTGGTTAATGATATCATTTCATGATTTATCATGATATCCAATAAATGAAATGATCTGTAACATTGTGTTGGTATTAGAAAAGAGATCATGACAATATGGGTGGGATGCTAAAAACCAAAAAACCTACTAAAAAGTAGATTGATGACCCTTTAAAGGTAGGTCTACCTATGAAAGTTTTGTTTGAAAAATGGGATGAAATTGTCTCCTGACCATCACAAAAGTCCAAATGTTAGTGTGATCTTGTGACAAGCAAGATGGATTTATACCATTATCAATCAAAAGTTTTCCAGACTCCCTCAAAAGCAACCAAGATCTTTAGAAACCCAAATGGATATATATATATATATATATATATATATATATATTTATTTATTTATATATATATCCAATCTAGGCTTTAGCTAACCCTAAAATGGCCTCTAATAACATATTGTATGAAATCTAAAAAAATCTAAAATATTTTAATTTAAGTCAAATACATAGAACATAAATCGAAAGCTAAAATTGTGTATGAACTAGAGTATCAACCTCAAAATATCAAATAACATAGTGATAACATATATTGTCATAAAAATATTGTATACAAACATACTAGATTACAATCTTTTCAATTTTAGAAGTCATGCATTGCAAATGTTAGTATATGAGGATTTATATATCTTTTCAATAAGATTACTATTTGTCTCTTACTTAAGACAAATGTTAGTCTAGTCGATCTTATGTTTCTCCACATGTACACCATACCATAGGTCGAGAATATATATTGGACTTATTATTTAGTATTATAGTAAATTATATTTCTTCTTATCTAATCATATTATACCAATGTAATATTAAAGTCCTTAAGTGTAAGGTTTTACAAGAAACAACATCAACCTCGAGAGAGCCACCACTGACTGCCACCACCCCTTTGACAACAACCATCACCTATCTCCATCCTCTAGCCACCACTGGGTTGGCCTCCATCCAATGAGAGCACATAATGGTAGAATGTTTATAGTAACCCACCTTCCGAACCATAGGAAACCATCCTTACCACCCACTTTGGGGTAGCGGTAGGGGCTTACACATATCTCTTAACGGAGAGCTACATGCATCCATCCCTTATAGGAGGCACCATCTATGATGAAGTGAGGTATTCTAATCTTTGTTTATTTTATTGTGTTACCCTTCATATACCTTGATTTTGAATTTAGTTCATCATTCCATGCATCTTTGATCATACATGATACTCTAACTTAAAATGTAGGATTTAGTTCAATTATATGCAGATTAATATATGAAACCCTAGATTTGATTAAGTTCATTAGTCACTTTGATTAAACTATTATTTATCATTATTAATAGTAACTCAAACTTTTCATATAAAATGTAGTCCATTTATATATCTATGATTAAATTTCTCTCATGTTCGACATTTCTACATGTTTTTTAATTTTCAAAAGTTAACCAAAAAATATTGTTTTCCTATTTTTTTACTTCTTTCCATGTGACATATCATGGCTAGCCTAGGTGATGATTGGCAGCCATTGGTTCAATCTCCATGGATTGGGGCCTCGATCTAGTGGTTCTCAATCATGACCATCAAATTTAGTAGAATAAGACTAAATGGGAATGATAGACATAGTAACCCTTCTCGAGCTTTACACAACCCTTTCTCACTATCATTCTCTTAGAGTCTTCCACATGAGCTCATTCAACCCCTATTTGTCTAGGTTTGGTTCTCCTCTTGGTGGTTTAAACTAATCCCCCTATTATCACTCTGACTCAGGAGAGGAGAATTATTAGATAAATCTAATCCATTCAGTGGCCCCTATAAATTCCTAATCTAGCTTCTACACTTTACCACTGATCACCTCCTTACATTTCCATCACATTTTGGAGCAAAAAATCCTCCATATTTCCCCCATGTCCTCACTACATTGTCATCATAGACACTCATTTGGGATTCTACCCTAATTACCTTGATAGGGAGGGAATGGAGATCACCAACACCTTCACGAGGCTTTTACGAGCTTAATTAGCCAACCAATGAGCCTAACATTTTATTCCTCCTCATTTCCCATCTTGCATTGGTGAGGATCTCCACTACAACTCTTGTGAGATGACTTTGTGAGGAAGATGCACTTCAACCACAAGATCATGCTTAATGTTGGCCCATACCATATCAAATGACCATAATAATAGAGATCCGTCACTCCCTCCCATGACTATCTTAGAGGAGGCAACACATCCCAACCTTTTGATCTATCTGGTAAAAAATGACCAAGATTGTTAGGGAAATGATTTACCATAAGTATTATTGTCATATATTGCCATATATCAAATAAATGCCATCATTTTACTAAAAACATAGAAAATCAATCTCTTAGCCAAATAGACTATATAAAAAGTTACCTTTGATGAGAAATATGAGAAATAAAATAAGTTATTTCCATAGACTAAATGATATCTTATCCTACTACTGTCTAAGTTTCCTCTCACTTAATTAATTGAAATTTAATAATGATCAAATCTTACAACTATGATCCCTATGCCCTAAATCTTGAATATTTAGTACTTGAAATGACTATTTGCAACCCCAATATGACCTTGATAATGCTGAATGCAAATCATGATAATGAAGATATAGGTAGTAATGTTAGTTATGATCTTAGGTGTTGCTACTAATATCCAATAGGTGTATATCATTCTATTGATATCAAATAATGATGATGAGATATATTGTTATTGAATACTAGTTTTGTTGATAATGTTGAAATATTATTAAATGATCACACCTAGGGTCATTATAGTATATAATTAACCTAACCATGGTTCTTCTGGCCAACTATTATTTATCCCAAATATTGAGACATGTGTCATATTTGCATGCCATGATCTTTGAACTACATGTTGACCCCATATCTTTGTAGATCACTCACAATTTGAATCCCAAAAGAAAGTACATTTATCCTCCTATTTGATAGACCAAAGGTAATGTTGATCAATATATGTATCTCTTTTAGCATGCTTGGCATAATTATTTGTTTGATCTACATCATTCCCTACTGAATGGTATTCTAAATTTATATATGCATATCTTGCAACATACTTAAACATAAATAAGATGCCCATTATGTGATGTTGATAATGATGATAATGTGTACAAGTGACCTAGTCTTATAATGTGGTTCTTATTAGAGTGATGGATTATGTACTTTGGTGATATCCTCATTTTGTAATATTTCCTTTAGAGTGAGGGAGCCATGTGATCCCCCTTCTATAGCATATCTTATTTGAGTCATTGAGCCATATTACTATGAAGGCATAATGGAAAATCCAAAATTAAATATATCTTATCACATAATGAAGTTTTTGATATAGTTTTGTATATATCTTATAAGTCCTATGAAGTATATTTAGTTTACCATAAACTCACATTATTATCAATTTTAAAAATGTACAATTGCACTAGTGATGAAGACATCATGATTTTCTTGATTTATGTAATAGAAGACAATGAAGACTGCTATACCTGCTCAATTATCTAGAATATCTATTGGAATACAATACGCTGCATCAAATTTGAACTCTAGATGAACATAACGAATAAATGGGATGTATGATCGTCTCGTTTATTTTTTTCATTCATATAACTTACTTATCATATTGCATTAAGGACCATTCTTTAAACATTCTTGGTTCATGAATGTAGTGATAATTTATTTATTTTACTACATATGTTTTGCATGTGACATTGGACACTCACGGGTGGACACATGAATCCCTATAACACTGCCTACCGAGACAACATAAATAGAATTGATGGATAAATAGTTCCGAGATACCCTTGTTCCAATTGACTATTGTAAAATAGGCATAAAAGCCTACAAGAAAGCCTATACGGAGCCCCCACCTCTCCTATATCACCACCACCAACATGATAGTGTCCTTTAAATGTGTCATGTTTTTTATGATTTGTGAAATGTTTGTAACCACACTAGAGTTCCTCTCAAAACCTCTACCTCCTCATTTAACCTTCCCTTTGCACTTGGGTAATTGCTTCTAATTTTGGGACTTATATGTTTCCCATCAAAATATTTATTCCATGTAATAGTGTGTAGATGCATATCTTACTAGAATCAAACATATACATGTGCTTCATATTAATGATCCATCCTTTATCATCCACCACGATTCAACTAGTGTGATTTTTCAATAATCACATATGATAACAAATGTATACATCATATGATCTTCAACATCAAGAGGGAGCAAACCTCCATTATCAAACTATAAGGATACAACTATTTACATTGGACGATTTCAATACATACAATCCTTGATTCCAGATATAAGTTGAAGTTCACCGAGGAACCTACCAAAGACACACCTGAGTGGAAATAGGGAAACAACCAAGTCAATCATGGTCTATGGAATAGTTTGGAGCCCTCTAGCAACTCCAAATTTATGGTCCATAAGAGCACTTAGACTTGTGGGAAGTTTCTACCTCAACTTTAAAAAGAAAAAGAATGCAATGAGCATCTAAAAATTCTAGCACAAGTTCTAGGGACAATTTGTTGAATTAATATTATGATACCATCATTGCCTTATCACAACAAATCAATTTCTTCCACCTCATCACCTCTTGCGAACAAACCAATTAGAATTTCAACCCCACCAATGTAAAATCTTTCAACACTCTACATCCATCCTTTATTCCTTTTGAAATGTTATCCTATAATGTAGCTAGTTCTCTTCCATAAAGGACGTCTACTGTTGTCTACAAAAATTAGACATACACCCATTACACATCTCAACCATTTTACCAATCTCACATCTAGTTGGATACCAAAACTTGAAGTTGAGGATGTTAACTTTCTCCCAGATGTAAGTGTACATTTTGTGACAAACTGGGTAATCTTGAGGAGAAGTGCTAGTAGAAGAATGATCATTCTTATAGCTGTGTATGTGCAGAATGAACTACTAATGTTTCATAGTATCTAGAACAAAAATCCTTCATCCCCATCTCCTCGTGTGACTATGAACAACTTCTACAATCATCTTAAGAATAGATTGGATCAGAAGAATTTGTGCCTATCCAAATTGGTTGTCACATATTGACCACATTTGGTCCTTCAACCAAAGTAATATTAGGGCCTCTGTGGTAGCATCAAATTCCATAGATAGTTTACCTGGGGCCACACAACACATGACTGGTACTAGACACCTTCTCCATTTTAAACCCTATATTACCATCATCAGACAGATTTCCAATCACCGATGTTGTATTATGAATCTTTCGCCTCAATTTCATCCCTAGTCAATGCATTATATCCCTCATTTTCCTTTCAATAATGTGCATGTCTCTAAACATGTTTATGCTTCTAATGTAAAATAACACTCATTAGTCATGGAATTGTGTTATAGAATTCTTTTGGGGTTTTAGAGCTGGTGGTCTAAACAATTATGGATATGTCATTCCATGGTCCTCTATTCCTTGCTATTAATCTCTTCTACTTCATTATCACTATACTAACTCCGTTATGATGATGCAAAAATGGCTGGAGCCATCTTTATCTTGTTTAACCTATCCTATGATGTTTGTCAACTAGGGAAGAACCATATGATTTCTTTTCCTTGCAAATATTTTTTATGTTCATAAGCAATTTTTTACTTGGTTCATATGAAATTTGTGGTCCTTTTCGAGAACCATTAGTATAATGTATTTTAGTATTTGGGTCACATATAGATAATGTATCTAGAATGAATTGGACAAATTTCCTAAAATCAAGTGTTCTATTTTTTAAATTTTCAACATTTTATAAAGAAATCAAAATAATATATTAAATCTATTGAAATTATGTAAATCAATAATTCTTTAGAATCTGTCTCTGATTATTTCTCTCATAATGGGGTTGTCCATCAAAGATCTTGTTCTTACACACCACAAAAAAATAAGGTGTCCGTGCACAAGAATCATAACTTGTTCGACATTACCCATACCCTAATTCATGCTCAATTACCCAAATGGCATTGGTGCAAAACCATTTTCAAAGCCTGCTACCTTATCAAATGGAAACCTTTTTCTATTCTCCAAAATAAGATTAATTTTCACTAGTTTTTCACAATGAGAAGATTTTTCATCTACCTTTATGGTTTTTTCCCTCAAAACTATGTCATTTATTTGATATACATGTGGAAAAACTCAACTATGCTCAATCAAGATGGGTTCTGTAAAGACCCCGTCCCATCTCCCGGTAACCCCCCACTTAACGGTGACCAAGAGATCAAAGCCGTTATCTAATAACCTGGATCAAAGGTTCGACAAATAATCAATAACAATTAATAAATTTTACCAACTAAACTGGAAACTGGTATAAAATAAAACTTTGCATACCTTTTTCAAAACTGGGATATCTACATCTATTCGCATCAGGAGTCTACTCTAACTAATCCTCCTTTGTAATTTAACTCTTAAGTAATTGCACATATACCACTTTACTGTTTGTCCTTTTCAAGCTTGTACCTAAAACTCCGACAAACAAAATGTCAGTCAGCATATCGGAATATGCCGATATGTTGGGACATCCAAAATTTCACAGATATGGCTAAAAATTTAATAATCACAATCAAATTATTTAACAAGACAATTTACATTTTCAATGTGTCATTCTCCACCGCTTTTCCCTAACCCTGGCATACCCCTCTTGGGTTTCTCTTTTGCCATTGACTTAAGGCCACCTTCTCAATCCCGAGCTTGGTGCCTGGGAGTCACCTCTCATGGTGCTCCATAGTCATGCATCATAGACCACCTTCTCATTCCCAAGCTTGGTGCCTGGGGTCACCTCTCATGGTGCCCATGGGTCTACCCTCTTGGGCCTGACCTTTATGGCATCTTCCATCAGGGTGGTATGTAGGTGTGAGAATACACACTTCTTTATAATTGTGATAACCATAGTGACTTTATAATTTTGCAAGTATGAACATCCAAATGTTCAGATTGCATTCAATATGAGGAAACATTTAGAAAACCCTCGGGAAACTAATGTGATTAACCATAATTAACCACATACCTGTTAAGAAGACTTGAATGCAGAAATAACTAAACCAATTAAGAAATCAAGCAAGTACACACATGTTGATCCTAAAAAGGCATCCAATTTTTCTATCATTAATCATGTCATCTTGATCTATTAATCCTAGTTGTTTCCTAGGTTTATTTGTCCTTTTTAGGGTTTTGAGCATAATTAGGGTTCCACTTTATTATTATCACTTTAAACCCTTATTTTACCAAATCACTTGCAAACCCTAATTATTTCATCTTTCTCTCACAAAAGATTCTAATTTCATCTTTTAGTAACAGGAAACCCTGATTTCAGATTATGAGTACTTTTCTTTTCTTTTTCTCTAATTTAGGGTTTCTAAGCATCTTAACCATTATATTAGGTTTAAAACCCTAAACTTTGCAATTCTATCAACAAAATAGGTTAAAAACCATCTTCAACATTAATCAAGTAAACCATGCTCGAATTAATTTATTTGCAAGATTAAAACCATCTTTGGTTAAAAATTAGGGTTTTCTAATTACAACTTCACACTTTTCCCATAAAAATATGCACTTTTGCAAAAATATAAAGATTTAGATATCCAAACAATTTTTAACATATTCCTTATATTTTTCTTATCATTTTTCATGTATTAACTTCCCTCATCTGAGTTTTCTATCAACATGTACAATTTTTATAAGAAAACTCCTTTTTATGGTTTATTTGCTATTTTTCTAGAAAAACTAGAACCGCCCGATCCATGGGCCTCAGATCCACTAAGGATCCAACGGCCCTGAAGGAGCGCGCCTTTCTTTTGCAAACAAAGGGAACAAAGGACGAAGGTGCCCTTACCTGCAACGAGGATGCGGAGGGACAGAAGTGTAAAAGGGTAGCGGTCTCCTTCTTCTTCCTTACGTCGAGTAAGCAGGTCCAGGTGGTCAACTCGAGGGTTGACTCCGGACTCTAGGTCACCTGCGAGCCATGCGATAGGCCAAGGAGATTTGCCTCCCTCCGTTGAAGTTGATCATGGGTCCAATTCCCTACCCGATCCTTGCCAAAGTCGCCGGACTCCGGCGATGTTCTCTGTGGTGTCGAGGGTACTGGTCAAGGTCGTTGGCGAAATTGAAAGCGTGAAGTCGATCCTTGCCATCTGCCGTAGAGATTGGAAAAGCAAATAGGGACGTTGGTTCCCTCCTTGACCATCCCCTATATATAGGGTCGAGGTCAGGTTCGTGGGGTTTTGGGTGTTTCCCAAAACAACGACCAAACATGCACAAACCAGGGATGATTCCCTGCAGTTTCATCTCCTGAGTCCAATGGGACTATCAGCAGGCTTGCTCATACTCTGGATCATGAGAAATCTCAGTTGGAAACTCTCCCTATAACTTGTAGAGTCCCAGTTCGATTGGGACTTAGACGATGAGCGTCCATCGTTGGATTAGGATCCAATGGACCTCATTGCTCGTGTTCAAAACAAAGGAAATATATATTTCATTAATTTAGAAATAATTCCCAAATTGAAGATAACTTTCAAAATCAATTTCTCCCAAACCATAAATCCTTTCTATCTCAAATTTTAAGAGAAGGTTTGTCTTGGCATTATCTAGCTTTGTACGAAATTTGGGAAACAAATTGCAATGGATGAGAAGGCTTCCTTCTCTCCTAAGTTATTCATTAATTTATTCAAAATTAATTTTTATTTCTTTTCCCTTTGCTATTAACTTGTTATTTTGGGTCCCTTGGACCTCAAGAAATCCCAAAGGCACGGATTCCCATATTGGGGAAAGTCTATTTGCCTTTATCTTCTTTTGAAAGTCAATTTCTCATATTTCCCTTTTATTAATCAATTTCTTTTCCTTTTTAATTTTCTTTTTAAGGAATTATCTTTATCTCTCTTCTATCTTCCTATTGAAATTCCTTTTAAAATTAGGAATCCTTGTGTTATGAAAATATACCAAGGATAACTCAATTATACCTCTTTTCACATATTTTCCACATTTTATCATTATTTTCAATTTCTTTCTCAACAAGGAAATACTTAATTGGTCTTTTCTTTTCTTATTGCATTCTCTATGCAACTTTGGACTCCTTGGGACCCAAGGAACCCAAGAGGCACAAAATCCAACTTTGGATTGTATTCTTTTGCCTTCTGGAGGTTTCCACACCTTTCTTTTCTCAAAACTTAATTATTCATTTACTATTTGAATTTCCTTGTTATTGGGCCCAATAGCCAATAAAGCCTTGAAAGCAATCATCAAGGCTATTGTAAACGAAATTACATCATTATTAGTCCAATATGAGAGTTTACATTTCTCATCAGATGAACCCAAAATCGGGGTTGTAACATCCTTCCCCTCTTATAGGAATTTTTCCCTCAAAATTCCACCAAGCAAACAAACAAATCAGGATAAACCTTTCCTATGTCCATCGTGGCTCCCATGTGGGCTTACCCTTTCCATGGTGCTTCCCAAGAACCTTCATCATCTCATATTCTTCCATCTGAGTTCTTTCTTCCCTTGGTATAACGTACCCTCATAGGTGACTCAGGATATTTCAGCCTCTCAAAAGCTGAATAGGTTCAGGGCTCAACACCTGGCTTGGGTACCTCACATAGTGCTCTAGACTGGACTCATGTAACACCTTATACATGATGTTATCCTGAGGGGAAAGGCTAAACACGACCATATCCACCAATCCATCTCAAATGGACCCATATATCGGGGACTCAGCTTTCTCAGTTGTAGCTCAGAGGGGTCGGATTTTCACATTATATTCTCCCACAGTGAACTGCATGTCAGTCTGCTTTGCATCAGCTCGTGACTCATGTCACCACTGGGCTCTGTCGCTGCCATTTCACGATCAAAGCGACTTCATCTGCACACATTGTGGTTCTTTTCTGACCTTCACAAGGCCTCCTCCACCAACATCATCTTAATGAAGTGGTGACTGACACAACCTCCCTATAGAACTTCTTGCATCTTGATAAAGGCTATGGTGGTTAACATCACATCTTAAGAACTGTCTCTTTGTATCACCCTGAACAAGCACACTTTCTCTCATCAGACCCTCTAGTCTGGATCAAACTAACCATTAGTTAGGGGTGATAAACTATACTATCATAGAGTTCTTCATGTATGTACTTCCACCTCATGGTAGTGAACATTTAGTTCATACTCAAGAAATTTTGAACTTGCATCATGGTGTAGTTGAACCATCTTTCTCTCTTAAGTAGTTTTGATCGAATCTGCCCCTTGACAACATTCTTTCTATCTCATGGCATCTAGGTAAGGCAATCTACCATAACCCATATTGCATATGGACCTTGTTTGGTCGAGGGAAGACTTACCACCACATCTGTAGTGATGAATTCCCTTTCCCTCTTGGGAATTCTTTAACCTCTAAGTCAAAGCACTGGGTTACTGGTGTTTGTCCTTCACTCTGGGCTTGCATGATCACATGCTACATGCAACTTCACATAAAGCAACCAAAGTGCTACTATCTTTGTAGTATCACGGTGTTTGGTGATCTTAAAACCATGATCTCCTGTATTTCATGATTCCTCAAGATTGATTCCTCGAAAACCCTAAACCACTCTCAGTAGGGTTTTATTACCTTCCTATCCAAAGAAGTGTATCCAAGGTTCTACAACCATCCATCTACCACATCAAGGACTAGGCTGGCTATCCAAACAACCACTAATCTTGTTCAACAAATCTCGTTATATCTGTGTGTTAGCCAAACTTATCTCTTTTTCTCAACTTAAGGTTAGCCTAACAACCTCAACTTCTTCTAGCTTCCAGCTAAACTAGGTACTATATCTCAACCTGAGCATTCATTACCACTTCTTATCCTTAGGTGTTAGGTAACATACACTTCCATGTATTATACTTATCATCTCATCTCAAACTCTAAGTTGGTCTTCATCAAGAAGCTTTGAGCTCATCCTCACTGTGATCAAACTCAACCTTGGTTAACTTGTAAATTCCACATAGCTCCTGATAAAACATCCTCATAAGCTGACTACACTACTTTCTCTTAGTGTTTGTAAACCATCCATGTATCATTCACTCCACCAAGGTATGTTATCATCTCTATCCTCATACCTTGTAGCAACGTTCCAACTCACATCATCTTTTATCCTTGGTGTATGGCATGCATACTGTCCCACCTCTCCCTCCCATAACAAGAGGAAATAAGCATTTGGCAGCCATCCAAACACAAAGTTCTTCCTGTTCCAAGAGTAGAGATGATACATCCCACATCGCCAGTACACTTTCAATTCTATGTTGAAACGTGCCACTTATGTCTCTACATCACAAGCATCATGATATCAAAGTTACTTCCATGGAAAACTGGTCTCGAACCTACTTGGGTTTACATACACTCCTTGGTCATCTCCTTTAGGTCTATAGGGTGCCGACACTTTTGGGGTCATCCATCTTCCCTTATGCATCCAGAGAGTGCCCTACCCTTTGGGTCCCATGAGATCATGAAGGTGATCAATCTCCTAACCCATGGCCCTCAGACAATGATAACTGTTACCTCCCGACCCTATGGTCATGTACAACTAGGGAATTATGCAACTCCTAATTCCATCGGTCTTATCCCTACATGACCCTAGGATAGACTTAGGATTTTGTTATAGTACATGTTCAACTTAGAACCTTACCCAAGCCTTCATCATCTCTCTCTGCATTCATGGGCCGACTTTCATCCCTTCATAGGGGTCATGGTGACCTATCTTCCTTGGTCAGGCCCCATGCCGGTTACCTACATGGTAACACATCCACATGCACTTAGAGATGGATATCTATGGGTCTACAGGTTCATTCTCAAACTATTTAATTTTCACTTACCTTCTCAAGATCCTATGAGACCTCTTTAGGTTACCTCAAAACCAACAAAACTGATATACACCCTACAAAAGGGTCCCTCTCCCAGGATGGGAGGAAACTACAACTATTGACAACAAGGTCACAACCGTCCCTAGGGTTTACATTCACATGAGCATGCCTAACCCAGCAGCCACTAGGGCACAAGCAGACCACATATTAAACCATTCTAGGTCATACTCATTCTCTTTCCTCAACATTAGATCAACTTAGTCGTGAGGGGTTCATCAAACATACCCTTAACTTAAGGGGTTACCTTTACCTCTACGCATGAGGAGTACCATGCTCGAAACTATAGAGACTCAAATCTCATCATGAGCATTGGGTACACTGCTTCCCCTCTTAGGCCTAGGAACCCTAGGTTCACCTTTGGGTGTCCAACTACATGCTCAAACTCTTAACCATGAATCCAGCATGTATAAGGCATGACATGCACTCCATGTCATCCTTCAACTTGAGAAACACACCAGGGTCGAGTCCTCCTCAAGGACAACCAACAAGGTACAAGGCCTCACAACATGTTACCAAACCTCTCCATGTCAAAGGAACTCTTCTTCGTGTCCCAGAAGGTAAACGCCTATACCACATGCACATAGGTACCAGAAGCATCATCCTCTCTCTAGGGTTTGGTTCCTCTAAAGGTAACCAAGATATCATCAGCCTCCAGGGATCATGCAAGAGGTAACCATTATCATCCACTTAGGTCGCATCATTCTCATCTCCCCACTGTTCCTCACATCTCGGGGTTTTAGGTTTCTGACCTTCTTACTTGGTTCCCTCTTTCTCTCTCTAAAACTAACTCCACATCCAGTCATACTACTAGAGGTCATCTCTCCATGAAGGATTAATCTCACGGGCATACCTCTATGTAGGTGAAGCCTATGCTCAAACTTATGTTTGCTCATGATTATCCATATCTCTTTATGCTTATCTCATAAGCCATCCATCGTGCCCTTCCGGCCAGGGTTCCAACCTACTACCGTACCACTGACGTACTCTGGGTGCATGCTATCCCTTACTTGCATAAGCCCCTAGGGTTTCTATAGGTTCTTCACTAACCTCATCAATGAAGGAGCTATCCTTCACTCTAACATGCACGACCCTTTCCAAGTTTGGGTCGTCAGAGGTACAAGGTCATCTAACCTCTCATGGCTCATTTGGCATCCCAAGGTGTGTCCATCCAAACACTCGGTCAACCATGAAATGTAACTCATCATGTCATCTCTCTCTCTCGTACCTTCACTTAGGGTTAGGGTTAACATCATCCTCAGAGGATGTGTTAGGTCTCTACTTTTAATGGAGGTCTCTACCTCCAAGACTAATGCTCTCAACTCATCCTCCTGACAAAGAGGTCTATCCTCAGGTCTCTCCTAATGGCGATGACAACTCGTGTCATCTGACCTATGCATGTATCTATTCTTTAGTTGGCGCTTAATCTATTAAGCTTATGTCCATGGCATCTTATTTACATGCCTTTCATTAATTTGGTGGAGGATTCCTTAGACCTTATTAACCTTACCCATACCTCAAGAGGGTGAGGAGAAGAGAAAAACCCTAATCCTTACTGTGCTTAGTAGAATTTGAGTTGAGAAGGGATGAACAAGATGAGAGAGTCCTAAAGGTATCTTATTTCGAGTCATATCCTAAGACATCGGCCACATAGTCACACAATCTGGGAGTCCTCGTATTCTGACTAGTGGTGCAGAGGAAAATATTGCCAGCCCCCAGACGTGATCCTTTTCTAGACACCTCAGTCTTTCAGACAATCCTCTAATAACTCCTTCAGTTCTGTGGAATTTGTAAAAGTTAATAATTATTAATGATTAGATGAGGAACCTATGCTCTGATACCAATTGTAACGACCCCGTCTCCCAGTAACCCCCCAGTTAAGGGATACCAAGAGATCAGAGCTGTTATCTAACAACCTGGATCAAAGGTTCGACAAATAATCAATAACAATTAATAAATTTTACCAACTAAAGTGGAAACTGGTATAAAATAAAACTTTGCATACCTTTTTCAAACCTGGAATATCTACATCTATCCGCATCAAGAGTCTACTCTAACTAATCCTCCTTTGTACTTTAACTCTTAATTAATTGCACATATGTCACTTTACTGTTTGTCCTTTTCAAGCTTTTACCTAAAACGCCGACAAACAAAACGTCGATCAGCATATCAGAATATGCCGGTATGTGGGGACATCCAAAATTTCACAGATATGGCTAAAATTTTAATAATCACAATCAAATTATTTAATAAGACAATTTACATTTTCAATGTGTCATTCTCCACCGCTTTTGCCCTAACCCTGGCATACCCCTCTAGGGTTTCTCTTTTTCTATTGACTTAAGGCCACCTTCTCAATCCCGAGCTTGGTTCCTGGGAGTCACCTCTCATGGTGCTCCATAGTCATGCATCATAGACCACCTTCTCATTCCCGAGCTTGGTGTCTGGGGTCACCTCTCATGGTGCCCATGGGTCTACCGTCTTGGGCCTGACCTTTATGGCATCTTCCATCAGGGTGGCATGTAGGTGCGAGAATACACACTTCTTTATAATTGTGATAACCATAGTGACTTTATAATTTTGCAAGTATGAACATCCAACTGTTTAGATTGCATTCAATATGAGGAAACATTTGGAAAACCCTCATGAAACTAATGTGATTAACCATAATTAACCACATACCTGTGAAGCAGACTTGAATGCAGAACTAACTCAACCAATCAAGAAATCAAACAAGTACACACATGTTGATCCTGAAAAGGCATCCAATTTTTCTATCATTAATCATGTCATCTTAATCTATTAATCCTAGTTGTTTCCTAGGTTTATTTGTCCTTTTTAGGGTTTTGAGTATAATTGGGGTTCCACTTTATTATTATCACTTTAAACCCTTATTTTACCAAATCACTTGCAAAACCTAATTATTTCATCTTTCTCTAACAAAGATTCTAATTTAATCTTTTAGTAACAGGAAACCCTAATTTCAGATTATAAGTACTTTTCTTTTCTTTTTCTTTAATTTAGGGTTTCTAAGCATCTTAACCATTATATTAGGTTTAAAACCCTAAACTTTGCAATTCTATCATCAAAATAGGTTAAAAACTATCTTCAACATTAATCAAGTAAACCATGCTCGAATCAATCTATTTGCAAGATTAAAACCATCTTTGGTTAACAATTAGGGTTTTCTAATTACAAATTACATATGCACTTTTGCAAAAATATATAGATTTAGATATCCAAAACATTTTTAAAATATTCCTCATATTTTCTTGATCATTTTTCATGCATTAACTTCCCTCATCCTAGTTTTCTATCAACATGTATGATTTTTATAAGAAAACTCCTTTTTTATGATTTATTTGCTATTTTTCTAGAAAAACTAGAGCTGCCTGATCCATGGGCCTTGGATCCATTGAGGATCCAACGACCCTAAAAGAGCGCGCCTTTCTTTTGCAAACAAAGGGAACAAAGTACGAAGGTACCCTTACCTGCAAAGAGGACGCGGAGGGGCAGAAGTGTAAAAGGCCAGCGGTCTCCTTCTTCTTCCTTACATCGAGCAAGCAGATCTAGTTGGTCAAATCGAGGGTTGACTCCGGACTCTAGGTCACCTGTGAGCCATGCGATAGGCCAGGGAGCTTCGCCTCCCACCGTCGAAGTTGACTGTGGGTCCAATTCCCTGCCCGAGCCTTACCAAAGTTGTCGCCTACTCGCTGGACTCCGGCGGTGTTCTCTGTGGTGTCGAGGGTACTGGTCAAGGTCGTTGGCGAAATTGAAAGTGCGAAGTCGATCCTTGCACTCCGCCGTAGAGATTGGAAAATAAAATAGGGACGTTGGTTCCCTCCTTGATCCTCCCCTATATATAGGGTCGAGGTCAGGTTAATGGGGTTTTGGGCGTTTCCCAAAACAATGACCAAACATGCACAAACTAGGGATGATTCCCTGTGGTTTCATCTCCCGAGTCCAATGGGACTATCACCAGGCTTGCTCATACTCTGGATCATGAGAAATCTCAGTTGGAAACTCATCCTGTAACTTGTGGAGTCCCAGTCCGCTTGGGACTTAGATGATGAGCGTCCATCATTGGATTAGGATCCAATGGACCTCATTGCTCACGTTCAAAACAAAGGAAAGATATATTTCATTAATTCAGAAATAATTCCCAAATTGAAGATAACTTGCAAAATCGATTTCTCCCAAACCATAGCTCCTTTCTATCTCAAATTTTAAGGGAAGGTTTTTCTTGGCATTATCTAGCTTTATACGAAATTTCGGAAACAAACTGCAATGGATGAGAAGGCTTCCTTCTCTCCTAAGTTATTCATTAATTTATTCAAAATTAATTGTTATTTCTTTTCCCTTTGCTATTATCTTGTTATTTTGGGTCCCTTGGACCTCAAGAAATCCCAAAGGCACAAATTCCCAAATTGGGGAAAATCTATTTGGCTTTATCTTCTTTTGAAAGTCAATTTCTCATATTTCCCTTTTATTAATCAATTTCTTTTCCTTTTTAATTCTCTTTTTAAGGAATTATCTTTATCTCTCTTCTATCTTCCTATTGAAATTCCTTTTAACATTAGGAATCCTTGTGATACGAAAATCTACCAAGGATAACTCAATTATACCTCTTTTCACATATTTTCCACATTTTATCATTATTTTCAATTTCTTTCTCAACAAGGAAATACTTAATTGGTCTTTTCTTTTCTTATTGCATTCTCTATGAAACTTTGGACTCCTTGGGACCCAAGGAACCCAAGAGTCATGAAATCCAACTTTGGATTGTATTCTTTTGCCTTCTAGAGGTTTCCACACCTTTCTTTTCTCAAAAACTCAATTATTCATTTACTAATTGAATTTCCTTGTTCTTGGGCCCAATAGCCAATAAAGCCCTCAAAGTAATCATCAAGGCTATTGTAAACAAAATTACATCATTATTTGTCCAATATGAGAGTTTACATTTCTCATTAGATGAACCCAAAATCGGGGTTGTAACAGGTTCCTTGGCTATTCGACCTTTCAAAAGGGTTATAAGTGTTATTGTCCATGAAACCAATGCTTATATGTGTCAAACATGTGTTACTTGATGAATCTGACATCATATTTGTCATAAATTCCGCACACACTCTCTTGCCTTCATACAAGTTTATTTATTTGGATCTTTCTGATTGAGTGTAGTATCCTCCCACCCATTCTTGGACACATGCTATCATTCCTCCAAAGAGAACCACAATTTTTGAGTCTATCAAAGTCCATCATTTCCAAGACTTATCATAACGTCTAAGGATTTAACACTTCTGGTGGCATTCATAGAAGGTATATGTTCTAGTAGTCTTCATTAACCTATTTGTCATACATAATGTATTTTGATATCTCTTACAATGCTATAACCATATATCAATACTTGGATTCTATCCAAATCCTAATGAATTACATACATACTCTTCGTCACCATAGTTGGATTGTTTCAATGCTCGAAGAAATGACATTTGTTTGCATGATAATGGAAGCTAGGATCTTGTCTCATCTCCTCTATACAATATGAGTGTGGTCTACCATTGGATCTTCTCTATCAACTTCAATTCAAACGGGTCCATTGAGCACCTCAAAGCTCGTCTAGTTGCCAAAAGCTTCAGCTAGACTATTAGTGTATACTTTTATGAAACCTTTTTTTTCATTCACTTGTATTGCCTTAGTCTGGTTCATTATATGTCTAGTAAATCAAATGGATTGGCCTTTGGTACCACTTGATAATAAAAATTCCTGCCATGGTACCTTGGATGAGGAGTCTTTATTCCTTCAGGGGAAATAGGTGGAGGAGGTGTATACGGAACAACCTACATGTTTTGTTATTAATAGGGAGTCTTCCCATGTCTTCCATCTCAAACATTCAATGTATATCCTAAAGAAATCACTTAGGGCATGGTGCACCAAGATAAGTGGATTCCTTGCCACTTTAGGTTACACAGATGTTCCACCAACCATTGTATTTTTTCTTGAACTACCTCTATCATCATCCCCACTTTCTATGTTGATGATATCATTATCACTAGAAATGATGCTACATGGATCTCTACAGTAAAAGAATCTTTTAAATCACATATTCACACAAAGGATCTAGGGAAACTCTGATGCTTCTTGGGACTTGAGGTTCTTCACTCCAAAAATGGCAATGATCTCAATAGAAGTATGTCCCAAACATCCTAAATGCTTTTTTCTTGCTCAACCCTAAGCTTGTTTGTAACTGTTGGTATATGGAATTAGATACATGACTTGATAAAAATAAAGGCAAGCTTCCCATTTATTTTGTATAATCAGTTATGAGATAATGTTTTACATAATAAATGTCTAGAGAATGATATTACTCAATGGTGTATGTCTTCAAGTACGTGACTTGGAAGAATGAGATCATATAGATTATAATAGTATATTCATTCTCATTATGTCCCTGATCACTTGTTGTTATGGAAGGTATATAGACAAAAATAACACATAATATCAGAGTGTGAGTTGGTTGATGACTAAATCTCATTAGTCATGATATGGCAATATCAAACCAATCACACAGATTCATGTTAGGTAACAATGTATCAGATAAACCCATCGTGAGACTGATACATGGAAGCCATCATCATGAAAGTCATAGTTAGGTCTCACAATGATGGTGGTGATTGTGGTTCTTAGACCTAAAATCACTACACTCATCATATGTCATTGGGTACACTTTGACATCATCAAACATAGTCCCAAAACATGGGTTGTTATAACAGTGATGATTGGGTGACTTTGACACACGGGGGTTGACTGTGAGTGATAAATATGGGATTTGTCCCTTTAACATGAGTATGATATCCAATGCATCTCGATTACCAAGAATGAGAAAAGTATGGACATACGCATGTGAGTTAATATATGATATTGAGCTCACATATATCTCATGCAGTCTGCTCTGGTTCAAATAATAATGAGGATGACTGATCCATGCCTCTAGTTCAATATGTATATCAGTGATAAAGGAACTATACAAACATTGTAACACCATACACAGATTGTCGGTTGAATTTTCTCCCCAACATTTCATTCACTTGGGTAGCAATGATGTGCGACCAAGAACCATTCTTTGCTTGTGATGTCATAAGCTAGTTATGGACATTCACTGCCAACGTGATATGGGACTTATAGGGTCACACACATAGGAACTCATCTATAAGTGGAGTTTGATCTTGAATGATGATAGAATTGATTACTAAAGTGTTTAGGTATTTCAATTCACGTAGTGGATCAGGTGACTAGACTGCCAAATGATCAGTTCAAGTGTTGAGATTATTGTTTGGAATGTCAGGCCAATTGTATTGTACATTTGTTGGAATTCTTCCTGACCTAGGCTATGAGATGCCCATCTCACTTGTGCGAAATGACCATATGGCTTGGCGTGCGACACCCATCTCAGTTGCACCAAATGGCCATTTGGTTTGGTGTGATATGCCCATCTTAGTTGCACCAAGCACCCATTTTGGGGGTACGTCAAGTTGAGTACTAATTGGAATTGAATTGCCAACATATGTGGAGAATTGGAAGGTGAGAAATGACCATTTCACTTAGCAAAATGGCTGTTTCGTGAGGTCTCACTGGGCGAGATGAATGTTTTGTCGTACGCAGGTTGTGAAATTTCCAAAAAAGTTGCAAAAATTTAAGATATACTTGTCCTTTCCACTCCCTCTTTAGTCCCCCATTAGTCGGGGACTGGGAACCCTAACCCTAACCCCTCCTATATATAGAGGGGTACTGGGGGCTTCCCAAAAAACAACTACTACATAGAAAATTTAGAATTAGTTGCTCTGACAAGTGTTGTCCTCTCTGGTTGTAGTAACCACGAGAGCCAAGGTAAGTCCTACACGACTACAAAGGGATAGCCATGGGAGAGAAACAACTGAGGATCATTGTTGTCGGAGAGTATGTTGGGGACAAGTAAACCAACAGGAGGGACAACTACTTCATGTTTGTTCGTGCAGGATGACAAGAGTTCTAGTTGGTCTGTGTGGACTACTCTAAAGGAAGGAGTCCATTGCCTGTGGCTTGGAGGGCAACGTCAACTTACAGTATGTGGCGAGATCTGAGCACCGCTATAGTAGTTGTCTGAGTCTGATGTCTGTAGAAGAGCTGTAAGATGAATTAGAGTGTGACTAGGAGCTGCACAACCACCGTCCAAGACAGAGTGCACATCTACATCGATGTGGATTTTCACTAGACTTGCTCCAGGACTAGGTATATCTTCGTGAACCCATCCTTCCCATTGCATAGTTATTGACGTGATCTGCTAGTTAATGGGAAATATGTCACTAAATTTTTTTTTTTCTGCTGACAACCTGATGCTGTATTTCCCAATAGTGGTATCAAAGCCACGCCAATTAATTATGTTATGGGATAATTGATATGATCAAATTTTGGTTTTATCGAGTTTATTTAGTATATGTGATGTCAATATTTAAACTGGTTGATGTGCATGTCTATCTAATCACCACATACAGAACCCAAACGGATATATATATGTATATATATATATATACATATACATACATATATATATATATATATCTATATATATATATATATATATATATATATATATATATATATATATATATATGAAATTTACATGTGTCATAATAAAATCAGTTTTGATGGTGGATGTAAAGCATGGTTATGGCCGAAACCCCAGATCTGTGTGTGAATGGTTGTGGTTTTTATTCCTATTGTTAATCGGTCTATGTACCGAGCCTCTCTCTCATTCCAAATATAAATTAATGGTTTTCTTCCTATTCCCCTCAAATGTAACTCGAGGATTTCTCCATAAATAATGTAATAAGAAATAGGATAGTTTTATTTTAAGTTTTAACGTGAGATGACCATCTGCACAAGATGAAATGACCAGCTCATGAGATGACCCGATCAACTGGAGGACTGAGGAGGACAAATGATGGGAGGATGAACCGACCGACTGGTGGCCCAACTCATCAGCTTGAGATGTCCGAATGCTGCTTGGACCTGAGAACCAGATGATCACTTTAGAAGAGCCCAACTGAGCAACTAGGAGGCACGCTGATCGGTACAAGAGTTGAACTGATCAATCCGGATTGGTTCAAGCCCAGTTCATCACCAAAAATAGGTTGTATATGATGTGGGCCATAGGTGGTTGTAATTCCTTGTGGCTCCAAGGAATTACATTAGTATGGCCATAACAATCACACGTGTGTTTTATTTATTGCATGTTCTCATTTGGGGTTATATCATGTATATGATACATACTATATATGTGGTGATTGGATAACATATATGTATTTATACAAACTCCCTCATTAAAATATCAAGCCTTAGATGCTTTCTAAAAGTGACACACATGAAAAGCTTGATCAAACAATCATAGGTGATGCCAAAGCGTGGTATGTCATCTATCTTGTGGAAGTGTGATGGTAATGATGTAGGTGCCGCCAAAGCGGGGTACATTGTTATCATGATGACTTTTGGGTCAAGCTTAATTGGTGATTCTCAGAGGATTTGGGCCTAGAAGCATGCAGATGATCATGGCAAGGAGTTGTGCATGTCATCTATATGAGAGTTGCATATGATGAAATTAGCATGATGGCGTACCTAAATAGTCAAGTTGTGGGCGATCAACCAAAGCTAACTCATGATTTGATGAAATACAGATCTTGGCCCACTAGAATATCGTACGCTGCAATATTTCAAATTGATATTGAGGTCTATCAATTTGAATAAAATAGTGGGAGTGATAATAATTAAATACCTAATTAATATCATAAAAATTATCAAATCAAACCAGATCAAAATTATTTTGAAAATGTTTCAATATTTCTTTGTAGGATCAAATGTCAAACACAAACATGTTCAAATTGTGGTCAATCCTTAAGAAGGAAAAAATGGGATAAAGTTCCATGATTGGTTAAGGATTTTGAGAAATGTTCTCATCAATGAGCGAAAGCTCTATGTACTTGATAGACCAATGCCAAAGGAACCCACTCCAAATGCGCGTAAGGTTAAATGGATGCTTCTTGGAAGCATACCAATGATGCCATAGAAATCAATATACCTATACTATGTTTTAGGAACTATGAGTTGCATGAAAAACATGAATACATAAAAATTCTTGAGATGGTAACACATCTCAAGAATCATGTAAAGAAGGTATAATGTCTCCAATGAGCTAATTGAGTAAAAACTAACAAAGTGAGGTCCACTAGAACCCCATGTGCTCAATATGATTGGACATGTGGAATGACTGGGATTTCTCTTAGATCAAGAGTTGATCATGAATATGATTATGAAAGTGTTGCATGAATCATATAATCAGTTTATCAATTGCTTGGCATGTTGATGCCAAAGCAAAGAGGAAGAAGGACAAATCTATGATGGTGATCAGCAGAAGTGAGTCCTAGGGCAAAGGCAAGGCAAGGAAGCATTCTGAGGCTAAGATAGTCGAATTCTTCTACACTCAATATATTGAGAAGGGTAAGTGTAAAAGGAATTTATCCTTTTTCACTTAAAGGATAAAGAAAACAAAATGCCACCATTGTCACTTGTTTGGATATTGGAAA
Organism: Alisma plantago-aquatica; assembly: GCA_963693085.1. Lineage (NCBI taxonomy): Eukaryota > Viridiplantae > Streptophyta > Magnoliopsida > Alismatales > Alismataceae > Alisma > Alisma plantago-aquatica. The sequence goes on from OY856409.1 coordinate 1,639,701,779, forward strand.
GAAATTATCCTCTTCAAAGAGGATCTTAGGAAGAAGATAGAAATAGAGATCTCTACTCCATGACCTGAGAAGAAGTAAGATTGAACTATATGGAGCAAGGGTTATTTCCACTATAGTTAAAGGTTGTCATTCATGGACACATAATAGAACTAGTGAATTGTTATTACATACTTGCCAAACATCATATGTTTTGTATGACAAGAACATTATGATATTTTATGGAGATGCCCTAGGTCTCATAAACTATAATTGATAGTTGTAAAGACAAATGTGTATGACACATATATTGAATGACTTGATAACTCAAACATTGAATACCTATAGCACTATCATTTTGAGCACATAAATGAGAGATGCATTTCTAGAATCCATATGATGGTTATCTAGACTCTTTAGGTTAATGAACCAATAAATACATGCATGTCTTATTTGTTGTGCAATATGACAAGAGAATCTTCACTATATGAGTGGGAGATTGACTATTCCATTAGGATTGGTACATACTGATGTACATAGACCTTTTGGATGAATGCTAAAGGTAGTTATAAGTACCTCATTATATTTACTGATACGATCAATAGATATTGAAATTTATATTTAATGAAATATGAGTTTGGATCTCTTGAAGTGTTCAAGGAGATCATAAATGAAGTATGTAACTAAATTGGTAAAAGTATTAAGATACCTTGGTATGATCGATGTTGAAATATTTTAAACCAAGAATTTGAGGACCTTCTGGGAGATCATGATAGTGTATCATAATGAACTCCACCTGAAACATACTGATGATTCATAAAGAAGATATTACACCCTATTAAGTCATGGTGATATTATTAATAAAATCTAGCTAATCTTACAATTTCTTTTGGGCACATGCTTAAACACTAAACAATGTACCATATAAAATGGTACAAAAGATACCATATGAGATATGGCATGGGAAGTGTCCCGATGAGTCTTTTGTAGTGGTTGGGATTGAATGATTGTATAAGAAAATAGTTTCTTAAAAGGATTTATCCATAAATCATATGAATGTTATCTTGTTGAATACTACTTATATTCCGTCCTGACAACAAAGTGTTTGTTTCTAGGATGGCTGAATTCCTAAAGGGAAATTAGTTCCAAAGGAATCAATGGGAGTAAAAGTAGACCTCAAAATGTTCGAGACAAATAAGAAAACATTGAACCTAAAGAGATACAATAAGGAACAAGGAGAATCACAGACTATTGTGGAATCTCAAGTTCCTTATATAAACAAAGAACTCATAGTTTTAGTAGAACACCTTGAGTTTGAAAGATTATGATATCTTATAGCTCAAGAAGATGGTAAGTTTATCATAGAGATGAGTAAACTACCTACCTAGAAACTATTGAGGAACCAAATTCTAAAAAATTGCTTGAGGCCATGAGACCTATGATGGACTCCATGTAAACCAACAAGGTGTGACCTTGATGGATCCACCTGAAGGGGTAAAACCCATAGGGTGTATTTGGGTCTTTTTAAGAAGACCAACATGGAAGGGTAGATTGGTTGCAAAGAGTTTCAAACTAGTTCAAATTGTTGAACGTGATGAAGCCTTTCATCAATTACCATGGTTAAATCCATCAGGAATCATGCTTGCTGTTAGAGATTAATATGAATGTGAGATTTGGCATATGGATGTTAAAACCACATGCCTTACTTGGAATAATCATAAGGATGTGTATGTGACATAGCCTAATGGTTTTATAAATCCATTAATGCAAATAAAGTCTATAAGCTATAAAGGTCAATCTATGCATTGAACCAAGCATCTCAAATCTGGAATCTTCTATTTGACAAGATAGTCAAAGGGTTTGACTTGAGTCAAAATGAAGATCGAATATGTGATTATAAAATATTTAGTGGGAACATATTTATATTCCACATAATGATGGGGAATAATGTCCTTATCCTATAAATGATAAAACCTGGCAAGGTAAAGTACCTTCTATATAAAGGGTTTAGGTGAAGCATCCTATGTGATAGGGATCAAGGTCTATAGAGATAGATCTAGAAAGCTTATTGACCTAAGTAAAAGCTCATACATTGGTAAGACACTGAAGGGTTCAACATACAAGACTCAATGAGAGAAAACTTGTCCATGTTCCATGGAGTTAGTCTTTCAATAGCCTAGTGTCCTAGTTCTTATGAAGAATAGGGACACATGGATACATGCCATTGGATCTATCTTGAATATAATGCTATGTACTTATCCCATTATCTCATATGTATTGGACATGATGATAAGATATCTCGTTCTCTCATATGTATTGGACATGATGAGAGGATATCCAATCATCTCATATGTATTTGACATGATGAGAAGACACATATATACCTACCTAGAAATCTTGTATGTATTGGACATGATGAGAGGGTATATGTTAGATGCCAGTGAAAGTGTGAAAGACTGAATTTTGTCTTAATTTCGAGGACGAAATATCTTTTAAGGTGTGTAGGATGTGATGGAGTGGACTTTTAGAATCCTAAATGTCCAATGACACAAGTGAAGTCATTCATATGTTAATTTTGTTTTTTTTAGAATCTCAAGTGTTTTGATGAAGTATGAGTGATGATTGATATTGTGTTTAAGATCCCTAAGACATGCCTTTCGAGGTATTTTATTCGGTGGACAAAACATATAGCTTTGGCACCGTCTTTAATTATAAAGTAGATTATATGATGAGGAATCAATGGTTTAGATTTGAAGATTATGATGCTCTTGGAGAAAGATATGGAGGTAGGAGTTGTTTAAATGACTAAGATTGATATACATACAAATAAGTTCTAATATAGTCCTAAGCTAAGCTAGTGTGACATTGAATGTCACGTGGGCTGCTGATCACGACCTCTCAATAGATCATATGCATGATGCCATTGGATGAACAGGAAGAATCACGGATACATATGTTCAATATTCATCTCAGCCACACATGAGGACTCAGCAGTCGAGATTGGGTCTCTACTTTGCGGTTATGGCTACAGTGCGTGGGTGGAGTGAGCGGAAATACCTAGTCCACGTCCTGGTCGTGGCCTTATGGAGGAAGCTAAAGGAGTAGTTTCCCCTACCTTCTCAAGACCGGCCGTTCCCTTCATATTATCTAGAGGAGTTGCAAGACCCATCTAGTGAATCAGTGGTGTAGACAAGAGAGAGATCCACCTCCCCTTTGTTGCTACTTCTCCACCGTCTAGAGCAGGTGGCGTGAGGAAGACATGGTAGCTGCTCACAGAGCACAACAGATCACGACGGCCATGGCCCTTCCTAGAGCAGCGAGAGCAGTAGAGGCTGATGCTGGGATGGAGTCTCACAGAGTCGCGCACGGACAGGGAATTGAGAGCCAAGATGAATGATGGCGATGATCTGGAGGTGTCAAGACATGATGAGACGCTGGTTCTATGTTCGTTAGATCCAGTCGTTGTAGCAGCAAACCATAAACATCATGGAGGAGCTATTGACGACTGCATCTCTGGCGAGGATGGAGACCTCCCTAGCGGATCGCACAGAGGAGCCGCTGAGAGCCCAAAAGGAAGAGAAGATGTATGATGGCTCATCGGAGTCGACCCTAGCGGCGGCGCCTGCACAAAGTCTCACAGACTAGCAATAGGCGGAAGAAGGTCACTTGGAGAATAGGTGCACAACGGCCTAACCTCTCCGAAGAAGCTTGTCCGGGATGCGCCCAGGTCTGAGAGCATCGCGCTCGCGACAGCTTGGGCAGGAGAGCACCCACGCACACAGGCGGTGGCAGCGCTCGTTTTGGTAGGCGACGTCGGGTGTAGGTGGAGACGGAATGGAGGAGTCACGAGGTGGCGGCTGTTTCATGGAGGAACAAATCCTCCACTTGCGCCCAGGTCGAGATACCGAGAGAGAGAAAGGATCAAAGCTGGTTCGGTTCAATCAAACCAGCTATGACATTATCAGTGAACCGACCCCAGACCAACATAGCTCGGCCGGCTCAGCGTGGGCATAGGAGGGGTGAACCGCAGCCCTAACGGACATGTGGCGGCTGCTAATTCGCTGAACAAGGTAATTCCTTTAGAAAATCTCAGATCTTAGATAAATCATAGTAAATACCTTGGTTATCAGAAAAATACAAACAAGGTATTGAAATGTTCAGAAAAATAATTAGAACAACATGAGATCATAATATTAGTCTTTTGTTGCACTTATAATAGTGATATAATTTAAGATGTGAAATTCTCTTTTGATGGATAATAACTATCAAACAATGTTAAGTCTATAATTATGTATAGAATGCATATGATGTTGATGTAGGAAATAATGTAATTTGCTTAATATGGCTAATTAGGGATAATAACCCTAAATAAAATGTGACAAATAAATGCATGCCCAATAAATGGTGAAATTTACAGAGTATGTTCATATCACTGATCTGAAGATAAGATGTAAGTCAGATATCAGTTAGATACATAAAGTTCATGTTATGTGAAGTTGACCCGTATTACTTGGTTTAAACCCCTAATCTAGGTTAATGATGTAACCTTAGAGTTAATATGTGCACAAAAAGGATATGGAACCTAATGTTCATATGATGAACTTTGATAATGAAGCATAATCTGGAAAATGACATCAAGAAGATAAATATGAGACAAGAATGCAAGTAATGATGGGAATATCCAAACGAGTAAGCAAACCCTAATATGAACACGATTAGGGTTAATATGAGACATAATAAGATGAGAACTTGATGATAGTATATGGTCTTGTTTTGATCAGGTTTGACCAAGCTTATAGTTGACATCAGTGATATGTGATTATGTTTGTTCTTGGTCAAGGTACGCCATTACCTCTTACTTGGCTTATTATACAATATGCTTGTGTTATATGAGTAGTAAAATACTTGGCATATGGTATTGATTGAAATGGTTATTCTTGTATGATATGTTACATGATTCTCCATACTTATTGCTATGAACACATCAAACATAATATATCTGTTCCATTATATGAAAGCACTAATTCTCTTTGGTAGCATAGTGCTGGAAAGTGATCATTCTCTTTGGTAGCAGATCACATTGCACAATGATGTAACTCCTTGGTAGTAGATCATAAGGCCTTACATCTCATTCTCTTTGGTAGCAGAGATGATGCATTATTCCCTCAGGTGGAAAATGCATGGATATATAATGGAAAATGTGCTTAAAATATGTGTTCTCTTTTGCTAATATATATCTTTGTGCAATTATATACTTTTCTTATATTCTTCTATTACTACCAAGTATATTAGTTTTATCTTATTGCCAAGATATGATGAGAGGTATATAAAAGACACGTAGGCGTACTTAGTACAATATTCTTGAAATATTGTGTTGACGTGTACCGCATGTAATCTTTTGTTTTGGTTGTGGTTATGCTCTTGGAGATCCAGGATAGTTGAGAGTTGTATGGCGAGCTGATGTACAGGTGGACCTGTTGTCTTAAGATCTTGTAGTTTAGATGTAGTATCATGTATATGTTAAGTTTGCTGTTCAATATGTAATATCAAATGTTGTAACAATTCATGTTGTAATTATATGTTGAATGGTGAACATGTGTGTATGGTTTTATTATTGTTCATGTACATGTGCTACTGTGTTTCTTTTTGACTTCCTCTGATTTTATTCTTCTTAGCCTAGTGTGGGGTGTTTAAATTGGGATTCTCGCTGAGGTGAGGGTTTCAATTTAGACGTCACACATCAGATTAAGTTTTAGAAAATCTGGGGATGTCATATGTGATTGAGTGGACTTTTGGAATCCTAAATGTCCAATGACACAAGTGAAGTCATTCATATGTTGATTTTGTTTTTTTTAGAATCTCAAGTGTTTTGATGAAGTATGAGTGATGATTGATATTGTGTTTAAGATCCCTAAGTACATGCCTTTTGAGGTATTTTATTCGGTGGACAAAACATATAGCTTTGGCACTGTCTTTAATTATAAAGTAGATTATATGATGAGGAATCAATGGTTTAGATTTGAAGATTATGATGCTCTTGGAGAAAGATATGGAGGTAGGAGTTGTTTAAATGACTAAGATTGATATACATACAACTAAGTTCTAATATAGTCCTAAGATAAGCTAGTGTGACATTGAATGTCACGTGGGCTGCTCATCACGACCTCTCAATAGATCATATGCATGATGCCATTGGATGAACAAGAAGAATCACAGATACATATGTTCAATCTCCATCTCAGCTGCACATGAGGACTCAGCAGTCGAGATTGGGTCTCTACTTTGCGGTTATGGCTACAATGCATGGGTGGAGTGAGCGAAAATGCCTAGTCCACGTCCTGGTCGTGGCCTTATGGAGGAAGCCAAAGGAGTAGTTTCCCCTGCCTTCTCAAGACCAAAAGTTCCCTTCATATTATCTAGAGGAGTTGCAAGACCCATCCAGTGAATCAGTGGTGTAGACGAGAGAGAGATCCACCTCCCCTTTGTTGCTACTTCTCCACCGTCTAGAGCAGGTGACGTGAGGCGGACATGGCAGCTGCTCACAGAGCACAACAGTTCACGACGGCCATGGCCCTTCCTAGAGCAGCGAGAACAGTAGAGGCTGACGCTGGGATGGAGTCTAACAGAGTCACGCACGGATAGGGAATTGAGAGCCAAGCCGAATGATGGCAATGATCTGGAGGCATCAAGACATGATGAGACGTTGGTGCTATGTTCGTCAAATCCAGTCATTGTAGCAGCAAACCATGAACATCATGGAGGAGCTATTGACGGCTGCATCGCTGGCGAGGATGGAGACCTCCCGAACGGATCGCATGGAGGAGCCGCTGAGAGCCCAAAAGGAAGAGAAGATGTATGATGGCTCGCCGGAGTCGACCCTAGCGGCGGCGCCTGCACAAAGTCTCGCGAACTAGCAATAGGTGGAAGAAGGTCACCTGGAGAATAGGTGCACAGCGGCCTAACCTCTCCGAAGAAGCTTGTCCAGGCGGCGCCCAGGTCCGAGAGCATCGCGCTCGCGACAGCTTGGGCAGGAGAGCACCCACGCACACAGGCGGCGGCGACGCTCGTTTTGGTGGGCGGTGTCAGGTGCAGGTGGAGATGGAATGGAGGAGTCACGAGGTGGCGGCTGTTTCACGGAGGAACAGATCCTCCGCTTGCGCCCAGGTCGAGATCACGAGAGAGAGAAAGGATCAAAGCTGGTTTGGTTCAATCAAACCAGCTATGACCTTATCAGTGAACCGACCCCAGACCAACATTGCTCGGCCGGCTCAATGTGGGCATAGGAGGGGTGAACCGCAACCCTAACGGACATGTGGCAGCTGCTAATTCGCTGAACAAGGTAATTCCTTCAGAAAATCTCAGATCTTAGATAAATCATAGTAAATACCTTGGTTATCAGAAAAATACAAACAAGGTATTGAAATGTTCAGAAAAATAATTAGAACAACATGAGATCATAATATTAGTCTTTTGTTGCACTTATAATAGTGATATCATTTAAGATGTAAAATTCTCTTTTGATGGATAATAAATATCAAACAATGTTCTAAAATTATGATAACATGTCAGTAAGTCTATAATTATGTATAGAATGCATATGATGTCAGAAATAATGATGTTGATGTAGGAAATAATGTAATTTGTTTAATATGGCTAATTAGGGCTAATAACCCTAAATAAAATGTGACAAATAAATGCATGCCCAATAAATGGTGAAATTTACAGAGTATGTTCATATCACTGATCTGAAGAAAAGATGTAAGTCAGATATCAGTTAGATACATAAAGTTCATGTTATGTGAAGTTGACCCATATTACTTGGTTTAAACCCCTAATCTAGGTTAATGATGTAACCTTAGAGTTAATATGTGCAAAAAAAGGATATGGAACCTAATGTTCAGATGATGAACTTTGATAATGAAGCATAATCTAGAAAATGACATCAGGAAGATAAATATGAGACAAGAATGCAAGTAATGATGGGAATATCCAAATGAGTAAGCAAACCCTAATATGAACACGATTAGGGTTAAGATGAGACATAATAAGATGAGAACCTGATGATAGTATATGGTCTTGTTTTGATCAGGTTTGACCAAGCTTATAGTTGACATCAGTGATATGTGATTAGGTTTGTTCTTGGTCAAGGTATGCCATTACCTCTTACTTGGCTTATTATACAATATGCTTGTGTTATATGAGTAGTAAAATACTTGGCATATGGTATTGATTGAAATGGTTATTCTTGTATGATATGTTACATGATTCTCCATACTTATTGCTATGAACACATCAAACATAATATATCTGTTCCATTATATGAAAGCACTAATTCTCTTTGGTAGCATAGTGTTGGAAAGTGATCATTCTCTTTGGTAGCAGATCACATTGTACAATGATCTAACTCCTTGGTAGTAGATCATAAGGCCTTACATCTCATTCTCTTCGGTAGCAGAGATGATGCATTATTCCCTCAGGTGGCAAATGCATGGATATATAATGGAAAATGTGCTTAAAATATGTGTTCTCTTTTGCTAATAAATATCTTTGTGCAATTATATGCTTTTCTTATATTCTTCTATTACTGCCAAGTATATTAGTTTTATCTTATTGCCAAGATATGATCAGAGGTATATAAAAGACATGTAGGCATACTCAGTACAATATTCTTGAAATATTGTGCTGACGTGTACCACATGTAATCTTTTTTTTAGGTTGTGGTTATGCTCTTGGAGATCCAGGATAGTTGCGAGTTGTATGGCGAGCTGATGTACAGGTGGACCTGTTGTCTTAAGATCCTGCAGTTTAGATGTAGTACATGTATATGTTAAGTTTGCTGTTCAATATGTAATATCAAATGTTGTAACAATTCATGTTGTAATTATATGTTGAATGGTGAACATGTGTGTATGGTTTTATTATTGTTCATGTACATGTGCTACTGTGTTTCCTTTTGACTTCCTCTGATTTTCTTCTTCTTAGCCTAGTGTGGGGTGTTTAAATTGGGATTCTCACTGAGTTGAGGGTTTCAATTTGGACGTCACACATCAGATTAAGTTTTAGAAAATCTGGGGACGTCACAGGTGGTATCAGAGCATGAACAATAGCAAAGCTTGACATTTTCTCATTATGAAACTGAAAACTAGAAAACCTTGAAGTTAGTAATCTTTAGGGTTAGATTAGTCATCTTTTAGAGACTAGATCTGACCTAGCCTCTAGGTTAGCACCTAGATGTCTAAGAACTAGGTCTATACTGGTGCTTGTTGAGTAGCAAGTCCTTAGATGTCGTTCTTTCCTTGTAGTGCAGTGGTATGGGACGTTGCACTATTTGGAAATGATGTGCATCAAGGGAAGAGAAACCCTAGACATATGGCGCTCGTTGTCTAGAGTAGCTACACTAGTCTACACCATGTTCTCAGCCTTTTCACTAGTTTTCATGACACTGGACTCTCTACTATGTGTGGGACACTCGTTTCCAGGATTTGGTTTCTGATTCCAATCATATCGAACCTCGATAGTTTTCTCTGACATTTGTTTTATCGGAGAAAACTATATAATATTTTATTATGTATATTTATTACAAAAATGTGTCCCCACACATGTACGAGTAGGAGGTGGTCATGCATCCTAAGTGAAAGTGATGACATCAGTTTAGAAGAGTTAGTAGTCTAAATTAGATGTCTAGAGCCTTGTTGATATATATGATAGATGGAATAGATGGATAAGTTGATGATTTGATGTAAGTCTTACATAGATGATATAAGATGATTAAGATAATTTATGTTTGTCTTTGAGGACTTAAGTTCAGTTTGAGGATTTGAGATAAGTTTTGATGATGCAAGTATGAGTTCTTTTATGAGATAAGATATGTTAAGTTAAGACAAGGTTGTGAGTCAGGATGAGCCTCAAGCTCTTTTACAAAGGAGGACCTCTAGTGTTAGGACCAGTTTTGGGGTTAACTCCAGAGCGAGTGAGAACCATAGGGAGAAGGTCAGAGAACCTAGACTCCAAGATATCAGAATTCTGTGATATGTGATATGATATGTCCTAAACTAGACTACTCCTGAGTGAATGAGTTGAGTTACTTTATGCATGATTCATATAGTCTTGTTGAACCCTAGTTGTCCTTGGGAGGACCAAACCCTAGAGATAGAGAGAGAGGCTCAATATATGTGTGCAAGTAGAAATGAATATGAGTACCTACCATCTGGGTGAGGGAGAGAGCCCAAGACCCTAGAGGAGGTAGCTATGTTAGTTTTTGTGAAGCCTCATGCTTGGGTTGGTGGTTTCCCACATAGGAATCTAGTGGTGTATATAAGAGAGCTTTGGGTAAGATACTTCATGGGTAGAGACATATGAAGAGGGTGTTGTAGCATGTTTTGGTTTGTGCTTATGTGGCTAAAGCTTGTGAAGGTTATGATGAGTGCCAATGAGGTAATCCGAGAACCGTAGACCAAGAGAGGTCAGATAAAGTATATGCATGTGAGATACTCATAAAGTTGAGTTAGCTCAGAGAGACTGAGCACGACACTACCCTTACGGTATGGGTTAGAGGAACCTCATTGGGACTACATAAAGTTTTGATACATGTTTCACGAGCCACTTGTATAAGTTTGTCTAGCACAACCATGATATAGTACATGCAAGGTGTAATATTTAGACATGATATGATGTAAATCTAGAGATGCTATAATTGATATCAATGCATAAATGGTTAACCATATACATGAATAATGATGAGAATGTGTTAGTGTTGGTTAATCTTGTGATGAAATCACTAGTAAATGTTGAAATTTAGTATGAACAATGAAATAAGATCATATGAATGAAACATTTTACATGAGGTGTTAATCTTAGTGCTTAACTAAGATGAAAAATATAGTTTGACAGCTAGCACAACATAATGTTTATAACACCTTGATATGATCTAGATGGATAAAGTGGGTTAATTATAGTTAACTCCTTCCTAAAAGGCATATGTTAATGTGGAACATGTTATAACAACTGAGCTCAATAAAATGATTATGACACCTTGATGTATGAGTTAATCTTAGTTAACTCCTTTAGAACATGGTAATACGATGTTGGAATCCTAATGCATGGGTAAATATAAGGATACAACCCTAGTATATGAGATATGTAATGACATAACCTAAGCTTCTAAACCCTTGTTTGAGCCTTCTATGAAGAGGTGATTCACCTTCGATGTTTTAAAACCTCCTAATGGTAGTTTTCCTTAGAGTACAAGTATGGTTGACTTTCGAGGATGAAAGTTCTTTTAATATGTATATGATGTGAAAAACTGAATTTTGTCTTAATTTCGAGGACGAAATATCTTCTAAGGTGTGTAGGCTGTGATGGAGTGGACTTTTCAAATCCTAAATGTCCAATGACACAAGTGAAGTCATTCGTATGTTGATTTTGTTTTTTTTAGAATCTCAAGTGTTTTGATGAAGTATGAGTGATGATTGATATTGTGTTTAAGATCCCTAAGTACATGCCTTTTGAGGTATTTTATTCGGTGGACAAAACATATAGCTTTGGCACCGTCTTTAATTATAAAGTAGATTATATGATGAGGAATCAATGGTTTAGATTTAAAGATTATGATGCTCTTGGAGAAAGATATGGAGGTAGGAGTTGTTTAAATGACTAAGATTGATATACATACAACTAAGTTCTAATATAGTCCTAAGCTAAGCTAGTGTGACATTGAATGTCACGTGGGCTGTTGATCACGACCTCTCAATAGATCATATGTATTATGCCATTGGATGAACAGGAAGAATCACGGATACATATGTTCAATATCCATCTCAGCCGCACATGAGGACTCAGCAGTCGAGATTGGGTCTCTACTTTGCGGTTATGGCTACAGTGTGTGGGTGGAGTGAGCGAAAATACCTAGTCCACGTCCTGGTCGTGGCCTTATGGAGGAAGCTAAAGGAGTAGTTTCCCCTGCCTTCTCAAGACCGGCAGTTCCCTTCATATTATCTAGAGGAGTTGAAAGACCCATCCAGTGAATCAGTGGTGTAGACAAGAGAGAGATCCAACTCCCCTTTGTTGCTACTTCTCCACCATCTAGAGCAGGTGGCGTGAGGCAGACATGGCAGCTGCTCACAGAGCACAACAGATCACGACGGCCATGGCCCTTCCTAGAGCAGCGAGAGCAGTAGAGGCTGATGCTGGGATGGAGTCTCACAGAGTCGCGCACGGACAGGGAATTGAGAGCCAAGATGAATGGTGGCGATGATCTAGAGGCATCAAGACATGATGAGACGCTGGTGCTATGTTCGTTAGATCCAGTCGTTGTAGCAGCAAACCATGAACATCATGGAGGAGCTATTGACGGCTGCATCTCTGGCGAGGATGGAGACCTCCCAAGCGGATCGCACAGAGGAGCCGCTGAGAGCCCAAAAGGAAGAGAAGATGTATGATGGCTCGCCGGAGTCGACCCTAGTGGCGGAGCCTGCACAAAGTCTCACGAACTAGCAATAGGCGGAAGAAGGTCACCTGGAGAATAGGTGCTCAACGGACTAACCTCTCCGAAGAATCTTGTCCAGGCGGCGCCCAGGTCCGAGAGCATCACGCTCGCGACAACTTGGGCAGGAGAGCACCCACGCACATAGGCGGTGGCAACACTCGTTTTGGTGGGCGGCGTCAGGTGCAGGTGGAGACGGAATGGAGGAGTCACGAGGTGGCGGCTGTTTCACGGAGGAACAGATCCTCCGCTTGCGCCCAGGTCGAGATCATGAGAGAGAGAAAGGATCAAAGTTGGTTCGGTTCAATCAAACCAGCTATGACCTTATCAGTGAACTGACCCCAGACCAACATAGCTCGGCCGACTCAACGTGGGCATAGGAGGGGTGAACCGCAGCCCTAACGGACATGTGGCGGCTGCTAATTCACTGAACAAGGTAATTCCTTTAGAAAATCTCAGATCTTAGATAAATCATAGTAAATACCTTGGTTGTCAGAAAAATACAAACAAGGTATTGAAATGTTCAGAAAAATAATTAGAACAACATGAGATCATAATATCAGTCTTTTGTTGCACTTATAATAGTGATATCATTTAAGATGTGAAATTCTCTTTTGATGGATAATAAATATCAAACAATGTTCTAAAATTATGATAACATGTCAGTAAGTCTATAATTATGTATAGAATGCATATGATGTCAGAAATAATGATGTTGATGTAGGAAATAATGTAATTTTCTTAATATGGCTAATTAGGGCTAATAACCCTAAATAAAATGTGACAAATAAATGCATGCCCAATAAATGGTGAAATTTACAGAGTATGTTCATATCACTGATCTGAAGATAAGATGTAAGTCAGATATCAGTTAGATACATAAAGTTCATGTTATGTGAAGTTGACCTGTATTACTTGGTTTAAACCCCTAATCTAGGTTAATGATGTAACCTTAGAGTTAATATGTGCACAAAAAGGATATGGAACCTAATGTTTAGATGATGAACTTTGATAATGAAGCATAATCTGGAAAATGACATCAGGAAGATAAATATGAGACAAGAATGCAAGTAATGATGGGAATATCCAAACGAGTAAGCAAACCCTAATATGAACACGATTAGGGTTAAGATGAGACATAATAAGATGAGAACCTGATGATAGTATATGGTCTTGTTTTGATCAAGTTTGACCAAGCTTATAGTTGACATCAATGATATGTGATTAGGTTTGTTCTTGGTCAAGGTACGCCATTACCTCTTACTTGGCTTATTATACAATATGCTTGTGTTATATGAGTAGTAAAATACTTGGCATATGGTATTGATTTAAATGGTTATTCTTGTATGATATGTTACATGATTCTCCATACTTATTGCTATGAACACATCAAACATAATATATATGTTCCATTATATGAAAGCACTAATTCTCTTTGGTAGCATAGTGCTGGAAAGTGATCATTCTCTTTGGTAGCAGATCACATTGTACAATGATCTAACTCCTTGGTAGTAGATCATAAGGCCTTACATCTCATTCTCTTTCGTAGCAGAGATGATGCATTATTCCCTCAGGTGGAAAATGCATGGATATATAATGGAAAATGTGCTTAAAATATGTGTTCTCTTTTGCTAATAAATATCTTTGTGCAATTATATGCTTTTCTTATATTCTTCTATTACTTCCAAGTATATTAGTTTTATCTTATTACCAAGATATGATGAGAGGTATATAAAAGACACGTAGGTGTACTCAGTACAATATTCTTGAAATATTGTGCTGAAGTGTACCGCATGTAATCTTTTGTTTAGGTTGTGGTTATGCTCTTGGAGATCTAGGATAGTTGAGAGTTGTATGGCGAGCTGATGTACAGGTGGACCTGTTGTCTTAAGATCCTGCAGTTTAGATGTAGTACATGTATATGTTAAGTTTGCTGTTCAATATGTAATATCAAATGTTGTAACAATTCATGTTGTAATTATATGTTGAATGGTGAACATGTGTGTATGGTTTTATTATTGTTCATGTACATGTGCTACTGTGTTTCCTTTTGACTTCCTCTGATTTTATTCTTCTTAGCCTAGTGTGGGGTGTTTAAATTGGGATTCTCGCTGAGGTGAGGGTTTCAATTTGGACGTCACACATCAGATTAAGTTTTAGAAAATCTGGGGACGTCACAGAAAGTCACTAGACTACCATACAAAACATACTTAAGTGCTTGTGAAACACTAAAAGGATTCATTCCTTAGTAATGGTAATAAGGAAGAGTTGGATGGAAAGGGTTACACCCATGCAAGCTTCCAGACTGATAAAATGATCGCAATAGTGTTTAATATTATACAAAAATTGTAAGCTAGAAAGAGTTTTGAGCTAATGATAGTTGTTCAAATCTATAAAAGAAGCCGAGTATCTTTGCATTGTATGGATCAAGAAGTTCATATGGGTGAACTTAAGAGAGGTTCCAAACCATTGATGACATAGTAGAAATATTGATGACAACAATGGAGCTACTAGTTAGGTTGGGAATCTCAGATAGAATACTATAGAACTTCCATATCATACGAGTAGTCATACGATGAAGAGATGTGAAAATTGCAAAATATCGACTTGGCAAATGTTGCTAAACCTACTATAAAAGCACTTGCGCAGTAGAAGCATGAAGGTCATGTTAGGTCATTCGGGATGAGATCCGTGGGTGATTAGTTCTAAGTGCAAGTGGGAGTTGGTTAGTATGTATGCCCATAGATCCAATCATATGATGATTGGAATATGGCATTAGAGTAAGCTTCCAATTTATTTTGTATAATCAATTATGAGATAATAAATTACATAATAAATGTCTAGAGAATGATATTATTCAATGATGTATGTCTTCATGTATGTGATTTGGAAGAATGAGATATACATATGTTAAGAGTATATTCATTCTCATTATGTCCCTAATCGATTGTTATTGTGGAAGGTAGATAGACAACAATAACACATAAGGTCAGAGTGTGAGTTGGTTGATAACTAAATATCATTAGTCATGATATGGCAATATTAAGCCAAGCACACTGATACATGTTAGGGAATAGTGTATCAGACAGACCCACCGTGAGACTGACATGTGGAAGCCATCATCGTGGAAGTCATGGTCAGGTCTCATAGTGATGGTGGTGAATGTGGTTCTTAGACCTAAAATCATTGCACACATCACATGTCGTAGGGTACGCACGTAGTCCTAAAACATGGGTTGTTATAACAGTGATTATTGGGTGACTTTGACACATGGGAATTGACTGTGAGTGATATATATGGGATTTGTCCCTCTGACAGGAGTATGATATCCAATTCCTCTTGATTAGCGAGATTGAGAAAAGTATGGCCTTATGCATGTGAGTAAATATTTGATATTTATCTCACATATATCTCATGCAGTCTGCTCTAGTTCAAGAAACAAGATTGAATAATAATGAGAATGAATTCTCCATGCCTCTAGTTCAATCTGGATATCAGTGACAAAGGAACTATACAAACACTGTAACACCATACACATATTGTAGGTTGAAGTTTCTCCCCAACATTCCATTCACTTGGGTAGAAATGATGTGTGAATAGGAACCACTCTTTTCTTGTGATGTCATAAGCTAGTTATGGACATTCACTGCCAACATGATGTGGGACCTATAGGGTCACACACATATGAACTCATCTAGAAGAGTAGTTTGATATATAATGATGATAAAATTGATTGTTAAAGTGTTTAGGTATTTCAATTCACACAATGGATCAGGTGACTAGACTGCCAAATGATCAGTTCGAGTGTTGAGATTGTTATTTGGAATGTCAGGATGATTGTCGTGTACATTGGTTAGAATTCTACCCGACTTGGGCTAAGAGATGCTCGTCTCGCTTGTGTAAAACATCCATCTGGCTTGGTGCGAGACACCCATCTCAGTTGCACCAAATGGCCATTTGGTTTGGTGTGAGACGACTGTCTCAATTGCACCAAACGCCCTTTATGGGGGTACGCCAAGTTGAGTACTAATTGGAATTGAATTGCCAACATATGTGCAGAACTGGATGGTGCAAAACGGCCATTTCGCTTAGCGAAATGACCATATCGCCCACAAGACGACCATCTCACTGTGAGAAATGAATATTTCATAACACCCAGGTTGTGAAACTTCCAGAAAAGTTGTGAAAATTGAAGATCTACTTGGCCTTTCCACTTCTGCTTTTATCCCACATTGGTCGGGGACTGGGAACCCTGACCCTAAACCCTCCTATATATAGAGGGGTACTGGGGGATTCCCAAAACACTAATATTTCACAAACAATTGAGAATCTGTTGCTCTGACAAGTGTTGTCCTATCTAGTTCTGGTAACCAAGAGAGCCCAGGAAAGTCCTACCCGACTAGGGAGGGATAGCCGTGTGAGAGAAACAACTAAGGATCATTATTGTGGGAGAGTATGTTGGTGACTAGTACACCAATAGGAGGGACAACTCATTCCTTACCATTCTTGTAAGATGATAGGAGTTCTAGTTGGTCCGTGTGGACTACTCTAGAGGCAAGAGTCCTTTGGCTGCTACTTATAGAAAAACATCAACTCATAGTCTGTGGCGAGATCTGAGCATCACTATAGCAGTTGTCTGAGTCTGATGTCCATGGTGGAGCTGTCAGATGAGTCCGAGTGCGACTAGGAGCTACACAACCACCGTCTAAGATAGAGTGCATGTCTACATCGATGAGGATTGTCGCTGGACCTACTCCGGGACCAGGTATATCTTCGTGAAACCATCCTTCCCATTGCATATTTATTGACGTGATTAGGGGTGTAAATGGTGCAGGTACGGTGCGGGTATGGCCATACCCATACCCATATCCATCTAATTTAGTGGGTCTGGTTCCAGTTCTAGACCCACATAATAAAAAATCTAGACCCGCACCATACCCATACCCGCATTAATAGCGGGTTTGCGGTGCGGGTATGCGGGTAAGCGGTTCTATATAGAACATCATGTTGTTATTGTAAGAAAATTATGATTATGTTGCGTTTATATTAATACTACAAGATATTTCTATCATATAGTACACTAACATGCAATAGTTGTATTAAATAAATTTGTAGATTGAAGATTAGTTGAGCTAGTTTGTACCATATTTGTAGTCATCGTCATAATGTTTTAATTATGTAGCATATGTTGTAACTATTTTGATTTTAAGTTTACATATGTTTCTCATGATTGAAACTAGAATAGTTAATTCTCTATTTGATGACTACTCTCAACCTTATTAAAATTAAAGTGGGACTTAATCAAAAGTATTATATTAGTTACACTAGGAAAGTATGATATAAATACAATATTATCTAAGTAGTTATTTATCTATAGTGGGTCTGCGAGTCTAGCGGGTCTGGGTCTAAGCATACCCATCAGTGGACCTGCTTATATGCGGGTCAATGGGTATGCGGGTACAAGAATTTAGACCCATAATGGGTCTTTAAAGGGTCCAGATTTGCGGGTCCGCGGGTCTACCCGTACCCATTTACAACCCTAGACGCAATATGTTGGTTAATGAGAAATATGTCAGTAAATTTTTTATTTCTTCTTCCTAACTGATGCCATATTTCCCAACAATAACATTCCCAAACTTAGTTAAATATCACCTTTTTCCTTCTTTTTTATTTTAATATTTTATTTTGAGTCCTCTTATTAGCTTTATAGGTACTATGATGCTATAATCATTGAATACAGGAGTCTAACGAAAAAATACAAATATGTGATAGGTTTCCTATAAGGAAATAAGTTTATTCATTAGTTATGAGTTGTTTGTGAAAAATTATTAAAATATGGCCTTTAAGATTAAAATTAGTCTTCTAGATTTTCCTGAGGATAGGTTTAGTAAAATTAGAATTACACACGAAATTTGTTTAAGAAATAATGAAGGAATAATTATATATAAAAAATACAATTTTTATTAAATAGAGAGATTCATGCATTAAAATTCTCTAAAAGTGAATGTGACTTCAAAATCAGATTCCTTGGTTCTTAATTAGCCTACTTGCCAATTTTCATCTTATTTGCACTTTATTTGCTACTCCAATTGGGTTAGGAAATAAAAAGGATAACCATTTAATGACACATTATCCACATGCTCGATTTATTGGGTGTCACACGGCTCACCAACTTTGGATGATATGCATTTATTTCTCTACCACTAGATCTTGATCGAACACTGGGTGTGTCGTCTTCAACCCTCGCTGAAATAGGAAACCTTCCAGGAAAATACAAGGATGGTAAAACACTGATTTCTCACTCAATATTCAACCTTTTTCTGATTTTTCTTCACCAATAGTTTCGTGAGAAAAATCGACACACACCCATGTATTACTCATGAAGTTTTATCAAGTAATAAGAAATCTCCCAAATCTCATCCCAACTCTCTCGAACCCTTTAGTACTAATGCATAAAACCTTAACTATATAAACAAGTAACCCTAGCCCTAGATCTGTCGCCATCCGAAGTTGATTTTCCTCCACTCAATTTCTCTTCTAATTGTTCTTGAGTCGTCAATGATCTTTTTTTTCACCTTGACCTTGTGGCGCCTCATGCATGGAGGTTGCTTCAGTGGCCTTGAATCGGGTTGGGAGGTGAGTTTAGGATCTTTTGATCTACATTTTTGTATCTTCTTTTTGTTGTTTCGTCACCATGTGTAGAAACACCTAAAATTGGGCTCAGAGTTGCTGTTCTGGAGTGCAGCCATGGTGCCTGAGCAATTGGGGGATATGACCCCTGGTGTTTTTCCCGATCTACCCCCTTGCTTTCCTTCCCTTTATGTTGTTTCACAAGGGCAAAAGAGTCATTTCACTTCTCTTGTCTTGTTTCAAGTTTTGATGAGTTGGCAACTTTTAACCATGAACCCGAGCATGCTTGACCACCTATGATTGGGCCAAGT
This sequence comes from Alisma plantago-aquatica, assembly GCA_963693085.1. Classification (NCBI taxonomy): domain Eukaryota; kingdom Viridiplantae; phylum Streptophyta; class Magnoliopsida; order Alismatales; family Alismataceae; genus Alisma; species Alisma plantago-aquatica. The sequence goes on from OY856409.1 coordinate 1,639,721,177, forward strand.
AAGTAGGTTGGTTTCCTGGATCTTTGACATGGATTTTATGAAAATTGTAATTGGTTGGATTTTTGAAAAATCATAACTCTCACTCTGATTATCCAAAAATTATAAAAATCATATGTTCTAAAATCCCTAAAATTTTCTCTAATTTTTTGTTATGGTTTTCATTGCCTAGTTCACTAGTTTTAAAGATCAGATTTTTAGGGTTCTAAACAATCATAGTACCACACTAATAATTAAAGATATGTTTTAAATGATAAAATTTGGACCTTCGAGTCATATCTCGGGTTATTAACCCTGAACTAACTCACTAAGATTTGATTGAGTATCAATCTAGGGTTTTGACAAGGATTTGAGTTTTAGGGTTTTGGTTTCACTTGTAGTTATGAAACAAATATAAAATTTAGTAAAGCTACAATTGCAACCGGTTGGTGCAGTTGGTAAGCCAGTCACTCGGTGGAGCATTGGTCGTAGGTTTGATCTAGCTGGTACACCTGGCGTGGGTAGAATTAGGATGTGGTGGGGTTAAAAAAATTTAAGTTTTATCTTCAAGAAACCCCGAGGCCAGAGTTGCGCCAATCTCAAAAATTGAATTAGAATTCACCAATCGATTTGGTTTTTTTGGGTTTTCATCATACTTACATACTTTAGCACATAAACCCAAATTAAAGGATCAAAACATGCATGTAGGCTGAGTTGACCATAAATTTGGAAGGTTAGGATTCAACCTCTAATTTAGCAACTCAAGTTAAGGTATGTGCATCTTTTCTATTTTCTAGGCACTGTTATTATGACCAAATATCCTTTCCCATATGAAGCATGAGTAGTTATTCTCTTTTCATCATTTTGAAATTCTTATTTGCTTGGATATTGCTTATGGGTCCTCTGTCCCCCAATATTATCTTTTAGATGTTCTTCTCTTATTTCACATGGACTATACTTATACTTTCCTTTCCCTATTTTTATGCGTGCTTAGACTAGCTTTATTTCTTGTCGTAGTACATCTATACAACCATATTTATAGGGGTGTGCTTTTCTTCCCAGTGTGTGCTTTTCTATACATGATTTTAGGTTGAGATCCAATGCTGTCTCAACCCTGCTTGAAATAATTTTAGTCTTTGTTTATTACATGCACAATTTATTTTTGTTATTATTAATGGAAAATTTCAAAGGAAAGATTCCCTACTTGACAATCTGGTTAGACATGCCTCGTCTTTTATCCTGATATAATTCTTTTAGAACTTAATCCTCTTGATCATCCTTTAATTTGACACTCTTCTTTTGGAATTTCTTAAGTAATGCCTAGTTTTTTATTATTTCACATGATCAACATTTGATGATGACCTTTCCCTTTTGTTGTTCTCTTCCCTAGGTGTTGACTTCAACCCACCCAGAGGTTGCATAATCTGAGGACTAGGATATAGGAGGTGACACTCAGAACTAGTTGCTGAGCATTTCTGAGATGGAAAGGTTGCTCACCACAAAATAAAACTGAGTTTTTAGCCTTTAAGTTTTGTTAGAAGCTGTTTATGGCTTAATAGTTGAACTTTGTAATGAGAACCATGTAATAGTTAGTTTTATTTCTACTGAATTCAAACTATGCTCATGATTTTGTTCTGTTGAAAGAAATTTTGTGAACCCCAAAATGGATTTTATTCTATGTAAAGTGGCTTTTGTGAACCCCTCGACTACAACAACATCATGCTCCTTCCCAACAGGCTGCCCGACAGGCTACCAATAAGCCTCAACCTCGCCCTAATCATCCTCCCAAAAACAACCAAAACAACAACAACCAACATGGTTGACATCCTCTAGTGGAGCATCGTGCGAGATGAGTGTGTGCAATGGATGCCAGTGATGTTGATGATGACAATTAAGTGATAGAAGGCATCATACATCTTCATTTACAACCTATAAAATCTCTCTTTGATTTCAGTTCTTCAAATACTTTTATATCTACAAAACATGCCGAGAGATAGACATAGAACCTGCATATATGAGCTATATTCTTTACGTGCAAACCCCTAGTGGCAAGATATCCTCTTCCTATCTGAGAACCCCACCCTTGGGGTTATGTATATATGGGAAGATGTTTGCAACTGAGTTCATCTTTTTGCACATGATGACTTTCGACATCATCTTGGGTATGGATTAGTTGAAGGTAGCCTTGTTTTATGATGAAAAGAAGTTTATCTTGCTTCACCTAGATGGTGAACAATTGTGCATAAAAGGTAGAAAACATGAGGAAAGAAAATTCATTATATCAGCCATACGAGTCTCCTGGGTTATTGAAAAAAATTTATATCGGCCATGAAAGTGGAAAAACTCATCTCCCATGGATGTCATTCTTATTTGTCCTCCATTGTCTTGGACCCTTCACTACCTCAATTGGAAAATATTGAAGTGGTTCAAGACTTCCCTGATGTGTTTCCACAAGAGTTACCTGGTATCCCCCCTTCTCAAGAGGTCGAGTTCACCATCGATCTTGTACCAGGTACAACCTCCATATAGAAACTACCCTATCGTATGGCACCTACGGAGCTTGTAGAACTTATGAAACAACAAAAAGAACTTCTAGACATGGGGTTTGTTCACCCTAGTTTCTCTCCATGGGGAGCTCCTGTTCTGTTTGTAAAGAAGAAAGATAGTTCGTTGAGGATGTGTATGTATTATAGAATGTTGAATCAAGTAAGAGTGAAAAAGTGATATCCTCTACCACACATTGATGATATATTTGATCAGTTGAAGTTTTCTATAGTCTTCTCAAATATGGATTTGTGAAGTGGATACTATCAAATGCGGGTCAAATATGAAGACATTGAAAATGGCCTTTCATACTCGTTATGGGCACTATGAGTTTTAAGTGATGCCCTTTGGGCTGACTAATGCCCCTGCCACATTTATGGACATGATGAATTAGGTTTTCTGTCCCTATCTTGATGACTTTGTGGTAGTGTTCATCTACGTCGTTCTCATCTATTCCAAAACAATGGATGAACATCAAGAACATTTATGGATCGTCTTGTAGACTCTTCATGAAAACCAGCTGTATGCCAAGTTTTCAAAGTGCACATTCTGGATAAAGGAAGTAATATTCCTAGGCCATGTCATATCAGCAGGTCACAGAGCGGTTGATCCAGTAAAAGTTGAAGTTGTGACTAAGTGGCAACCTTTAAAGAATGCATCTAATATACGACACTTCTTGGGTCTTGTGAGTTATTACACAAGGTTTATCATAAACTTTTCTGAGTTGGGTAACCCTCTAACCAAATTGACTTGCAAGGAAACAAAGTTTATTTGGTCCCCAAAATGTGAAAAGAGCTTTCTAGAGTTGAAGCATTGTTTGACATCTACTCTGGTCTTAGCCTTAGTTGTGGAAGTTAAACCTTATGTTATCATTATTGATGCATGTAGGTTAGGCCTAGGTTGTATTCTTATGCAAGAAGGATGAGTTATAGCCTAAGCCTTCTGCCAGTTGAAGTTGAATGAAGAAAACATCCCAACTCACAACCTTGAACTCACTGCTATATTTCATGCACTCAAGATTTGGAGACTCTATCTATACAATGTGCAATTTGAAATTTTCTCAGATCATAAAAGTCTTCTCTATCTTATGAAGCAAAAGGACTTGAATCTGAGACAAAGATGTTTGATGGAATTTTTTAAGGATTATGATTTTATGATCATAAATCATCCTGGAAAAGCACACGTGGTTGCTGAATGATGTCATTTTCTCACCTCTTAGTTTTTCACGTGAAAAAACATGGAACATGCTTCTAGATGGAGACCTAAGTTAAAAGATTATGTAGATGATGCTATCATAAATAAAATGTATGTGAACATGGAAAGTCTCTCGATTACTCCATCTTGGAACTCAAAAGTTATTGCATATAAAGCAATTAGTCTTGACCTTGATGGAATGAAGGCTTTGATGGAAAAACCACACTCTGATTTGTCTATTGGTGTTCATGGTACAATACGTTTTCATCACCGATTATGGATACTAGATGTAGATGACCTAAAACAAAAGGAGGAGTGAGGCTCATAGTTCCAAATATATGATTTACCCAAGCACAACAAAGATGTACAAAGATCCATAGAGAAGTTTTTGGTGGAAGAATATGAAGAAGAACATTGCTACTTTAGTTGCAAAATGTTTGACCTATCAATAAGTAAAGATTGAACATCAAAGTCCCGATGGAGTTTTGCTACCTCTTGATATACCTAAATGGAAGTGTGAAAATATTACAATGTATTTAATGATAGGTTTTCCAAAGTCTACAGTTGGTTATGCTGTTGTTTGGGTTGTGATAGATTGACTTACCGAGTTGGCTCATTTCTTACCTTTCAAGACTACATACAAGGTTACAGATATGGCTCAAATATGTGTGGATTGGATTGTGTGTTTGCATGGTGTGCTAAAGTATATTGTGTCTGATTGAGACCCAAAGTTTACTTCCCTTCTATGGAGGTAGATTCAAGAAGAGATTGGTTCATATTTGCATTTTAGCACTTCCTACCATCCCCAAACCGATGGTCAATTGTTGTCCATTTAGGCTAACGAGTTTCAATCCTAACAAGGAAAGTTTACCCAACGTAACCAATCCCCACAAGTATAGGGAGGTAGTGTAGTCGAGGACGAACACAAGGAGCTTAAGTAATTAATTGAGCACAAAAACACTAAAGTTCAACAATATAGATCAGTTTTTAAAAGGATGGTAATTGATTATCTACTGTAGAAAATTAGACTTTAACAAACAACTAAAAGATTTACTAAAAGAGTTTTAGATTCAGATATTAAGGATCTTGGACATTAGAAAAATTTAAACATACATAAGCACTTGTTTTAAAGGAAAGGTTGTGTTGCACTTCACCTCTCGGTGCAAGTGCAACGATCTCAACTCAAAGTCACATTCTCATGCATAAATTTCATTTTTGATCACAACCTGTTCCTCAAGTCATTTATCTCCACTCTTGTGGTAGAAAATGATTTGCCAAGAAGAGCATCTCCATACATTCCTACCTATCTTCTCATATCAAGCAAGAAAGAATAACACATGCACATAAAGTGGCCAACAATACATGCAAGAAAAGATAGAACCAGTACTTCCATGGTGGAAAAACAAGAAAAAAAGTATTTAGTACAAAATTCACTTGTTCCATACATGCTATGATATGGGAGCTACTCTCTCATGCCCAAGAAAAGGGAATTACTCGTCCATAATCATGCTTTGCAGATTTGCTACAGAAAATTGAAGTTTTAACATGATCTAGAGGAGGAAAAACAAAGAGATCCGAATATGTAACCACAAGAAGGAGGAATTCCTGTTTGGGGATGAAATTCTCCTCCTTTAGCTGCTCAAAAACAAACGAGCCCCTCTCTCGAGAAGCTGCACAAAGTTGGGGAAGCTTGGCTGCACCTTGGAGAAGACAATGGAGAATAAGAGAATGGGCTCCTTTGGAAAGAAACCACCTGCTTTCTCCTCAAAATCTCTCTCCTCTACTCTAGACTTTCTCTAGGATGAGAGAACTTTGAATTATGAGTGGGGATAACCGTCCATTAAGTTCCCTCTTAATTTTAAACAAAAACTCATATTTTTCAAAATGTTGAAACTGTCAGAGACACGACGTGCGTCCAAAGTGCACGCCATGCAAAAGCTTTGATAGTTTCTCCAGAATGCTACGCATGACGTGCACTGAAGTAATGCACACCATGCAACTTTCTAGTATATTTTGATTTGCTTGACGCTCCAGGTACAAGCCATGCAATTGAGTTCACACCGTGCATTTTCTTTTCTGCACTTTTCTAGAAACTCACATGCCGTGCTCAAGGCCTGAACACGCCGTGCGTTTTTCTGTCTGGGTGAATTGAAACTCTTTTGAAATATTGGACATCATGCCTTTAACATGCACGCCGTGCATTCTTCTATTTCAGTAGAATTAAACTCCACAGTTTAGTCTTTCTTGGAACATATCTGCAATGCAAGTTATGCAATAAGTAAAGTAACGAAAAGATGGAAAAAGTAATATTGAAAAGAGGCTAAGTGATATCAAAATGAATCAAATTTGTGTGTGATAACATGTGAAAAGATGATGTGGAAACACACAACAAATGACCCTAAGCTTGAACTATTTCTTGTCCTCAAGCAAAAAGAACAGGGCTACATTCAAGGTGAAAGAATATTCAAACTCATTCATGGATTAAATGAAAATAAGATATGCAATTAGTTCAACCAACTATGTACATTGTGTTTGTGTTCATTGTTATCTTCTCGTTTTAGACATCTAAGATAGAGAATTTAAGTTCAAAAATGGTGGTTCCAAATTCAAACAAGATAATCAACTAGACAACACTAAATAGAATTTGGATAATCAAGCCAACCAATCAGTGCATGTACATTACAAATTTTTAGCTAGTATGGATGTAAGATGATGAAATCAGTGCTAACATTAACAAACTTGGTTGTACTCTTTTTCTCAAGGATATGATGATGGAAATTTTTGGGTTTTTGGCATTCGACAGCTAATTTAGGCTTATGCTCACATGGAATGTTGGTTGGGGTATTGTTTGTTTACCCTCTTTTGAATTTCATATCACCTAACCATTGTTTCCAGATCGGACTCACACTAGGCTAGCATAATATGTTGGCCATTTACCATCTTTTATTGGGTAAAGGTAAACAATTGATAGCACAAGTATGGTGCAACACCAAAGAGTCAACAAGAGTGTTAAGGCTAGTAAGATTTCAATCATTCTTTTGAAAAAATTTCACTAAAAAAATGATTGCAAAAGCACTAAGGGTTTGGTAAAATTATCACGTATTCTAGTAAGTGTTGAAAAGTTGATTAATTCGCAAAAATGTGGAACCGTTACATGTATTGAGAAATCAAAGATGTAAAAATTTGAGATTTCAAACCACAAACACAAAACAAGATCATGTACATGGGGACTTTCCTTTTTCATTTGATTCATGCATGCTCTTGAAATTCTTTTCATATAGCCATAAGAAATACAAGGGACAAGATAGATCAAGCATGGAGTTCATTCTAACATGGTAGCCTCAAATCATAATAATATTGCCATCAAAGAAAATTGAACATGGAATAAAATAGAAATCAAATTGGCACAACTGACTCAAATGAAAGGAATGCAAAATGAAAACTACAATTAAGGGTCGATTGTGCCCCCAAGCTTGAAATCAGCAGTGTCCTCACTGTATCAATCTAACTTATGGAGTTCACAATTGGGTACCTGCCATGGATAAGATCAGAAACAATGGCCACCACCCTCTTGATCAAGGAAAAACTGGCTGACAATGTCAGGGATGTGCATCAGCTGGGTTGAGGAGTCAGGTTGCTGCGGTGGAAACTCCAGCGGATGATGTGGTGGTGGTGGCTGATATGGCAGTGGGATGGAGTAGTGTCCGTGAGAGATGTGCCACGAGTGCATCTGCTGAACCATGTCATGCATCGCAGTATACTACATGCTCAACTGGTCCAAATGGTTGTCAAAAAGGTCAAACCGCTGCTAGACATAATCGTAAAGGTGCCTCACATCAGGCATCACTCAAACGTATTCCGTCTGAGTACTAGTGGAGGGTGGACGTGGTGCTATAGCTGTAGCGGTAGCTGCTGCTGCTGTAGAACTACTGGCGCCATGGGTGGGGGCCTCCTCTTCGTCCTCGGGCTGTAACTCAACCTTCCAATTTGCTTTGTTGCTAAGGTCATTGCGGGCTGCATCGGGGACGACAATGAACTATTTCTTTTTAAGAAAAACCTTGAACTTGCTAGAGGTATCACCATCACTTGATATTAGGCCATAGGAAATAAGATAATTGATGTCTACAAGGTTTTCCCCCGATGCGGGTTCTAGAGTAGCCACATCTAACCCTAGCTGCATAGCAAGTATAGTGAGTATCCCACCACACTTGATATCACCCGCCTCTCTCTACTTCTTCTTCTTGGCTTCTAGAAGTTTATTGACAATGTAGTAACCAGAGCTGATTTGTTCATTTTTGACCATGAACCACAAGAAGAAAAGGTCGGTTTTTCCCACGACCCCTTGAGTTTCATTTTTGGCAAAAGGACCTGTGCTTAGAAGGCGAAGCACAACTCTGAAAATTTGGTTATGGAGCGAAGAAGCCCATGCCTACCTAGTTTTATGCACTTTTTTAGTAGTAATTTCAGACCAAAAAGTATCACTATAGAAGGTGGGTGGATAGTTAGTATAGCCTCCATAGTTGCACCCAAGCAAAGTACAAAACTGACGAAGATCCATAGAAAAACATTTGTTTAGAAGGCGGAAACTGATCTTCAGATACATCTCACAGTTGTTTTGGGGGTCATCTTCCTCTTTAAAGGTGGTCAAAAATTCATAAACAAGGTAGGGGTAGGTCTTTGCAACTCTAGTGCAGAGTAGATGGAGACCTAAGAACCGAATATACCCCATTACCTCATTCTTGAAGCCCAACTTGTCTAGATCTTCTTCGGAAATGTACTGGGAAGGTAATACCCACCTAGTAATGAGAAACGGGTAGTTTGCATCCTCCTCTGGGGTGACTCAGAACTGGGTGGAGGGCACAAAAGCTACCACCTCAGAAGGTGTCGTGGAAGATGAAGCTCCACCATGGCGTCTGCCCGAACCCCTCTTGATTGGTGCCATTGTTTCTGTAGTAGTGCACGATGTGCAGATCGCGTTCACGGGGTGCACTTCGAAGGTGTTCCTTCTACCCTAAAGATTGAATGCATGACGTGCAACACGGGGGAACTCTGTGCACCTAGAAGTTTCCTAGAGTCTGAAATCAGCACCACTAGTGGAGAAGAAAATGGGTGAAAAGGAAGTGTTGGCAGTGCGTCGAGGTCGAGGTTGGAGGCTGGTTGACGGCTTCTCAATGGTTGCTTCGATGATGGATCGAGGCTGGTGAGGATGGTGCTACTGTGAGGTGCTTGTCGGCTGCCTCAACGAGCTTGGTGGCTACTGCTTAGGGTGGCATCGGGAAGAAGGTGTCGCCGCAGAGGTGACCGCTACTTGGTCGGTGGTGCTAGGGTGCGGAGATGCAAGTGACAACATGAGGGTGTTCACAGAGGGAGGAGAAGCTTCGACAAAGATGGCAGAGGTCGGTGGAGGTGCGAGCTACTTTGGCAACATACGACATGATGATGGCTGTGACGCTGTGCAGGGGCGCACAGCTTGAGTAGGGAGGAAGATGGCATCACACGGTTGAAGGCATAGTTGCTAGGGTTGCTCTCACATGACTGATTTCTTAAGTGAGAAATTAGGTTGTGCGCCCCCCTTTTTGCCCTAACTTTATGAAAAAAGACACGACTTGCACTTAATATGTACGACGTGTTCGTCTTTAGTTTCCACTTTTCAAACTGCCTTTTATGCTCAGATGCACGACGTGTACTAGGCATGCATGGTGTGTTCTCGTTTTGGATGTGCCTTTTCACCCAGATGCACAGTGTGCATGTATTAATGCACGTCTTGCGAGTTTACAGAAACTCTTGCTGCTCAGTTGAAAGATAGACACACAATGTGCATCAAATAAATGCACGTCGTGCATGATTCCAATAACTTATTTCACATTTGCAGCTCCCAGGTGCACGACGTGCATCGGTGCATGCACTCTTTGTGACTTTCTAGAAAGTGTCTGTGTTCTGCAGATCTTCTAGGTGCACGACGTGCATCGAGTAAATGCATGCCGTGTTAGTTTCCAGAAACATATTCGTGAATGGAACATGACGTGTTAGCAAAAAACACATTGTGTACCTGGAGATGTATCCCGATTACAATATATTTTCTGATGAGGTGCACGCCGTGTCAAATAAAGACACACCATGCATTTTGGAATTTTTGTAGAAAATAGTAGTTAGTCAACCCGAAATAAAGGTAGATATAGCGAAAATCAAGTCTAAATTATTACATTCGTCCATGACAGGCTTATTGATGAAATTAAAGAGTGTTTTTGACTCGAAGAACTTTAAAAAAAAATCTATCCTAATGTGGTGTCAACTCCCACAAGGTCCTCCATTTATAGTCCAGTGTAAGACTCTTCAATTCCTTCAAGCATCTTGGAGGGAGAAAGAGGCTCCCTTGTCCACTTCATCTACACAAGAATAAAGCTTGCAACACTGTCCATTCACTTTGAAGTTGCCATCTTTGCCTTGGAGTTCAACAACTCCATACGGGAAAATCTTTAGCATAAGAAATGGGCTGGACCACTTTGATTTTAGCTTCCCTAGAAATAGCTTTAATCTAGAGTTGAATAGCAAGAATTTATCTCCTTCTTAGAAGTCCTTCCTGCAAATTCTTTTGTCATGCCAAGATTTTGTCCTCTCTTTGTATAGCCTTGCATTCTCATAAGTATCAAGGCAAAGTTCCTCAAGTTCTTACAGCTGTAAAAGGCACTTCTCCCCTGCCTTCTTCATATCAAAGTTCAAGAATTTAATGGCCCACAAAGCACGGTGCTCCAATTTTAGCGGAATGTGACATTATTTGCCATAGATAAGCTTGAACGAAGTAGTCCCTATGATAGTCTTATAGGCTGTACAGTATGCCCATAATGCATCATCAATCTATAAAGGCCAATATTTTCTTGAACTAGAAACAATCTTTTCAAGGATGTTTTTCAGTTGTCGGTTTGATACTTCTACATGCCCGTAAGTTTGAGGATGATAGGGCATAGAGATCTTATGAGTTACACCATAATTAGAGAGAAGGTAGTTGAATTGTTTTTCAGCAAAATGAGTGCCTCCATCTAAAATTACAGCTCGAGGAACTCCAAATCGAGGAAAGATGATCTTTTGAAAAAGCTTTACTACTGATTTGGCATCCGACGCTTGGGTTGGAATGGCTACAACCCATTTGGACACATATTCACAAGAAACAAGAATGTATTGGTACCTGCAAGAGGATGGGAATGGTATCATGTAATCCACTCCCCATACATCAAACATCTCAACCTCTAAGATAGAGTAGAGGGGCATGTCATCACGGCGGGATATACCTCCTGTTCTTTGACATCTATCACAAGATTTTTCAAATAGATTGACGTCTTTGAATAATGTGGGCCAATAGAAGCCAGCTTGTAGTATCTTAGAAGTAGTCTTTTCTCCTCCGAAGTGTCCTCCATAAGGAGAGGCATGACATTCAACAATAATGTTTGGGATTTCCTCTTCAACAACACACCGGCGGATCAGTCCATCACTTCCATGCATGAATAACAATGGATCATCCCAATAATAGAATTTCACATCATGAAAGAATTTCTTCTTTTGTTGATACGTCAACTCAAGTGAGAGTTGTCCGGTAGCAAGAAAGTTGGAAATGTCCGCAAACCATGGTTCTTGAGTAGATGACAACACATAGCTTTTCAATGGGCAAATGATCTTCAATGGGTAATGGATCTCCAACCTTCGTGGTTAATCTAGAAAGATGATCATCAATATTATTTTCTGTACCTTTCTTATCCCAGATCTCAAGATAAAATTCTTGTAGAAGCAAAATCTAGCCAATAAGATGTGGTTTGGCATCTTTCTTGTTCAGTAAATACTTTATGGCAGCATGATCAGTATATACAATCACCTTAGATCCCACCAAATATTGTCGAAACTTGTCAAAAGCATATACAATGGCTAGCATTTCCTTCTCTGTAGTTGTATAGTTGATCTATGCATCATCATGGGTTTTGCTTGCATAATAAATGGCATGGAGTTTCTTGTCCTTCTGCTATCCTAGAACATCTCCCACTGCATAATCACTTGCATCAAACATTAACTCAAAAGAGGAATCCCAATCCGAAGGTTGAATAATTGGGGCTGAAATGAGGGCCTCCTTGAGCTTAGAAAAGGCTGCGTGGCAATCATCAACAAATACGAACTCGACATCTTTTGCAAGTAGGGAACATAGTGGCTTCACAATCTTAGAGAAATCTTTAATGAATCTTCTATAAAAACCTACATGGCCAAGAAATCTATGGATGTCTTTGACTGAAGATGGGGTAGACATCTTTTCTATGGCTTCAACCTTTTCCATGTCCACTTCAATACCATTGTTAGAAACAACATGTCCTAGTACTACACCGGATTGTACCATGAAATGACACTTCTCCCAGTTTAGCACTAGGTTAACCTTTTTACAGCAGGCTAAGACTAAAGAAAGGTTCAATAAACATTGATCAAAGGAATCACAATATACACTAAAGTCATCCACGAAAATCTCCATTATATTTTCAATAAAATTAGAGAATATGGCCATCATACACCACTGGAATGTTGCGGGAGCATTGCAAAGACTGAACGGCATATGGCGATAGGCATATGTTCCATACGTACAAGTGAATGTGGTTTTCTCTTGGTCAGGTGGATAAATAGGAATATGAAAAAATCCGGAATACCCATCCAAGTAACAAAAGTAAGAATGCTTAGCGAGGCGTTCAAGCATCAAATCAATGAAAGGCAACAGAAAATGATCCTTGCGGGTTGCCTTATTCAGGCGTCGGTAGTCAATACACATATGCCAGTTGGTGACCATGTGTGTTTGTATTAAATCATCATTATCTCCCTTAATGACAGTTTCACCCCCTTCTTAGGAACCACATGAATGGCACTAACCTAGGGACTGTCACTAATGGGATAAATGATTCCAACATCAATTAATTTGAAATTTTATTTCTTTACCACTTCAAGCATATTTTGATTTAGGTGCCTAGGTGGTTCAACATTTGTCTTAGCATCATCTTATATGTTTATTATATACATACATATTGAAGGATGAATGCCTTTTAAATCATCTATGGAATAACCAATGACGTCTTTATACAAACGTAGTTCGGCAAGTAAATTATTTTCTTGGTCATTGGTTAATTCATCATTTATTATAACAGGGGATGTAGAATTTGGACCAAGAAGTGCATACCTCAGCCCGGGTGGAAGGGCTTTTAGTTCTACCTTTTTCCCTACGGTACCTTCATCAACTTTGTCATCAACAAGTGGAGCATCTTCATTAATAGCTTGTGCTTTAGAAATAGGAAGTGCTCTAGGAATTTCAGATTTGTTGATTTCAGCCACATCATCATCACAAAGATTAATCATCAAATCAACAATATCATCATTATCCTCCTCAGTTGGATCAATAGTATCTAACAAATAGATTTCTTCAACACATGAGAGTGCTTTCATGGCATCATAAATAGAGAATTCCATAGCTTCTTCACCAACACATAGAGTGAGATTTCCTTCCCAAACATCAACAAGACATCCGACAGTCCTCAAGAATGGCCTTCCAAAAAGAACAGGATTAAAAGGGATCTCCACCATATCAAGAACAACAAAATCACATGGTATATAGAACTTTCCGATCTATACTAGTATATCCTCCACTATACCTTTTGGGTATTTAATAGAATGATCGGAAAACTCAATAGCCATCTTTGTCAGCTTCAAATCTCCAAGATCTAGTTTTTGCCATAAGGTAGATGGAATGAGACAAATACTAGCACCAAGCTCTACTAGACCTTTGTCAAAAGTGGTATTGTTGATCTTACATGGCAGCGTAAAAGCTCCCGAATCATCAAGATTTTGTGGAAGGTAGTTTTGAATAATAGAACTCACTCTCTCCAAAAGCATTATTGTTTCAACTTGATCAACCTTTCTTGTTTTAGTTAAGATATCTTTTAGGAACTTAGCATAAGAAGGCCTCTCAACAATAACTTCAACAAAAGGAAAACTGACATGTAGTTTATTGAGAATGTCCACAAATTTCCTAAACTTGAGATCCTCCTTCTTGTTGGCCTGCCTTGGAGGAAAAGGTGCAGTAGCCTTGAAAGAAGGTGGTGTTTCATCCATAGCTTTCTCCTTGCTGAAATTAGGAGTGTTGAATTCCTCTTCATCGGCTACCTCCATGTTCTTCTCCTTAGGTGGAGAAGGTCTTTCAATTTCAACTCCACTTCTTAGAGTAAATGCATTAGCTTGTTGCCTTGGGTTCACTTCCGATTGGCTTGGAAGAGAACCAGACTGCAGATTCCTTTGTTGTGCTAGAGCTTGCTGTGCTATTTGGTTCTCTAACATCTTGGTATGAGTGGAAATGTCATCCGCTTTTGTGGAAAGTTGAGCAATATCATCTTTCAACAACTTGGCATTTCCCCAGAGTTCTTTGTTCTACTGCATTTGTGTAGACATAAATTTTTCCATCATGGCTTCTAGAGAAGAACTTTGGGGTTGTTGTGGCTGTTGGTAACCCCTATTATTAAAACCCAGTGGACTCCCTTATCAGTTGAAATGTTGTTGTTGATGCAGATGCTATTGTCTTTGTTGGAAGTTCTGAGCATTGCTTGTGTTCCGATAGGAGAAATTAGGATGATCTCGCCATCCCAAATTGTATGTGTTGGAATAGGGATTGTATTTCTTGTTCCCTCACATTCCAACGACATTGACCTGTTCAAAACTCCCTTCAATTGTATTAGGAGCAAAACATGAAGAAGAAGTATGCCCTGCATTGCCACAAGCTTCACATATAACTCCGACTGATTGAATTTGCATAGTAGTCATGTTCTTAAACTTCTATGTAAGAACATCAAGTTTGGCAACAATAAAATCAAAGACATCAACAATGTGTTTCCCTCCTTGCTTCCCAGTCAAAGAACTACATGTAGAGGCTGATTTTACTCCCCTATCTGCTCCCCATTGGCAGTGATAAAGCAATATGTCTTCAATAATGTCATAAGCCTCCCGATAAGACTTAGTGATCAATGCGCCATTGGTTGCAGCATCCAGTGTCAACCGAGTGTTGTAAAATAGTCCATTATAGAAAGTTTGAAGTAACACCCAGTTGTTCAAACCATGGTGTGGGCAAAGGCATTGAAGATCCTTAAACTGTTCCCATGTGTCATATAGAATTTCTCCTTCATTTTGAAAGAAATTGGTGAGCTGATTTCTCAATTGGGCTTTCTTGCTAGGCGGGAAGTACTTTTCAATAAAAGCATTTAAGAGTTGGTCCCCACTTTTGATTGACTTCTTTGGAAGAGACAAAATCCATGCCTTGGCTTTATCTCTTAGGGTGAAAGGGAATAACATAAGTCTTACTCCTTCGACAGATACCCCGTTGATTCAAAAAGTATTCAATTATTCTAAGAACTCAGCAACATGAAGACTTGCATCTTCATTAGTTGTACCTCCAAAATGATTCTGTTGTATCATCTGCATCGTAGAAGGAGCAATAGAGAAATTGTTCGCTTCTACTACAGGCAGGTCAATGACCTCACAAATGTTTGTGGCGACTGACATTGCGAAATCCTTCAAAGGACGATTTTCCTCCATGGTTGGATCACTTGGTGTAGCTTCTCCAAAGGGTGAAGAAGATGAATATGGTGATGATGGTGGACTACCTCCTAGAAGCAGTGGTTCTACTCTCCTTGCTCTTCTTAAGCTTGAAAGAGTACGCATGATCTTAAGATCTAACAACACAGATGTTTGAAGACCCCTTTGTGAGCGACACATAAAACCTGAAAAATAGCAAGAGGAATTAAGAACACAACTTAAAGGTACAAGGAAATTTGAAAATGGAAATGGTGATCTATTCTCGAATACTAATTAGCACTTATTACTCCAATTAAATTAATGTAAATCCCCAAAAATGATGCCAAAAACTTGTTGGCTATTTAGGCTAACGTGTTTCAATCCTAACAAAGAAAGTTTACCCAATGTAACCAATCTCCAAAAGTATACGGAGGTAGTGTAGCTGAACACAAGGAGCTTAAGTAATTAATTGAGTGCAACAACACTAAAGTTCAACAATCTAGATCAGTTTTTAAAAGGATGGTAATTGATTATCTATTGTAGAAAATTAGACTTAAACAAAAAACAAAAAGATTTACTGAAAGAGGTTTAGATTCAGAGATCAAGGATCTTGGACATTAGAATTTCACTCACATATCATAGAAATCATAGGAACATGAAAATTTAAACATACATAAGCACTTATTTTAAAGGAAAGGTTGTGTTGCACTTCACCTCCCGGTGCAAGTGCAACGATCTCAACTCAAAGTCACATTCTCATGCATAAATTTAATTTTTGATCACAAACTATTCCTCAACTCATTTATCTCCACTCTCATGGTAGAAAAAGAGTTGCCAAGAAGAGCACCTCCATACATTCATACATATCTTATCAGATCAAGCAAGAAAGCATAACACATGCATATAAAGTGGCCAGTAATACATGCAAGAAAAGATAGAACTGGTACTTCCATGGTGGAAAAATAAGCAACAAAGTATATAGTACGAAATAAACTTGTTTCATACATGATATGACATGGGAGATACTCTCCCATGCCCAAGAAAACGGAATTACTCATCCATAATCATGCTTTGCAGATTTGCTACAGAAAATTCAGGTTTTAACATGATCTACAGGAGGAAAAACAAAGAGATCCAAAAATGTAACTACAAGAAGGAGGAATTCCCGCATGGGGACAAGATTCTCCTCCTTTAGCTGCTCTAAAACGAACTAGCTCCTCTCTCGAGAAGCTGCACAAAGTTGGGGAAGCCTGGCTGCACCTTGGAGAAGACAATGGAGAAGAAGAGAAGAAGAGAATGGGCTCCTTTGGCAAGAAACCACCTTCTTTCTCCTCAAAACCACTCTCCTCTACTCTAGACTTGCTCTAGGATGAGAGAACTTTGAATTATGACCAGGGATAACCGCCCATTAAGTTCCCTCTCCATTTTAAACAAAAACTTGTATTTTTCAAAATGTTGAAACTGTGAGAGACACGACGTGCGTCCAAAGTGCACGCTGTGCAAAAGCTTCGACAGTTGCTCTAGAATGTATTGTGCACGACGTGTGCTCAAGTAATGCACGCCGTGCAACTTTCCAGTAGATTTTGATTTGCTTGATGCTCCAGGTGCACGTCGTGCAATTGAGTGCACGTCGTGTATTTTCTTTTATGTACTTTTCTGGAAACTCACATGTTGTGCGCAAAGCTCGAACACGCCGTGCGTTTAGCTGTCTGGGTGAATTGAAACTATCCTGAAATATTGCATGTCATGCCTTTAAAATGCACACCGTGCATACTGCTATTTCAGTAGAATTAAACTCTGTAATTCAGTCTTTCTTGGAACATATCTACAATGCAAGTTATGCGATAAGTAAACTAACAAAAAGATGGCAAAAGTAATATGAAAAGAGGCTAAGTGATATCAAAATGAATCAAATTTGTGTATGATAACATGTGAAAAGATGATGTGGAAAACACACAACATCAATCTGAAAGGATAGTATAGATTCTAGAAGATCTTTTGTTAGCTTGTGTGATGGATTGGGGAGGAGTTTCTGATTAATATCTTCCTCTAGCTGACTTTTTTTACAATAATAATTAATAAGCAAGCATAGGTATGCCACCCTTTGAAGCTTTGTATGGAATACCATGTCGATCACCCTTGTATTAGGATGACGAGGGTGAGCATTTTTGAATGAAAACTGATGACATGCAACTGATGAAGGATAAGATGTTCTCATAAAGAAATGAATGAAGACAGCTCAGGATCATCATAAGATGTATGCTAATAAAAAGAGGATGGATGAGAAATTTCTAGTTGGTGATTGTGTTTTCTTGAAAATAAATCCTATTCGGTCTATTGTGAGGTAGAAAGTGAAAGGAAACCTCTGTCCTCATATGTGCGACCCTTTGAAGTTATGGATAAGATTGGGGAGTGTGCTTTCCGTTTGGCTTTGCCCCCTTCTTATGATAAGATTTATAATGTTTTCATGTGTCTATACTAAATAAATATGTGAATGATCCATCCCATGTGTTATCCATTGAACCCATAGAGATTTGTGGAGGCTTGACTTATGAATAATATCCTTTAAAGATTCTTGATTCCTGAGTGAAGCAGTTGAAGCACAAGAAGATTGAGTTAGTAAAGTTTTTATGGAAGTATCATGATCTTGTGGAAACTTCTTGGGAGCCTAGAGAAGAAATGTTACAAACACACCCTTCATTTTTACTTGAGATTTTGGGGACAAAATCCTTTTTAGAAGAGGATAGTTGTAACATCCCCAAACTTAGGTAAATATCACCTTTTTCCTCCTTTTTTATTTTAATATTTTAGTTTGAGTTCTCTTATTAGATTTATAGGTACTAGGATGTTATAAGAATTGAATATAGGTGTTTAACATAAAAATATATTTGATAGGTTTCATTTAATGAAATAAGGTTATTCGTAGTTATGGGTTTTTTGTGCAAAATTATCAAATAAAGGCCTTTAAGATTAAAATTAGTCTTCTAGATTTTTTTGAGGATAGGTTTAGTTAAAATAGAATTACACATGAAATTTAGTTAAAAAATAATAAAGGAATAATTATATATAAAGAAAATACATTTTTATTAGATTGAGAGTTTCATGCATTAAAGTTTTCCATAAGGCAAATTTAAGTTCAAAATAAGATTCCTTGGGTCTTAATTAGCCTACTTGCCAATTTTCATCTTATTTTAACTTTATTTGCTACTCCAATTGGGTTTGGAAATAAAAAGGATAATCATTCAATGTGACATTATCCATATCCTCGATTTACTGGGTGTCATGCGGCCAGTCGAACTTGGATGTCTCCACTGTTAGATCTCGATCAGACGCTGGGCAGGTCATCTTCAACCCATGCTTAAATAGGAAACCAGTCTGTAAAAGACAAAGATGGTAAGACACTGATTTCTTACTCAATACTCAACCTTTTTTCTGATTTTTCTTCGCCAACAGTTTCATGAGAAAAATCTACACAGTTCCATGAATTACTCATGAAGTTCTATCAAGTAATGAGAAATCACCCAAATCTCATCCCAACTCTCTCAAACCCTCTAGTCCCAATACTCAAAATCTTAACTATATAAACAAGTAACCCTAGCCCTAAATCCGCCACCATCCAAAGTTGATTTTCCTCCACTTGATTTCTCTATCAGTTGCACTTGAGCCATCGACGATATGCTTCTTTACCTTGACCTTGGGGCACCTCGTGCATGGAGGTTGCTTCAACAACCTTCGATCAAGTTGGGAGGTGAGTTACAGATCTTTTGATCTACATTTTCATATCTTCTTTTGGTTTTTTTGTCACTATGTGTAGAAACACCCAAAATTGGGGTCAGAGCTACTGTTCTGGAGTGTAGTCATGGCATGTGAGCAACTAGGGGAGATGACCCTTGGTGCTTTTCCCGATCTTCCCACCCCTTTCTTTCCTTTTATTTTTTTTTATCACAAGGGAAAAAGATTCATTTCATCTCTTTGCTCTTGTTTGAAGTTTTGATGAGTTGGCAAGTTTTGATCATGGACCTAAGCTTGCATGGCCACCTGTGATTGGGCCAAGTAAGTAGGTTGGCTCCCTAGATCTTTGACATGGATTGATGGCAAATTGTGATTGGTCAGTTTTTCAAAAAATCACAACTTTCACTTTGATTATCCAAAAATTATAAAAAAATATGTTTTGAAAACCTTGGAAATTTCTATATTTTTGGTATAGTTTTCATCTCCTAGTTTTCCAATTTCAAAGATCAGATTTTTAGGGTTCAAAACAATCATAATACCACAATAATAATTAAAGATATGTTTTAAAGGATAAAATTTGGACCTTGGAGTCATATCCATCGTCACTAACCCTGAACTAACTCACTAAGATTTAATCGAGTATCAATCTAGGGTTTTGACAAGAATTTGAGTTTTAGGGTTTTGTTCTCACTTATGGTTATGAAATAAGATATAATAATTAATAGAGCTACAATTGTAAGTTGAGTTTTATCTTCAAGAAACCTTGAGGTCAGACTTGGGTCAATCTCAAAAATCAAATTAGAATTCACTGATCAATTTGGTTTTTAGGGTTTTCATCATACTTACATACTTTAGCACATAAATCCTAATTAAAGGATCTAAACATGCATATAGGTCAAGTTGACCATATATTTGGTAGGTTAGGATTCAACCTCTGATTTAGCAACTTGAGTTAAGGTATGTGCATATTTTCTATTTTCTAGGCACTATTATTATGACCAAATATCTTTTTCATATGAGGCATGAGTAGTTATTCTCTTTTCATCATTTTGAAATTCTTATTTTAATGGATATTTCGTATGGGTCCTCTGACCCCACATGTTATATTTTGGATCCTCTCATCCTCTTTTTTCACATGGACTAAACTTATACTTGCCTTTCCCTATTTATGTGCATGCTTAGATTAGCTTTATTTCTTATAGTGGTACATATGTACAACCATATTTACAGGGGCATGCTTTTCCACCCATTATTTTAGGTTGAGATCCAATGATGTCTGAACCCTATTTGAAATAATTTTAGTCTTTGTTTATTACATGCACAATTTATTAAAAGGCAAGATTCCCTTCTTGATATTCTTTAGTTAGACATGGCTCATCGTTTGGTCTGATATATTTCTTTTGGCACTTAATCATCTTGATCATCCCTTAATTTGACACTCTTCTTTTGGAAATTTCTTAAGTAATGCCTAGTTGTTTATTATTGCACATACACAATGTTTGTTGATGTCCTTTCCCTTTTGTTGTTCTCTTCCCTGGGTGTTGACTTCAACCCACCTAGAGGTTGCACAACCTGAGGACCAGGAGATAGGTTGTGATGCCTAGAACTAGTTGTTGAGGATTTGTGGGATGGAAAGGTAACTCACCACAAAAGAAAATTGCGTACTTTAGTCTTTATATTTTGTTAGAAGTTGTTTGTGGATTGATAGTTGAACTTTGTAAAGATTACCATGTAATAGTTAGTTTTATTTCCTCTGCATTCAAACTATGTTCATGATTTCATTCTGTTTAAAGAAGTATTGTGAACCCCAAAGTGGCTTTTGTTCTATCAAAAATGATTTGTTGGGGAATTTTGCAATTGTTTCTTTAAATTAAGTAAGGGGTGCTCCCTCCCAGGACCCACTCCTTACATTGTTTCCTCTCTAGTGGTCCATTAGATCAAAGTCATTTATGAGGGAAAGTCCTTCAATGATCCCGAACGCTACTGTAACACAATGGGAAAATAGAGTTATCTCACAATCACCCTTACAAACCTTGACTTGTTAGTTAGTGTGGTTAGTCAACACATGGGTAAACCTCTTGTTTATCACTAGAGACACGTTCAATGAATCCTAATCTATCTCATTAGTGCACCATAATATGGTCTTGTGTAAAAAAACCCATTGTCTTTAGACATTTCCTTAACATGTTGTGTTGATTCTAATTGGACTAGCAAGTCATTAATAGAATATCAACATCCAACTATTGAATTCCCTTGGGAGATAATTCCATGAGCTAGCATAGCAATAAACAATCATTGGTTGCTTTTTCAGGTAATGAAGTAGAATATCTGGTCATGGCCCATTCCTATGTAGTGATTCAATGAGTGACATTTGTTCGCCAATAACTAAGACTTTCTACGTCCTCTACGGAAAACCTCAAATGTGTAAATCAAGCTATGATTCATATTCCCAATGACCCTATCTTTCCTGAGAGCAAAAATCACAATGAGGTTATTGTCATTTGTTTGAGAGTTGGTTCATGTCAAGAAGATTGTCACAACTTAAGTAAAGATTGAAGAGAAGACTTCTGAAATCTCAATTAACATTGCTTCCACCTTCCTTTTCAACTACATATGTAGCTAACATGAAATACATAATGAGTACTCTTCAACATGAGGGAGAATGTTATGTATTATTCATTATATTTTCTTTGTTTTAATATAACTATTGGGCCTTTCTTACTTAAGTCCATTAGTACTAATCTACTCTATCTTATATATCTCTGCACACACACCATACCTTGAGTTGAGTCCATATATAGAACTCGTTATATGCTATTTTAGTAAACTATATTTCCACTTATCAGATCATACACTAGATTGAGTTTGACAAAACAAATAAGGATTTTGCTAATATTTAACTATAAACAACATCATATTACTTATTATAGACAAACAACAAATAAAAACAAATATTTGGGTTTATATGTACATGCAAACAAACAAATCATCAAATTCAGGCTTACTAGTTCATGAGAACTACTTATACCTAAATAAGAAGATAAGAAAAAGAACTAAGAGTAAAATGTAATTGAAGAGTAAGATTAGAATGAGGCCTCACAAAAGTTCTTACTTGATAAACTAGCTACTCCACTTGATTTCATCTCAAGTAGTGTGTGTGCATTGGAAAAACTACCTTTTTGTCAGCTCACAGTTGTTCGCAAGGGTTGCTTCACGAGGGACCAAGTCCTAGCAGTTATGCACCTGTTCACACATGACATTTTGCTAAAGCAACATCTGCCAAGCAGTTACACAATAGTTCTCACAACCCTAACTCACACCCCTTCATGATTGTCGCGTCTGTTGGTGTAGCATAGTCCTCTAACTGCGTATGTGAGCCACCAACTCACTTAAGGCAACCGTTAGGGTCACATTGTCGTGTGACAACCATGCAATCACACACCCCAAAGCACTAACCTGACTTTGATTATGTGTGAGAGCTTAGCCCTGAGCTAAGCAAGTTGCACGTGAGCTAGGCCTTGCCTACTCAAGCTGCTTCTCACCTCCTTCTTTCTCAGTCAGCTACCTACAAGCTGAGTCCAAGTCTTTCGAGCTCCCTACAAGCTGTTGCTCACCCCCACTTGAGCTTGTCCAGCTGCACTCATGCTACGACCAACCACCTTGGCTCTTATTGAGACGCTACTCTTTCTAACTTTGCTCATTCCAGCTCTATGTAATCTTTACTCTTTGCATGTGAGCTACCCACAAGCTATGGCTCACCTTTGCTGCACATGACCATCTGAGCCCAAGCTGAGCCTACCTACACACAAGTTATGACTAGTTGCACATGAGCTAAGATCAACTCACTTTAGTCGTGACTCAAACCATTAGAGTTGTGCTTCATTCCTTATAGCTTCATTGAGATGCAGTGCACCCCATCTGAGCTACACCAAACTCCTTAGAGCTTCATCAAGCTATGATGTGCCCCATACGAGCTACATTGAGCTACATTTGAAACTTTGACCCTGAATATTAGCTAACTACATAACTTATAAGGCCATGCTCATTGCTTGGAGAAATAAGGGGATAACACGCCTCCCGCACCTGAGGAAACCAACAACCTCGTCAGAGCACAAACCAACTATTAGGGGCATCATTGAGATACTCAGCTACAACTCCTGCCTTAAGCACTTTCCCCATTTGCCATGCAAAGAAAATATGCTCACTTGGTGAAACACCTCTTGAAATTGGCCTCTCCTTGCTGCCAACTTGGTGTGATTGATCTATCATACATGCAAAATTTATTCATCTCTATGGCAGGCCCTTTTGAAGCTGTATTGAACATAGTCCTTCACTTTTGTGGAGTCTTGATGTAGTTACAACTACAAATCTCTTTTCCCATCATTATTTCTCCTTGTTGAACTTTTTTGAAGGGTCACCTCCCTTCTTTGGTGTGTCCTAGTAGAAATAATGAAATAACCATCAAGTCCTACCTTCTTTGGCACTGTGTTTTCCTTAGACAACTATGGAGTCTAAACTATATTGTTTCCCATCCACTCTGGGACCTAGGGAACACAACCATTTGTACATAACACTCTCCTTCAAAACCTTTAGTCCCAAGTGCCTCCGATTTATAGAGATTACGTTTGGAATTGTAGAGGATTTAAGTGACCAGTTACACCACCGTGTTGTTGCTGTAAGCACACAACACTTGACAACACAATGGCAGCAATTTGGAATAAAGGACCTACTCATTGCATAAGTATAAAAATCATTTTTATTCCATTTAAAAAAGTCACTAGGACATTGGACTCCCCTTTTACATCATACTTTCACACTTCAACAGTGGTGCTAATAAATACATATAAATGTAGGGATAACAGACATTACACTAGCTCCTTTTTAAGAGGTTGCCCACTCCAAGTTGAACCCAAATAGACTTGGTCTTTCCTTGAGTGTACTGTCATCAATGAATCCATCCATTAACAAGCAAAGAGCCATCTCTGTTAGCAATGCTACAATGAGATGCTACTCCTAGCAGGGAGTTCTCGCACCCCTTCCCCTTCTTGCGTCTTTTTTTTGTTTCCCCAATAAGAGTCTCTTCTGAGACTTGTTTCATAACTGCCAAGTCCCTGTGTGCAATGGAGTAACTCGACTATTTGTAGTTCCAAGCAGTTACCTCAGACCATCACACATTTTGTTATGACACCATTAGTAGCGCCACTCTAGATGCATATAACCATCACACTTCTTCAATTTCTTGCACCTATTATTCTCCCCAAGTGCTAGTCACTCTTTCAGTAATCCTAGGTAGTTGCACAAGTTCCATCCCTTACCCTAGCCATGTGGAGCCAACCATCAGTTGTACACCTCTTCACCGCGTGCCAATTTCCACTCAAACAAATAGTTGCGAGCAGTTACTTCTGCCAACATATGTTGGTAGTTGTTGTGGAAATGGCATGGATCACACATGGAACCACCATGATGTACCATGTCCTTGCGGTCATAGCCGCTTAGTTTCTCCTTTGGATGAGAGCAGATTCAAGGAGGTAGTACTTTTCATCCTTATCCACCTTAACCACCACATGAATGACAATAGTCGTCGGAGGAAGTCATGTTTTCTTCCTGAAACACTGGGGTTCTCTGGCCAACATCATGTTGGCCAGGTAGTCGTCGCTCAGAGCTTTCTCCTCCTTTGATGCTTCCATAATTTTCATGTAGTGCTTCAATTGAACAACAAGCATCCCTTCGAATTGTGTGGGTTGAAATTCCACCCAATTAGTTAAGGACATGACCCAATCTCGCAATCTATCTCATGTATTGGATGCACAATTGTAGGAACAACTACTCTCTTCTTCAGACTAGTCAGAAAAAGTGTTCCTCTCCACTTCCAGAATTTCAAGCAGCCTAAACATTTCATGAAAATTCTTGATCTCCTTGATAAACACATAATCAAGTGTATGCATCTGGGTTTTGATCTCATGTATTACCTTAAGAACCCATTCTACAGAGCATAAAGGTCCTCCCTTAGCCATCACGCCTTCTCATCAGGGTTTCTTTTGCCTTCATGGAAAAATTGGTAGTTGAATTGACCTTCTCCCAAAAGGACGACCAACTATCTTTCCACCATCACCAACCTTGCTTCCATATCAGGAAACTCCGCCAGGTTGTCATTGGTGACATCCCCTTGGTAGTGTGTCAGACTCCCACATGAATATAATTGTGGCATCCAACTCGCAAAAACAAGATTTACTTAAGAGGAAGCGAATCGTTTCAACAGATTACTGAAAATCACTAAAAATTAAAACTTTTTGCAAAGAGATCCACACATAGGAAACCTCTTTCATAAAGAACCAAAGTATACATTTACATCATGGTTCATAAGTACATAACTTGTATGATCTCTTCTCGAGGATTACAACATCAGTTGCCCTAGTAACATTATATACAGACAGCATAAGAACCTCGATGCATCAAGCCAAAATCTCAGACCGGTTCATTAAAACACTAACTATAACTCTGAGGACCTGAGAGTACAGAGACGACACATAAGACTACAATCTATACAAAACTTGGCAGCCAGTGCCTCTACCTGAGTTATCACTACTGTCTCGATTGTTGCTACTGCTTTTTCCTTGCTATAGGGTTCCTGCTTCTTCTTCTGCGTTTACCTAAAAAGTTGGATCTCACGGGGGTGAGACAATTTGTAAATTTCCCCAACGGGAGATATAACTCTCTGCCAAAACATTGTTATAGCAGTTGATTATAATAAAACTGAGCAGGAGTTCTTATATATTAACAACAGTATTAATCATTGAATGAACATAGTAACATAATATCCTTTCCTAAGGAGAGCATTGCATTTATCCATGATAGAATCATAATTCATCCTTCTACTTGCAATGAGTATAAAGAGATATGAATAACATCTATCAACTGAAGATGCATAAAAGAAATGTAACATCAGCCAATGAATTTCCGTATTCAATCCTTAAGCAAACATGCTATACGGCTGATTACATTTTACAATCACACTTATGCCCTGAGGAGATGAGGTATACCGCTCATACTCCAACCGACCAATGCAAAGTCGAAATCGGTACCACACACGGTCAAAGGTAGAGCCGGCTACCAAGACCTCTCACATCTTAGTCAGTACGAGACGACATGCAGGACATCTTGTGTCTCTGCTAGATAGATTTCCATGGTATACTGGTAACTTCGCTATTAGAGTTACAGTGGCGTGCTTCACTCTCTTCGCAATCGTGAGATTTCTTGTTTATCTCCATCAATCCGACATAAATATTATTGGGAGATGTGTACTACATCTGTTCCAATCATCGGGAGATTTTTGGTACATCCATCCTGGTACAATAATGAAGGATTGAGAGGTTTAATGTTTACCTTTCCTCAATTTCCTCATTAGGACGTCAGGATACATTCACCCATTGCCCCTACATATTCAAAATATGCATTCTGGGTTTTGCCGCGGAGCACCCATTTCACCATCACCTTTTGTTGATGATAATGGATCTATGGTCAGGGCTCTACATGATATTATTTCACTTGATTAATTAAGTACATTAGCATATTCTTTTAGCATCAGTCAAGTTCTCAAACAAGAATTATTATGACAATTGCTACAAAGAAATATGTAAGCTCTTATCTATAGCTTTACCAGAACTTGTAATGCATTGGGATCTTAATCCCTTATCTCATTACTTGAAAGTTCACATCTCACAGAAACATCATTATCTTACTTATCAAAACTGGGTATTCATACCCTCA
Organism: Alisma plantago-aquatica; assembly: GCA_963693085.1. Lineage (NCBI taxonomy): Eukaryota > Viridiplantae > Streptophyta > Magnoliopsida > Alismatales > Alismataceae > Alisma > Alisma plantago-aquatica. The sequence goes on from OY856409.1 coordinate 1,639,747,964, forward strand.
ATTCATCACTATGACTATTTCCACTTGTTAGGTAACTATTACCTCTAGGTCCTCAGACTGAGGTATACATGATACTTGTTACACAAGCATCTCATATGGCTCACAAGGCCCATTAATTGGCTTGTCACCTTTCACTAGGCAACACCTTACTCATATGACTCATAGAGTCCATGCACATTTTGTTACTTTTACTAAGCAACAACATGAAGGCACACAAGACCAATCAACATTGTCATTATATAAAAGACATAGCTCAACTCTGGCTATGATCATCACCTCATGATATCTGCATGATTAATAGACATGATAACAGTCATATAAATCGTTTATCTCATCATATGATACAATGGTAACACCACTATTCCTTTATCATGATTAGGGTTTATTATCAAATAGGATTTTCCATTCCGTTACCCAATTTAGGGTTAGGATCTCCCATTTCACATTAGTTAGGGTTTCATGTTTACATCATTAGTTCAACCCAAATATATTGCTCCACCCCTCTAGGAGAATTCAATACTATCATAAGTATTTACTCATGATCATTACTTTCATCATATATCTTTTATGAATATCAATTCAAGGTATGAGTTCATCTCTCAACCTTACCATGGTATGTTTATATCATACCCATTATCTTGGCTTAACCCCTTTCTCATTATGTTTAGATAATACTTATCAGAGTGCATAGAATTCATTACATCTTCATTGTAATAATTTACATAACACACACTTCTTGTGTTTCTTATCCAAGTATGTTGGATTAAGATGCATCAAGGTATATCAACCCTGAAATACTAAATGTGATATCTATCATGTCTTGATGTATCACTTTTCTCCTCATTTCCATCTTACTTAGGTTAATCAATAAACCTTGTATTAAGGTATTTCCCTCTTAGTAGTTTTAACCACTCGCCTATCACCTTCATTATATAGCATAGGTCACACATTATATTTGTCCAACTATCTTTAATGAGATGGACTTATCTTAATGGTTTAACATTGTTGATATAGAATAAACTATTATCAACTACTTTAGGTATTTCAACTCTTAGGATGTTATTCAATCCATCATTTAGTGTTGCATACATCATTCCTAAGAGTTTCATTTCCTCATCTGTGTAAGGTGTATAGGGTTGTTACACATGTATAGAGTTAGACATATAATGATCTAGGCATTATCTTATCCTTTATATCCTTACTCATTATAGTATCAATATTACCATTCATATGGTTTATCAATTTTACCCTTCATGGATGTAGCATTCTCATCTTACTTGATTATATTAGCCACACCCTTCTTTAGTGTATTGGCCAATATACCATCACTAGGGTTTCATATATCAATACATGGCATCACCCTGGATTTGAGTCTCACATTACATCATTATTCAGGGTTCCACTTAACATCATTCTAATTCAGGGTTTCTCATGACATTACCCTAGTTTAGGATTTCCCATTGTATCATCCTCAACTAGGGTTTCACATGGCATCATCCCCATTTAGGGTTTCACATGGAATCACCCTTAATTAGGGTTTCACATGAAATCATCCTTAATAAGGATTTCCCATTTCAATTACCCACAATTAGGGTTTACTATTCACATCACATCACCCTAGATTAGGGTTTACATTCAATAACCCACAATTAGGGTTTACTATTCACATCACATCACCCTAGATTAGGGTTTACATTCAATAACCCATAATTAGGGTTTACTATTCACATCACATCACCCTGGATTAGGGTTTACATTCAATAACCCACAATTAGGGTTTACTATTCACATCACATCACCTTGGATTAGGGTTTACATTCAATAACCCGCAATTAGGGTTTACTATTCACATCACATCACCTTGGATTAGGGTTTACATTCAATAACCCACAATTAGGGTTTACTATTCTCCCCAAATAGTGTTGATCATCAAAATACCCTGAATTAGGGTTTCTCATATCATTACCCTAATTTATGATCATACCATCATCATGGATTAGGGTTTCACCTATCATTGCCTTCAATTAGGAATTAGGTTTATTAACCTTCTTAATTAGGGTTTCATGATCTCTTATCATGGATCATACCCTAATTACACATTCATTTATGTTAAAAGTATTTGAATTTAACCACTACATGATTATCATTCATGTAGGAAGTCCCTTCTCTCCCTTATCCTTTATAAGATGATATTTATATCAGACTTGATTAGATTAGGTCAACTCAACTTGTTTGAAGGGTTGACACCCTGTATTATGTCATTACTTTCTTAATCATCAGGGATTAATCATTCATAAGGTATTAATCACCCTATCTTATTAAGAGTACAATTACCATAATCATCCTTGAATTTCATCATGTAATGTTCAATTAAACAGTTGACCTTTAATCACCTTAAATGTACATACGGTTTTGATTAATTATTCCTCAAACGATCTTAGCCCCTTAGACCTCAAACGGTCTTGACCAACCAGACCTCAAACGGTCTTGCATGGATTACCTTCAAATGGTTTAAGACCATTTAGACCTCCAAATGATCTAGGTCTTGCGGTTTGAAACCGTTTGGTAAAGTTGATATTTGAAACCGTTTGCCAAAGTAGATGTTTGAAACCGTTTGCTAAAGTAGATGTTTGAAACCGTTTGAGTCTCAATCGGTTTGGGATCGTTTGGTCCCAAACGGTCTTGAGACACTTTGGTCCCAAATGGTCTTGAGACCGTTTGGACTCAAATGGTCTTGAGACCGTTTGGTCCAAACCTCCTCAAAACCAATTGGACCAAAAAGGGTCTCAACCTCTTACATCGATTTAGGGATTCCAAGGTTAACTACCCTATTAATTAAATCCATGTAATTACTCATAAATTAAACCTAAGCACCATACTTCAAGTGAGCTTAAAGAATCATCCTTCAATTGATTCAATCTTCAATTGTTTACAAATTAGGGTTTGAACCCAATTGAATTAGGGTTGAAATCGATGAACCTTCAATATTAATCATTGTAGAACTAATTACTTAGCAATCATTGGTCCATCATTCAAATTGAGCATGATCTGACCTCAAATGGTCTTGAGGTCGTTTGGATGGCCTCCAAAAGGTCTTGATACCGTTTGCCATTCCATCATGAAAATTGGTTGAATCCAATTAGGGTTTAGGTCATTGGATTGATCATCAAATCAACAATTGATTGCATTACAATTTGGTATCTTTGGATATTCAAATACCCAACCATACTCAACCCTAGACCTCCAAACGGTCTTGGTTGACCTCCAAACGTTCTTGAGACCATTTGGGTGATCTTCAAATGGTCTTGAAACCGTTTGGGCTAATCAACCCAAACTTCTAAGTCAAATAAATATAAAATCAGCACTTAACCCGATTAGGGTTTGCTACTTGATTAACCTTAAACTGATGAACCCTTTGGAATTAATCAATAAAATTTTAGGGGTCATTAAACATCAATATTATCATCCATTTCTACAAATGGTCAACCCTGGTCAACTCTCCCAAACGGTTTGAAACCGTTTACTCCCAAACGGTTTTGATGAAACCGTTTAAGTTCAAACAATCTTGTGCAAACCGATTGAACACTTTTTTTGAAACCGTTTGAAGTAGGATTTTCTTGGGAAAAGTGTCCAAGATGATGTCATCATCATATTCCTTCGTTCATCCAAGAACTACTACCGTTTACATGGAAATTACAACAATAGATCAAAGGAAGTTCAAATTAGAACAAGATGAACAACAAATCATGGAGATTTGAATGCAATATCAATGTTTAAGGGTTTAAGTTATATAACCCACCTCCAATTGAGCTTCATGTCAAAAATGGTGGATGAAGCTTTTGTAACTCCCCCTAGGCTCGTCCTCAAGATTTTGGGTGAAAAATTGGCTAGGGTTGAAGATGGACTGAAGAAAAGAAGAAATCAATGATTTATTTCTGATTTCCACCATGAAATCATGGTTGAAAGTGATCAAGAAGCTTACCAAAAGGTTGGGGGTCGTCCTCCTGATCCTCCAAAGCTCCCTTGGTCGTTTTCCAAGCAAGGAGAAGAAAGGGATTCGAAAAAGCCTTTGATTTGGCTTGTAATTATAAGAAAATCAATGAGAGAGAAAATGCCTTATTAAAAGTCTTTTAATTCCAAAATTAGTGCCGGCTATTCCCCCTCAATCCCTTGGATACGAGGCTATCCTTCTTGCCTCTTATTCCTCTCAATTATCCTCAATTTAAAGAAATGGAAATTAAGCACCTTAGATCATATTATACTAATATCCATATGTGAGTGGATATTTCTTTTTCTTATAATAATGTGAGTGAGTTATCCACTTCCTTTGGATATTTTCATGCTTTTGCAATGCACAAGCTAGTCCAACCTCTTTGTAAATTCATCCTTCAACTTTTAGTTGAAGGGTTCTTTAATTAATATATTGATTTTTGCATTAAATTGAATTAGGGTTTCAATTATGCATAAATCTTGATTATTTTAATATCAAGATTCTCTCTCCTACAAATAAATTCAAATGAGGCGCCCCTCTCATTTTATTTGCTCTAAATGATGACAAGAAACATAAGGGACCTTATTGAAGTGGTAATTTGCATATTGAACCCTAGGTTTTGGGTAAATTGCACTTTACACCAAAACTAGGTTTTAATGCACAGACATTGCTCAACAAGCTCTATCTTGGTGCTCAAGCTTGTGGAAGCCATACCACTGCATCATACTCACTCTTATGATGTATTAACATATGAGGAACATTTTATGATGTACAATTTGCAAGTTAAACCCTCAACTTGGGTACTTTGTACTTTAGTCCAAAATTAACAAAACAATGTTTCAACATTATTCAAAAAGGACTGAAATTAAAATATAAGTTCCTCTTGAGCCTTAATTAATTTTCAAGAATTAAGAGCAAGCATGTAATCAACTTGATTAGGAAAAACACCTAGGTTTAAAACATAACCCAGGTCAGGGATGTTACAATAGTTGTCCCCTTTGTATCAGAAAGGCTATGATACCACTTTGTTACTGGGTTGAAGTTTAAATTCAAAAACATCACATGACAATGGCGTTGAAGAACTCAACCAACCCACAATTCATGAACACTCGATTTAACCCAAGGCAAGTCTAGCACGTGGACTTAGTGAAATCTCACTAATGTTCTAGTAGAGGTCTCCTTGAAGAAGAAGACTTCCAAGATCATAGTGCAATAGAGACACACAACCTAATGTACAAAAGAGACAGGGGGAGTGACCTTCCAATATGGAACCTTTCTTCCTTCTTTATTAAGGATAGAGTTACAATACACTTGTCTCATAAAACACTTAAGAGATTGGGAATCCCATGCAATCAGAATGCCTGCACAACTCACAAGGCTATTCTATTTATACCACTAGGGCCCGAGATGATTGGAGTGCATGAAACCATAACTATGCATATGTCATCTTGTGCCTAGGATATCTGTCGATTCCTTTGTAAACTACTCACACCTACTGTCTATAGCGGTTATGTGCCTTGTTGTTGTCTGAGCTTGCTTCAGAAAACTTCCTCGCCAACTCTCGCTCACTATGCAGCTCTTTGGTAAAGCACCATTTCACCCACTTCGTGAGTGGTTAAGGCCGCCAACTCCCACATGCACATTCAAAGCCCATGGGCATAACTACCTGCCTTTTGTCTTGCACCATTCAGTAGGGTCACTTAGTGTGGAACCAAGTCTTGGAAGTTAGGAACCTACTCACACACAACATTTTGCTAAGGCAACAACTACCAAGATGTGAGGCAGTAGTTATCACACCAATAACTCGCACCCCTTCATGATTGTCACATTCGTTGGTGTAGTAGAGTCCTTGTAACCGTCGGTGTGAGCCAACCTCTCACATAAGGAAATATTCTGGGTCGCACTATCATGTGGTATGCTCATAGAGACATGCCCCAGAGTTCTGACCAGGCTTGGACCAAGTATCAAAGCTTAGCCTTGAGATAGGAAAGGTGCACGTGAGCTAGTCCTTGCCTACTTGAGCTATTTCTCACCTGCTTCTTGCTCGATCAGCTACCTGCCAGCTGAGACCAAGTCTTTTGAGCTCCCTACAAAATGTTGCTTGCCCCCACTTGAGCTTGGCTAGCTGCACGCTTGTTGAGGCTAACTACCTTCGGTCTCCTAGAGCTTCCACTCTTTCTGACTTTACTCGTTCTAGACCTACTCATTGCATGTGAGCTTCCGGCAAGCTATGTCTCACCTTTGCTGGATGCGACCAGCTAAGCCCAAGCCGAGTCTTCCTTCATGCGAGCTATGACCAACTGTGCATGAGCTAAGACCAACTCCCTCAAGCTCACTTTAGTTGTGAATCTGACCATTGGAGTTGTGTTGTGCTCCTTATAGCTTCATTGAGTTGTGTTTCTCTCCATTTGAGCTAAAATAAACTCCTTAGAGCTTCCTCGAGATGCGATGCACCCCCTCCACGCTACACCAAGCTACATCTGAGCCTTTGACCTGTGATATTAGCTAACTACATACCTTCTAAGTCCATGGCTCATCCCTTGGAGAAATAAGGGGGTAACATGCCTCCCCCACCTAGTAAAACTAACATCCTCATCGGATCAAACTAACTGTTAGGTGCATCATTGAGATACTTAGTTGCCACTCCTTCCTTAAGAAGTTTCCCCATATTCCATGCAAAGGAAATATGCCCACTTGGTGAAGATCCTCTTCAACTTGGCCTCTCTTTGTCACCAACTTGGTGTGATTGATCCTTCATATGTACAAAATTGATTCATATTTGTCCCCTTTTAAAGCTTTATTGAACATAGTCCTTTACTTTTGTGGAGTTTTGTTGTAGTTACATCTCCAAATCTATTTTCCCATCATTCTTTCTCCTTGTTGAAATTTTTTGAAGGGTCACCTCACTTGTTTAGTGTGGCTGAGTATCAACTAAACAAAATAACCATCAAGTCCTACCCTCTTTTCCACTGTATTTTCCTTAGACAACCATGGAGTCTGAAGTATATTGTCTCCCAGCTACTCTAAGACCTAGGGAACACACCCCTCTAGAGACAACACTTTCCTTTAGAAACCCATAATTGCCAAGTGACTCTAAGTTATAGAGATTACTTGTAGAATTGTAGAGGATTGAAGTGACTAGTTACACCCTCGTGTTGTTTCTACAAGCACATAACACTTTACAACTCAGTGGCAACAATTTGGAATAAAGGACCTACTCATTGTATAAGTATACAAATTCTTTTTATTCCATTTACAAAAGTCAACAGTACATTGGACTCTCATTTTACATCATACTTCCACTCTTCAACAATGGTGATAGTAGGTACATATTAATGAAGGGACAACATACCAATTACATAGGCACCTTTTTAAGAGGTTGCCCACTCCAAGTTGAACCCAAATAGCATTGGACTTTCCTTGAGTGTATTGTCATCAACTGATCCATCCATTCATGAGTGTAGAGCCATCTCCATTAGCACTACTATAATGAGATTTGCTCCTTGTAGGGAGTGCTCACACCCCTTCACGCCTCTTGGTGGTTTCCCCAATAAGAGTCAATTATGAGACTTGCTTCATAACTTCCAAGTCCCTATTTTGTAATGGAGTAACTCTCTTATATGCAGTCCCAAGCAGTTACCTCAGCTCATCACGCATTTTGATATGGCTCCATCAATAGTTCCACCCAAGATGCATATAATCATCACACCTCTTTGATTGCTCGCACCTGCTACACCCACCGAGTGTCAATTACTCCCTTGGTAACCATAGGTAGTTTCACAAGTTCCATGGCTTGCCCTAGCTATTCGGCGCCAACTGTTAGTTCATACACCTCTTCATTGTGTGCTGATTTCCACTCATACGTATAGTTGTGAGTGCCTACTTCCACCAATGGACGTCGGAAGTTATAGAGGAAATGGAGTGGCTCCCACATGGAAGCTCCATGACATGCTGTGCCCTTACGACCGTAGCTGCTCAATTTCTCCTTTGGATGAGAGTGGATTCGAGAAGGGAGCACTAATCATCCTTCTTTACCTTAACTACCACATGACTGTAAACCATTGTCAGAGGCAATTATAGTTTCTTCCTGGAATGGTCAGGGTCCTATTCCCACATCATGTCGTCTAAGTACTCATCACTAGGAGCATCACCCTCCTTTGATTTTGCTTGTAGAATCGTGATGTAGTGCTTCACATGATCAACAAACATCCCTTTGACTTGCATAGACAACAATTCCATCCAATTCATTAAAGATATGACCCTATCGAACATGCTATCATCCCAATGATTGGCCGCATAGTTGTTGGAACAACGTTTCTCTTCTTCAAACTGATCAGTTGAAGTGTTCTCTCCACTTCCAAAATTGTTAGCACCCTATCCCTTTCACAAAGAGTCTTTATCTCCTCGATAAACAGAAATCAAGTGTCTACATCTAGGTCTTGATCTCAAGTATTACCTTCTAGAGGCCATCTAGCATAGCACAAATATCCTCCCTTAGCCGTTGATCCTTCTCATCAACACTATTTCTACCTTCATGGAAGAATTGGTAGTTTAATTGACCTTCTCCAAAAAGGACGACCAACTGTCTTTCCACCATCGCCAACCTTGCGTCCATATCAAGAAACTCAACCGGACCGTCGTCGGTGACATCCCCTTTGTACATTAGTGGACTCCCACTTGAATATAATTGTACCCCTATGTATCACAAAATCTCTGATACTACTTTGTTACTTGGTGGAAGTTAAAATTCAAAAACTTCACACGGTAATGTTTTTGAGAACTCCACCATCCCACAATTCATGAACACCTAATTTCACCCAAGGCAAGTCGAGCACTTAGACTTAGAGAGATCTCACTTATGTCTGAGTAGAGATCTCCTTGAAGAAGAAGACTCTCAAAATTATAGTGGAATAGAGGCACACAATGTAAGGGACAAAAGAGAGAGAGGGCGGGAGGGACCTTCTCGTATGGAACCTTTCTTCCTTATTTATACAAGTGTCTCATAAAAATACATTAGAATATCACAACCCCATGGAGTCAGAATGCCTACACAACCCGCAAGGATATTCCTTTCATAGCAATAGAGCCTGAGATAGTTGGAGCACGTGAGCCCAAAACTGCTCAGCTGTTACCGTGTGCCTAACAGACATGTCAATTCCTTTCTTAACTTCTTACACCCACTCACTATAGCAGTTAGGTCCCTTGTTGTTGTTTAATCCTGCTCTAGGAAACTACCTTGCCCTCTCTTGCTCATCGTGTGACTCTTTGGCCAGGAACAATTTCACTTCACTTCATTAGTGGTTAAGGCCACCGGCTCCCGCACCACGTTTGAAGCCCATGGGCATAACTATCTACCTTTTGGCTCGAGCCTGTTCATTAGGGTCACTTCGTGAGTGACCAAGTATAGGTGGTTAGGAACCTACTAGCATGCAAAACATTGTTAAGGCAAAAACTACCAAGTGGTTATGCACTAATGCTCGCACCCCTAACTTGCACCCCTTTCATGATTGTCTCATCCATTGGTTTAGCCAAGTCCTTATAACTATCCATGTGAGTCACCCGCTCACTTAAGGCAACCGTTTGGGTCACATTATTCTGTGACACACCCAAAATGAAATACCCCAGAGCACTGACCTGACCTTGACCGTGTGTCAGAGCTTAATTTTGAGCTAGACAATTTGCATGTGATCTAGGCCTTGCCTACCTGAGGTACTGCTCACCTCCTTCTTACTATGTATGCTACCCGCGAGTTGAGACCAAGTCTTTCAAGCTCCCTACAAGTTTTTTCTCACCCCCACTTGATCTTGTCCAGCTGCACATATGCTGAGGCCAAATTCCTTGGGTCTCTTTGAGCTTCCACTCTTTCCAAATTAGCTCATTATAGCTCTATCCGAGGTCTACTCGTTGCATGTGTGCTGATTGCAAGATATGGCTCACCTTTGCTAGATGCAACCAACTGAGCCTGACCTAAGTCTATCTATACACAAGCTATGAATAGCTATTCATTAGTTAATACCAGCTCCCTCAAGCTCACTTTAGTTGTGACTCAGACCATTGGAGTTGTTCCCTACTCCTTATAGCTTCATTGAGTTGTGTTGTGCCTCATCTCAGCTACACCGAATTTCTTTGAGCATCTTCAAGCTGCGTGCACCCCGTCTGAGTTGCGTCGAGCTGCATCTGAGCCTTTGATCCATGATATTAGCTAATGGAATACCTTCTAAGGACATGCTAAACCCTTATAGAAACAAGAGGAGACACACCTTCGGTAAAGAGGCGAGATCACCCCTTACTAAAATTTCAAGAATAAAACATCCATTCAAACATGCACATAAGGTATGTTGGAATAGGAGTAAAATGTTAAAATCTATATTATTGCCGCTCGGACGCAACTCCGCGACCACCACCACGACAAGCTCCACCACCTAAAAAGGGTGAAAACCATCAGAGTGAGACAATTGAACATTGTCCCAGCGGGAGGCATAACTCTGCGCCAAAACTTCAAAACCTCAGATAAGATAAAGCTTATCTCAGTAGATTATTGATAAAGAATATAACGAGAACAATTATAAGTAACAAGCCGTCCTCACCATCAGACTTACCAGCTGTACCAATCTATTTCCCAATGGAACATGATTGACAAGATAAACTATATATGAAACTCACCACATAGGAGTAATGCACAGTAAGTGCAAGATAAATAAAGTTAACTACACAAACAAGGCCTCAACCAATGTTTCGTGTTTTTCTTAGCAATATATACTAAACGGCTGGATTACATTTTATTATGCCCTGAGGAAATGAACCGTACCGTTCAAATCCAACATTCGGCTGTGAAGCCCATAGCCGGTGCCATACAAGGTCAATGGAAGAGCCGGAATCCAAGACCTTCTCCGCCTCATGGTCAGTACATGAGTATAACATAAGCAGGATCGCAGTCTCATGCTGAAGTGGTGATAAGCCACAAGGTCAGCTCCTCAGGCTACCCTATGCCGAGCCCGCCTCGGTACAGATCACAGCGCTAGTAAAATTGAGCCACGTGTCTAAACACCGTGCTCTGAGCCATGAACACATTCATGCTCATTATATCACATATCTGGAGCCATGGGCCATGTTCACCATGCTCATTACATACCCGAGTCTACAACCGTAGCTGCACTCGTTTCACCTCGCTATTTTAGGCTAGGCGAAACCTCACGTATTCAAAAATATGCGCTCCGGGTTGACTCGCAGGAGAACCTGTTTCATCATCACCCTATCCTGACTGGTGATGAATCTATGGCCAGGGCAAACTACATTATAGATTATACTGTGAATAGTTAGTATCTTTTAGATGGATTGCAAGATTCAACCAAGTTGTATAACATGCAAGATATAACATAAAGTAAACAGTATAAACTCATCATTATGCATTTCCTACAATTTGCGTCACACTGATCCATCAGAAGGATCTCACATCACATGTTATCACTTGGCCTCTTGCCAACCATCTAGATCCATCTCAAGGATCATCACATATCATGGGATCTTAATCCCTCATTACATAGTGCCATAGCCTCTCAAGGCTTTCTACATCATTATGGAACATCATTCATAAGACACCTATCATTACATTGTTCACATGAACCATTTCTCATAGCCTTTCATTGGGTTAAGCATTACATGCATGGTTAGCATCATTCAATAACCATATGAATAATCAAGAGACTACTATTATTACCATAAGGTGACAATTAGGGTTTAGTACATTGTCAGTACAACATGACAATAATAATTTCATCCATGCCTCATCTTAAAGTACATATATAAGCACATTATCAAGCAATCCTAAAGCATGCTTATTATTATTACTCTTGGAATAAAAGAGATAACCAAGGTAGTTACACTCGTACACATGTGCCTAATCACAAGGATATATGAGGAATAAGCTTCAACGAGTCACAAGAACATAACAAACGTATCATCTTTTATGACCGACCGTACCCTCACAAGAGGTACCAAAAACTCTCACTAAAAGTCATCTCGGGCAGAACCCACTCTCATCTAAACCCTATCGGGCGTGCAGCTCTAGCAAGCGGGCAGAGCACAACCCTGAAACGTGGGCAAGCGTGCAGCCCTGTCGGGCGTGCAGCTCCAAAGTGCGCAAGGTCATCGGGCGTGCGAGCAGAGCATGTGTCGGGTGAGCATGCCTATCGGGTGACACAGGGGCGTGCAATGCAAAACTAGGCGAGCGGGGTAGAGCCTGTCGGGCGACACTGGCAGGTAGCGAGTGAGCACTGGTATCAGGCGAGCGAGGAAAACAGGGTGAGCAACAACGTTGGGTGACACAGCTAGTGCCGGGCGAGCAAGGCGCATTGAGCGAGCAAAGCTATGTCGGGCAGCACCAAGCTAATGGGCGAGCAGCCCACTGGGCGAGCAGAGTCAGAGTGCTCACCCGCCCAAGGAACAAAAAGGAAAGTTGGCTCACTCCAACCATGCAAGGTAAAACTAGGGCAAGGGCTGTCGGGCAGCACCTCCCCAAGCACATCTCGACCAAGGTGTTACTCATCAAAGCCATCTAATGAGCTCACCATCTTGCCCAAGGTGAGAAGAGGGTATTTCTCGAGCCACTAAGTCAGGAGCTCACCTCAATCGAGTAGGAAAGAGGGGTATTGCTCATGACACTAGGACCAAAGCTCACTCATCTAGACCAAGGGGAGAAAGGAGTGTTGCTCCCTAAACCCTAGAACACAAGGATCGACCCACATGCAAGATAACTAAAGATCAACCACTAACGTGCAAGGGCAAGATTAAAGCAACATATATGAAAAGAGAGTAAAGTAGTTAGGGTTTAGAGTCATGCAACCCGCCTTAAGCTCCAAGGAAGAAGATACACTCAAGCTCCAAGGGTATCTCGACCACCAAGGCTCCTCCAAGGGTGTGTATCGGCCACCACCTTCCTTCTCCAAGGGTGTGTCGACCTCCAAGCTCCTCACACAAGGGTGTGTCGGCCACCTTAGCTCCTTCTTCAAGGGTGTGTTGGCCACCCAACAAGGGAAAGATGGAGGGGATCGTGCACAAGAAGGAGAGGAACTAAAGGGACCTCAAGCTAAGGAAGGGACCATATATATAGATGAGAAAGGAGGAGAAGCCAAGGTAAACACTTGCTATGTGTCGTCCACCCAAGGGACACATGTCCACTAACTCAAGCCACCACTCTTGCAAGCTAAAAGACACTTGTCCAAGATGTGCACCATGTGTCATCCAAACGTGATCAAGGTTGGCCCAAGCATCATGGGCGACACACCAACTTGCTCTAGGCCGACACAAGCTCTACTTGGCCGACACAAGGTCCAAGCAAGCCCAAACAAGGAACTCCAAGGCCCAAACAAGCTTAACAAAGGCCCAAAGAACTCAAACAACAAGCCCAAGCCTTCCTCTCAACCCTAGAGGAAGCAAAGAGTGAGAAGAACACCTCTCAAGGTGACAAACTTGCTCCCACAACCCTAGACTTGGGTCAATTGCAAGTAGCACCTCCATCTCTCAACAAAGCACAACAAAACCCTAATCACCATTAAAGGTGATTAGCAAGCATCAAACCATCAAGGTTAAGCAAATCAAATAGGGTAAGCCCTAAACGCAGGTCAGGGTCTTTACAATCTAACCCCCTTTAAGGGATTTTGTCCCTGAAATCCGAAGAGAAAAGCGAGGGATAATTCCTCCTCATCTCTTCCTCAAGCTCCCACGTGGCTTCCTCAACGCCACGACGCTGCCAAAGGACCTTCACAAGAACCATGTCCTTCCTCTTCAGCTTCTTAATCCTTTTGTCAAGAATCGCCACATGACCTTCCTCGTATGTCACATCTGTATCAAGCTCAACCTCAACTGGCTGTATCACTGTACCTGAATCTGGATGACTTTTCTTCAACATACTGATATGAAACACTAGATGCAACCTGTGCAACTGAGGAGGCAACTCTATCTCGTAAGCTACCTTTCCAACACGTACTAAGACTGGGTAAGGCCCCATATACCTGGGTGCCAACTTACCCTTCCGTCCAAACCTCAGCACACCTTTCCAAGGCGATACCTTAAGATATACTCTGTCTCCTACCTGGAACTCCAACGGTCGTTGGCGATTGTCTGCATAAGACTTCTGCCTGTCCTGTGCCACTTTCAACTGTTGCTGTATCGCCTTGATCTTATCTGTTGTCTGCTGAACTAACTCAGGACCCAAAAGCTGATACTCACCAGACTCGTACCAACACAAAGGAGATCTGCACTTCCTTCCATACAAAGCTTCATAAGGAGCCATGTCGATGCTTCGCTGATAACTGTTGTTGTAAGCAAACTCTATCGAACTCAGATGTACATCCCAGCTGCCTAGGGACTGCAAAACACAAGCTCGAAGGAGATCCTCCACAATCTGAATAGTCCTTTCAGACTGTCCATCTGTCTGTGGGTGAAAGGCTGTACTGAACCTCAACTGCGTTCCCAACGCTCTGTGCAATTGCTCCCAAAAATGACTGGTAAACTGAGGACCTCTGTCAGAAACTATTGTTGTTGGCACACCATGCAAACGAACTATGTCATACACATACACTCTAGCGAGCTTTTCTGCTATATACGTCGTCTTCACAGGCAGGAAATGGGCAGACTTCGTCAATCTGTCCACTATCACCCAAATGGAATCATGATTCCTAGTCGTCTTGGGCAGACCAACTACAAAATCCATGGTTATATGATCCCATTTCCACTGCGGTATCAACAAAGGTTGTAACGTACCTACCGGCTTCTGATGCTCAACCTTCACTTGCTGACAAACCGCACATCTTGCCACGAACTCAGCCACATCTTTTTCTTCAAACCGGGCCACCAATACAAATCCTTCAGACTATGATACATCTTGGTGACACTTGGATGCATCACATACATTGACATGTGTGCTTCCTCAAGCACCAACTTCCTCAGATCATCAGCATCTGGAACCACCATCCTATCATGATAGCATACTAGCCCATCCTCAGACTCATGAAACCCATCACGCTTGTCGCTGCCGAACTCTGATCTGATCAACTGTACTGCCTCATCTGTCTGCTGTACATCCTTGATCTGCTACCTCAACATAGGCTTGACTTGCATCTGTGCGAAAAGACCAGATAACAAAGAAACTTCCATCTGCACATTCATCTGTCGTAGAAAAACAAACATATCCCGCCTATGGCAAACCAGGGAACTCAACTGTGCCTACTTTGAAGAAAGAGAAGACTTTTGACTAAGCGCATCTGCTACCACATTCGCCTTACCAGGATGATACTCGATAGTGCAGTCGTAGTCGTTGATCAACTCCATCCATCGCCGTTGTCCAATGTTCAACTCATGCTGTGTGAAGATATACTTCAGGTTCTTATGATCCGTAAAGATCTGACACACTTCCCCATACAGATAGTGTCTCCAAATCTTTAATGCATGAACCACCGCCGCCAACTCCAAATCATGAGTCGGGTAGTTCTCCTCATGCCTCTTGAGCTGTCGCGAGGCAAAAGAAACCACATGATCTTCCTGCATCAACATGCAACCTAAACCTTTCTTGGAAGCATCACAGAAAACAACATAGACTTTCCCAGGCTCTGGCAAGATCAACACTGGAGTACTAGTCAGCTTCTCCATCAGACTCTAGAAAGCTTGCTGACATCGATCATCCCACACAAAAGGTACGTCCTTCCTGGTCAACTTTGTCATCGGTAACGCGATCACACTGAAGTCCTTGATAAACCTCCGGTAGTATCCTGCTAGACCAAGGAAACTACGAACTTCTGTCGGCGTCTTCGGCTGTTCCCAATCTGCAACAGATTCCACCTTCTTCGGATCTACCTTGACTCCTTCAGTGGATATCACATGGCCCAAGAAGGTCACTTCATCTAGCCAGAACTCACACTTACTGAACTTGGCATACAACTGATGTTGACGAAGAAGAGTCAACGCTCGACGAAGATGCTGATCATGCTTTAGTCTGTCCCGACTATAGATCAAGATGTCATCTATAAAGACTACAACAAACTGATCTAAGAACAGACGGAACACTCTGTTCATCAGGTCCATCAAGGCTGCAGGTGCATTGGTTAACCCAAACGGCATAACCACAAACTCATAATGACCATACCTTGTCCTGAAGGCTGACTTCGGTATGTCATCCGCCTTTATCCTCAACTGATGATATCCAGACCGTAGATCGATCTTGGAAAACACTGTAGCACCACGCAACTGATCGAACAGATCATCTATCCTTGGCAACGGGTATTTGTTCTTGATCGTGACCTTGTTCAACTGCCGGTAGTCTATACACAACCGCATCGAACCGTCCTTCTTTTTGACAAACAGCACTGGAGCACCCCAAGGCGACGTACTCGGTCGGATAAAACCTTTATCTAGCAACTCTTGTAACTACTTCTTCAACTCTGCCATCTCAGCCGGAGCCATCTTGTACGGTGTCTATGCAACTGGCTACGTTCCTGGAACCAGATTGATCTCGAAATCAATCTCTCGGGGTGGGGGAACACCAGGAAACTCCTCAAGGAACACGTCTGCAAACTCACGAACAACTGACACCTCCTCAAGGCTAGGACCTTCCACCTTGGCATCTATTACGGTATCCACTACATGAACTAGGAACGCCTCACATCCTTGTCGTAACAACCTATCTGCCACCAAAGCTGATACCAGACATGTCGGAAGAATCTTCTTATCTCCCTGGAAGATCCACTTCTCTCCAGCAACATCAAACACTGCATGCTTGGAACCACAGTCCAAGACAACCTTATACCTCTCTAAAGTATCCATCCCAAGGATAACATCGAACCCATGCATAGCAAGTGGTATGAGATCCACTTGAATGTGATGTCCCGAGAAAGACAAGACACAAGATGGACACTCTTCTCGAAGCGAAGAGGAACCATCAAGAGGGGTTTCCAACAACAAGCTATCCTTCTTACGGCTAACAGGTAAACGACAGTTCCCAAGCATACTATAGGCGATAAAAGAGTGCGTAGCACCTGGGTCAACCAGAACAGATATAAAGCAAGAAGAAGACATATCAGAATGAAATAACTCCATCTGACCTGTCACTACTCACGGGTTGACTACCACCTCTGGCTGATTCATAGCGTAGAATCGAGCCGTTGCTTGCTGTCCACGACCTCTACTTCCCTGAGCAGACGATCCAGCTTGAGACGCTTGACCGCGTCCTCGTCCTCTGCTACCACTGGGTTGTGGTCTCTCTGACCCATGAAGGTTCTGCCTCGGCTGTTGTGTCACTTCAACATCGTTGTAGGGACAACTTGACCTGATATGCCCTGTCTGACCACAGGCATAACATGTCCTAACATCATCTCGAGGCCTGTATGGCCCTGTCACCGCCACAGAAGCCGAACTTGGTGCCTTAGAAGGTGAAGAAACATAGCCTCTTCCTCTACACATAGACCACTGAGATGGCCTACCAGAACCTCTCATCGCTACCGGTGATGAAAACCTGGGCTTCTTGAAGCCACCAAACCTCTAACTCTGAAACTGAGCAGGTCTCTTCTTAGCCATAGACTCTCTCTTCTCCTTTACAGAATGTTCGATCCTCCGAACAGATTCCACAAACGTCGCAAACCGTTCTCGGTTCTCCAACATAGAAACCGGTGTCGTCAGCTCAGCACTCAGACCCTTCTCGAAACGTCTGATCCGTTCCTCGTCTGTCGTCGCCATGTGAGGACAAAACCTCAACAGATCCATAAACTTAGCTTCATACTCGGTGATGTTCATCATTCCCTGTCGCAAACTCTCAAACTGACGGATCTTCTCATCTAGATATGTCTTGGGAAAGTATCTGGCGACGAACTCGCGTCGAAACACTTCCCAACAGATCACCTCACCAGGTCGCTTCTCTTCATCGATGGTCTACCAGTGACCAGCACTACCTTTCAGGAGGTAGACAGCATGCTTTACTTTGTCTGCTTTGGGGATGTCGAGGATCCGAAAAGCCTTCTCAAGACTTGTCAGCCACAGATCTGCATCCGCTGGATCAGCCGTTCCAGCATATTCTGAAGCTCCGACTCGGCGAAGCCACTCAAAGGTCTTCCCAATACCCGATGCTTCTCCATGGGGAACCTGTTCTCACGGAGGAGGCACTGGTAATCGCTCAACCATGAGATTCATCGTAGCAATTAACTGCCCCATAAGCTGTTGGTAGGCAGGATGTTCAAGAATGGCTGGGTCAGGTTGGGGGACCTCAGGCACCCGATCTTCATGTGCCTGACCTACTGCTCCATCAACAGATGCAGCATCGCTGTGCTCAGCAGCGTGTTCTTCATGGTTTCCAGACATCTTGGCTTTTCTTCTGTTGAGGCAGAAGATTTCTATGAGAAAATCTGGAAAACACATAAGAACAAACACAACCTAGTCCTAGATCCCTGTAGACTCAGCGAACCTAAAGCTCTGATACCAAAACTTGTGGCAATACATCCCATTATCACACAGATAACGAGGTGTTACGCAAAAATGTGCGGAAATCACCATAACCACAGTTAATCAAAAACACGGGTTAATTAAAACCGATTGCGGAAAATTGATAAACTGAGAAAGATATTACATTCCAGTCCATATCCTACAGGAAATCATGTTATATATACATCCACACAAGCCTGGATACGTGTCCACAGCTTAGAGCAACAGCTGTCCTATCGGAACATGAGTTCATCACCTGTTATATACATATAAGGCCCATAACCGGCCAACAGCAGGATATACAAACAACATCGGTCATACATCGTAAAACAACGTCAAAACACCACCAAGGACATGAGAGTACAGGGATGACTCTAGACTCTACACCAAAACATCAAAAAAACAACATCTCCATAGCTTGCCTTCTACAGATCTTCTTGCCGCTCAGTCGCTACTCCGCGACCACCACCACGACAAGCTCGACCACCTAAAAAGGGTGAAAACCAGCGGAGTGAGACAATTGAACATTGTCCCAGTGGGAGGCATAACTCCGCGCCAAAACTTCAAAACCTTAGATAAGATAAAGCTTATCTCAATAGATTATTGATAAAGAATATAACGAGAACAGTTATAAGTAACAAGCCGTCCTCACCATCAGACTTACCAGCTGTACCAATCTATTTCCCAATGGAACATGATTGACAAGATAAACTATATATGAAACTCACCGCATAGGAGTAATGCACAGTAACTGCAAGATAAATAAAGTTAACTACACAAACAAGGCCTCAACCAATGTTTTGTGTTTGTCTTAGCAATATATACTAAACGGCTGGATTACGTTTTATTATGCCCTGAGGAAATGAACTGTACCGTTCAAATCCAACCTTCGGATGCGAAGCCCATAGCCGGTGCCATACAAGGTCAATGGAAGAGCCGAAATCTAAGACCTTCTCCGCCTCATGGTCATTACATGAGTATAACATAAGTAGGACCGTAGTCTCATGCTGAAGTGGTCATAAGCCACAGGGTCAGCTCCTCAGGCTACCCTCTGCCTAGCCCGCCTCGGTACAGGTCACGACGCTAGTAAAATTGAACCACGTGTCTAAACACTGTGCTCTGAGCCATGAACGCATTCATGCTCATTATATCACATATCTGGAGCCATGGGCCATGTTCACCATGCTCATTACATACCCGAGTCTGCAACCACAGCTGCACTCATTTCACCTCGCTATTTTAGGCTAGTAGAAACCTCGCATATTCAAAAATATGCGCTCCGGGTTGACTCGCAGGAGAACCCGTTTCATCATCACCCTATCATGACTGGTGATGAATCTATGGCCAGGGCAAACTATATTATAGATTATACTGTGAATAGTTAGTATCTTTTATATGGATTGCAAGATTCAACCAAGTTGTATAACATGCAAGATATAACAGAAAGTAAACAATATAAACTCATCATTATGCATTTCCTACAATTTGCATCACACTGATCCATCACAAGGATCTCACATCACATGTTATCACTTGGCCTCTTGCCAACCATCTAGATCCATCTCAAGGATCATCACATATCATGGGATCTTAATCCCTCATTACATAGTGCCATAGCCTCTCAAGGCTTTCTACATCATTATGGAACATCATTCATAAGACACCTGTCATTACAGTGTTCACATTAACCATTTCTCATAGCCTTTCATTGGGCTAAGCATTACCTGCATGGTTAAAATCATTCAATAACCATATGAATAATCAAGAGACTACTATTATTACCATAAGGTGACAATTAGGGTTTAGTACATTGTCAGCACAACATGACAATAATAATTTCATCCATGCCTCATCTTAAAGTACATATATAAGCACATTATAAAGCAATCCTAAAGCATGCTTATTATTATTACTCTTGGCATAAAAGAGATAACCAAGGTAGTCACACTCGTACACATGTGCCTAATCACAACGATATATGAGGAAAAAGCTTCAACGAGTCACAAGAACATAACAAACGTATCATCTTTTATGACCGACCGTACTCTCACAAGAGGTACCAAAAACTCTCACTAAAAGTCATCTCGGGCAGAACCCACTCTCATCTAAACCCTATCGGGTGTGCAGCTCTAGCAAGTGGGCAGAGCACAACCCTGAAACACGGGCAAGCGTGCAGCCCTGTCGGGCGTGCAGCTCCAAAGTGCGCAAGGTCATCGGGCGTGCGAGCAGAGCATGTGTCGGGTGAGCATGCCTATCGAGCGACACAGGGGCGTGCAAGGCAAAACTAGGCGAGCGGGGTAGAGCCTGTCGGGTGACACAGGCAGGTAGCGAGTGAGCACTGGTATCGGGCGAGCGAGGAAAACCGGGTGAGCAACAACGCTAGGCGACACAGCTAGTGCCGGGCGAGCAAGGCGCATTGAGCGAGCAAAGCTATATCAGGCAGCACCAAACTACTGGGCGAGCAGCCCACCGGACGAGCAGAGTCAGAGTGCTCACCTGTCCAAGGAACAAAAAGGAAAGCTTGGCTCACTCCAACCGTGCAAGGTAAAACTAGGGCAAGGGCTATCAGGCAGCACCTCCCCAAGCACATCTCGACCAAGGTGTAACTCATCAAAGCCATCTAACGAGCTCACCATCTTGCCCAAGGTGAGAAGAGGGTATTGCTCGAGCCACTAAGTCAGGAGCTCACCTCAATCGAGTAGGAAAGAGGGGTATTGCTCATGACACTAGGACCAAAGCTCACTCATCTAGACTAAGGGGAGAAAGGAGTGTTGCTCCCTAAACCCTAGAACACAAAGATCGGCCCACATGCAAGATAACTAAAGATCAACCACTAACGTGCAAGGGCAAGATTAAAGCAACATATATGAAAAGAGAGTAAAGTAGTTAGGGTTTAGAGTCATGCAACCCGCCTTAAGCTCCAAGGAAGAAGACACACTCAAGCTCCAAGGGTATCTCGACCACAAAGGCTCCTCCAAGGGTGTGTATCGGCCACCACTTTCCTTCTCCAAGGGTGTGTCGACCTCCAAGCTCCTCACACAAGGGTGTGTCGGCCACCTTAGCTCCTTCTTCAAGGGTGTGTCGACCACCCAGCAAGGGAAAGATGGAGGGGATCGTGCACAAGAAGGAGAGGAACTAAAGGGACCTCAAGCTAAGGAAGGGACTACCTATATAGATGAGAAAGGAGGAGAAACCAAGGTAAACACTTGCTATGTGTCGTCCACCCAAGGGACACATGTCCACTAACTCAAGCCACCACTCTTGCAAGCTAAAAGACACTTGTCCAAGATGTGCACCATGTGTCCTCCAAACGTTATCAAGGTTGGCCCAAGCATCATGAGCGACACACCAACTTGCTCTAGGCCGACACAAGCTCTACTTGGCCGACACAAGGCCCAAGAAAGCCCAAACAAGGAACTCCAAGGCCCAAACAAGCTTAATAAAGGCCCAAAGAACTCAAACAACAAGCCCAAGCCTTCCTCTCAACCCTAGAGGAAGCAAAGAGAGAGAAGAACACCTCTCAAGGTGACAAACTTGCTCCCAAAACCCTAGACTTGAGTTAATTGCAAGTAGCACCTCCATCTCTCAACAAAGCACAACAAAACCCTAATCACCATTAAAGGTGATTAGCAAGCATCAAACCATCAAGGTTAAGCAAAGCAAATAGGGTAAGCCCTAAACGCAGGTCAGGGTCCTTACAATAGCACAATAGAGTCACACAACGTAAGGAATAAAAGAGAGGGGGGGAGGGACCTTCTAGTATGGAACCTTTCTTCCTTCTATATTAAGGACAAAATTACAATACAAGTGTCTCATAAAAACACTTAAGAGGAACATAATCCCATGGATTCTGAATGCATGTACAACCCACAATGCTATTCCTTTTTAGCACCAGGCCTGAGACAGTTAGAGCGTGCGAGCCCATAACCGCTCAGCCATTACTGTGCACCAAAGAGATGCATTGATTCTTTTATTAATTGCTCACACCCACTCACTATAGAGGTTAAGTCTCTTGTTGTTGCTCAAGCTTTCTCTAGGAAACTACCTTGCCAAGCTGTGCTCACTGTGCGGATCTGTGGTCAGGCATCGTCTTGTTCCACTTTACGAGTGGCTAAGGTTGTCGACTCTTGCACCCATGTTTGAAGCCCATGGGCATAACTTCCTATCTGTCAGATGATGCCTACTCTCTAGGGTCACTTCTCAAGGGACTAAGTTTGGGTGATTAGACACCTGCTCACATGGTGCATTTTGCTAAAGCAACAACGACTAAGCAGTTACACACTAGTTCTCAAACCCCTAACTAGCACCCCTTCATGGACATCGTATCCATTGGCACAGCAGAGTTCTTGTAATGGTCTGTGTGAGACATCCGCTCACTTAAGGTAACCGTCTGGGTCGAGCTGTCATGCGGCACCCCTACGGGGACATGCCTAGGAGCTCCGACCTGACCTTGCCCATGCGGCAGAGCTTAGTCCTGGGCTAAGCAAGTTGCATGCGAGCTAGGCCTCACCTACTTGAGCTGCTGCTCACCCCGGTCTTTCCCAATCAGCTACCTACGAGCTGAGACCGAGTCTTTTGAGCTCCCTACAAGCTTTTGCTCACCCCCACTTGAGCTTGGCTAGCTGCACACATGCTGAGGCCAACTACCTTTAGTTTCCTTGAGCTTCCACTCTTTATGACTTAGCTCGTTCCATCTCTATCTGAGCTCCACCCGTTGCATGTGATCTGCTCGCAAGATATGACTCACCTTTGCTAGATGCGACCAGCTGAGCTATAGCTGAGTCTAGCCGCACTTGAGCTATGATCAGCTGCGCATGAGCTGAGACAAGCTCCCTCAAGTGCACTTTAATTATGTCTCAGACCATTGGAGTTGTGCCCTAGTCCTTATAGCTTTATTGAGTTACAGTGCTCCCCATCTGAACTACACCAAACTCCTTAATTGGAGCTTCCTCGAGTTACAGTGTGCCTCATCCAATCTACACTAAGCTACTTCTGAGCCATTGACCCATGGTATTAGCTAATGACATACCTTCTTAGGCCATGCTCAGCCCTTAGAGAAATAAGGGGGTAACAACATCCGACATGTATCCCACGATTGGCATTCTATCCGACAAGAAGTGTCTCAAGGGGTCAAGCATAATGTCTACTAATAATGAAACATGTGTTCAAATCTCAGTTGCCACCTTGATTTACCACCCTCCCAGGTTTTTGGCCTCTGCCATGGGCATGGGTGAGGGGGAGCGAATGCCACTCTTAATCCAACAATTGGAGTTCTAAACAGTTATAGGACGCAATTTATTGCTATAAGCTTCCCGTGATAGCTATCTAGATGACATTCTAGAACATTATTTATGAAGAGATTCATGCGGAAACCCTCCAAGCCCAAGAAAACACCACACGAGATACAACCCTAGCTTGCATGATAGAAGCGACAACAACCTCCCAGTCGACAGGTTAAACTGACAAACAAACAACCAATGAGAGAACTGAATTGACGAAGAAGACCACAAATTCTATTAAGTAACTCCACAAAGATTACAAGGATTGTCGCTCTCCCACAAATCTGTACCCACAATCACTAGGACAAATTGGGCCATTATTCACGAGTGAGTCCTGTCACAAACCCCTCTCTACAGGCCCTCACAAATAGGGACAGTTGTGAGTCTGGCCCTCACAAATGGTCTGCGAAGAGAACTCACGTGACAAATATCAGTGGCCCTCATGAATACAATTGTCATGGACCAACTGACCCTCAAGAATGTTATATTGAGGGACTATTTAGCCTTCATAAATACATTTTTCAGGGCATGTTTAGTTCTCATAAATACATTTTTAAAGGACTTGATGGTCCTGGAGAATATATTTTTGAAGGGCTAATGCCTTCATTAATATTATTTTTGAGGGCTATGTGGTCGTCATCAATGCAATTGTGATGGCCAATCTGGATCTCATTTTTGAGGGACTAAAGACGTTCATTAATATATTTTTGAGGGATTACTGTAAATGATTTGGTTATTGATTTATTGAATCATTTGTTGAATGTTAATTAATTTAAAATGAAAAATTTATATATATAACCTCAAGCAATATTTTTATAAGAGTCACATGACATCATAAGAAGTGTCAACACCAAAATGACACATAAAAATGTTTAATCACCTCAAACAAATTTCTATTAATGAAGAAAAATATTATCCATACATCTCATGCTCAACGTTGATATAAATAACAAATACATATGGTTCTAAAATTTGAGATTGATGACAATCAACATATCATGCTAGAAACTCTTAAGATCTATAATGTCTCCATATTCCTTCAAATGGTGTGGTGCTCTTCATCAATGTAAGGCCTCCTATGGTTGGGTACTTGAGTATTATTCTCCTAAAAATGACAAATCATTATATTAATAGAATTTAAAGTTTATACATAAATCATAGTACAACAATCAACTTACCCTTATATTGCGGTTCTGTTCTACTCCAAAGTGCATTGTCGGTCAAAATCCATCATTAAAAATAATTCTACCCTATTAATATAAATACAAAAAGGAATCAGAGTGAGTGCAAAGTAGAATATGCCATACTATTGACTCAAGGCCCAAATGACCTAGAACAAATTTTTTAATCACTTGTAATGATTGTATGACTTGTAATTAAGCTTAGAAAAATGTTTGGGACTAAAAAATATATGGTTTAACCAGCCAAATCCAATTTGCCAAAATTCCCAACAGACACTCGATCGGTCGAGTTGTCACTTCACAGAACTCGACCGATCGAGTGTCTATTCAAACCTGAAATGGACAGATCGGTCGAGTTGCCACTTCCCAGAACTCGACTGATCGGGTATCTGTTCAAACCTAAAATGGAGTGATAGGTCGAGTTTCTAAGAAACATAATTATCATGGACTTGCAAACAAAATTATTTGATGAAATAGACAGATTAATGAACTAAACATTACCCCATCATGCTTTTTCTTAGTTCTATCAACAAAAGTTCAATATGAAGATGTAATCAAAGGTATCATGTGGATTTTTTAAGTAGTGAAAGACACTGATGTAGAAATTTGCTAATAAGGTTCACCTCATTTAAATGTTGATTTCTTGTTGTGAAAGACACTGATGATGATCTGCTTTGGGTGTTCTGCATTTGAGGATGACTTTGTGGATTATTACCAAATGTAGGGCACCAACTTTCAACTACAGCCTATGATAAAGTGTACACTTTAATACTCTCATGTGAATGAATATTGAAAATAATCTCCAGCTATTATGAGGTACATGTGGCTGAAAGAGTAGTGGATGTCCATTGCTAGCACTCTACATGGGAGCCATGACTCCAAAAGAACTACTTTCAACCCTTTGTGTGGAAAGCCTGCCTACTCCATTCTGCCTTTCAACCCCTTGTGTGGAAAGACTTCCTACTCCATTCTCCTTGAATTTCCTTGTGTGGAAAGCCTACCTACTCCATTCTCCCTTGAATTTCCTTGTGTGGAAAGCCTACCTACTCCAGTCTCCCTTGAATTGCCTTGTCTAGAAAGTCTGCTTAAGCCATCCCTGCTTGAATTATTCTGCCTGGGATACATGCCTACATCTGCAGCACCACTTGTATTGTCTTGTATGTGAAAAGAACCAACACCTGACCTATTTGTGCCACTTTACATGTGTAAGACACTTGCAGTAGTTTGATTGGGGTATTCAGCTGCACAATCAACAATAATACCACCATCCTAGCCCAAATAGATCAACAATGTAAAAAAAAATTATATATTATATTGACATAGGCAACTGACTCTAAGTTACCTGTGATGGATTATACCAAGTCATTATTTGGGAGATAGAGTTCTTCAATCCATTTACTGTTTCTTCAAGTTCCTTGAGTTTATCCTGAAATAGAAAACAATAGTTGTAACTAATAGTTCAAGTTTAGTTTTAATCCAACATACATCCTTTGCTTTTCTTTCCTCAAGAAGAATTTCATATCTTATATGGGCAACTTTTCCCCTATGTCCTGTCTCTTTGTGCCCAATTCCAAAACCTCAGATCCTAGCCTTTTTGGAAGGATTTAAAACTTGCAAATAAGCTTCACGTGTTAGATTATCAACACATCTAGGATCTAATCTTCTTGGTCTTCTACTTGGTTTTCCACAATATCAGAGATTTCAAGCTGTAATTATAAAGAATCATAAAATGAAATCTTAAATTGATATATCTAAGCGTATGTAGCTTTGTAGACATGATAGGAAAGAAAATGTTTATTTTCTAACCACTTGTGGGCTTTTGTCGTAAACTTTTTCCAAAAATTTGTTAAGAGGCACAACGGGTTGTTCTTCACTGACCTACACATGATAGATAACATAATCACTATCCATGTTATATTTTCAACTCTTACTAAAAAAGACAAATGTCCATTATTTATACCATTTCTGCCCAGTAGCAACTCCATGGCTTTGATCCTGTGGTATGATCCATCACTTTTTTTGCTCTATTTGCCTTGTTGATCTCAGAAATTTTCTAAACCATAAGAAACAAATAATTAGAAAAATGAGATAGGGATAGATGCAAGTTATACGAAACTGTTGTACCTTGGACTTCTCAGTTCCCCATTCTTTAACAAGATTTTTAAATTGGTCTATATCTATGGAAGCATTTTTTTAAACTTTCTTCATCATCAATTCCGATTCAATCTTATACTTTTCATAGAAATCTTTCTTTACACGTGCCCTCCACACTGATATCCCTTTGCTAATATGTTCATCAATGTGATTCCATGCATTTAGATGACTGCCTAAATCGAAATATTTCTAAAAACATAGAAAATATTACTTTGGATATAACAATCATACAATTTGTTGGTCTTTTTATTAAAAAAATTACCTCAATAAATGATTTTCTATCTGCAAAAGCTTGTTGTGGTTGTTCATTCCACTTCAAGTCTAGATGCCATATGTGTGGTTTGCTTGCTAGCATATGACAATAACGATTCAATTTAGCACCATTCTCCCCAATAGCATTTCCTTCGGGATCCCATTGGACCTTGTGACGTGGCTCCCCTTGCTTAGGAAATAGGCTTTTCTCACTTGCAGGCCCACATCCATACTTCCTATTCTCATGTTCATCCTCAACATTTTCTTCAATTGTTACATCATTTTCAATAGAGGGAGGGACAACAGAAGTTTGAAGTAGAGTAGGTTCTTCCTCACAATTTTCTACATCTGTGGAGGGAGGGACAACAGAAGTTTCAACGGATGTGATGTTACAACTAGATCTAGTGATTCTTCTTCCTTCCATCATTCAACTGACAAGAAAAATAATTAGATTATTAGTGCAGAAATGTCTGTAACAAAAGTAGTAGTTGCATTTGAAAAACAAATAAATTGCAGAGAATATGAGACACCAACATATGAATATTCAACATTTGAAAAACAAAAAACAATGATGAGTTATAATGATGTCCTACTTGTTGGTATATGAAAAAAGACTAAATAAATTGCAAAGAATATGCCAAGTAATAGATCAATTTGGGAAATAGGCCCAAATTACCTAGAAAACTTTTTGTAATCACTTGTACTTATTGTATGACTTGTAATTAAGCTTAGACAAATGTTTGAAACATAATTATCCCAGACTTGCAAACAAATTATTTGATGAAAACAGACAAATTAATGTACTAAACATTAGCCCATCATGCTTTTTTTTAGTTCTATCAACAAAAGATCCCTCGGTGTCACTCCTCATCCAAGACACATCATTAGTTACACCACCATCATTTGCTTCAACTTGTAAATGAGTCAAACAATTCTCAATAAGAGGTACTTCAGAATAATCTTTAGGAGGATGCTTCAACACTATGCACCAATCATCAGCATTAGGATCCTTCACATAAAAGCATTGCAATGATTGAGATGCCAGGATAAAGGGTTCCTCTTTTCTTTTCATCCTTGAAGTGTTGATTCGTGTGAACCCATATTCATCAATCGCATACCGTTAGAAGTGCTTTCATCATACCAAGAACATCTAAATAACGGAACTTTGATTCCTGGACCACAAGTTAGCTCAATAACCTCTTCTAAGTAGCCATAGTACGTGACTTGAGCATTTATAGGATTTCTATCTCTACCACTTGAATAACTTGAAGTGTCTGCACACAAGTACACTCCACTATTTTGTGTAGTACACGTACTTTCAATGTTCTTTGAACGGAAACCATATCTATTGACCGAAAACCCTTCATAAGACATTCCCTCAGCACAAGGACCTTGGGATAACCATATCAACTCCTCGCTAATATTGTTTGGCCTCATCTCTCGCATTTGCATTACCTTCATAAAAAAGTAAAACATTATTGTAATCTACACTAACTTGAACATTAAGAGTGACAATAATATTTATGTTTGAGACTTACATGCTCTTTCAACCACTTAGAAAACTCTTTTTCATGTTTTATTTCTAGAGTGGTGGGGCAATGTTGGGTTCCATATCTTGAAGAATAAACATGTGTTCACTACTTTATAAGAAGTGTCTAAATTAATGTACAACAAATATACAAATATCATCAAGAATTTTAGGACGTAATTAAATCTTACCTTCTGTAAACATCCAATTCCTCTTTATTGAAAAGGACATAATGATGGGCTTGTTCCAAAGTGTGGATGTCCAAATTCCTTGACACTCCAACTCTAATTGGAGATCTATCAACATTATGAGGAGTTTGGTTGAGTTTTGTCTCAAAATTATGCAAGTACCTAGCACAAAATATCAAACTTTCTTTGGCTAAATAGCCACTAGCAATACAACCAACCAGTTTTGCTTTGTTTTTGACATACTTCTTCAATTTCTTCAAGTATCTCTCAATTGGGTACATCCACCTAGTTCGGACAGATCCAGCTTGCCTGTCTTCATAAGCTAAATGAATAGGCAAATGCATCATGATGGTGAAGAAAGAAGGAGGGAAGATTCTCTCCAACTGGAAAAGAGTGACAACAATTTCTTATTACAATTCTTTGAATTCCTCCACATCAATAATGTTAGAGAAAGGCTTGTTGAAAAATGAGCACAAATTAGAAATAGGCTTGTACACATGTAAGCTTATGCAATGTCTCAAGGCAATGAGTAGAAGTTGATGCATAAGAACATGGCAATCATGACTTTTCAGCCCAACAAGTTTTCTATCAGATTTGCTAACACACATAGATATGTTAGAAGAATAGCCATCACGAACTTTCAAATTTTCTAACACAGATAGGAACTTATCTTTCTGTGCATTAGTCATGGTGTAAGATGCTAGAGGCAAGTAATAATGGTCACCTGCATCTACTGGCCATAAATCTCTTCGAATGCACATTTTCTTCATATCTTGACGAGCTTGTAAGTTGTCTTTACTTTTCTTAGAATCACCCAATAATGTGTTTAAAATATTCTCACACACATTCTTTTCTATGTGCATCACGTCCAGATTGTGTCTAATAGATAAATACTTCCAATAAGGTAGCTAAAAAAAGATGCTTATCTTAATCCAACCAGGAGGTAATGGTTGAATTTGATCTCCATGCCTCTTGCGCTTATTTGTTTTTCCAAATGTGATATTTTCATATCCATCAAATTGCCTCAGTATATCTTCTCCAAATAGTGACTTAGGTGGAAGTCGAAAATCTTTTTCGCCATCAACATTTTTCCTATCACGTCTATATGGATGATTCATTGGAAGAAAATGTCGATGGAAACCATAGCATTGCTTTTTCCCAAACTTTAACCATTTCGATATAGTCTTCACATTACAACAAGGACATCCCAAATCTTTGTTACCTTTAGTGCTCCAACCAGATAAGTCACTATGTGATGGAAAATCGTAAATGGTCCATAAAATCATCGCCCACATAGTGAAATTCCTTTTTCTATATGCATCATAAACTTTAACTCCAAGCTCCCAAAGTAGTTGCAGCTCCTCAATTAATGGCTCCAAGTATACATCAAGGTCATTGTCAACCATATGTGGACTTGGGATTAATAGGGACATCATAATAAATTGTTCTTTCATAATAAGACAAGGCGGAAGATTAAGAGGTGTCACCAACACAGGCCAAATGCTATGTGATGCACTCATATTGCCAAATGCATTAAAACCACCAGTTGCTAATGCCAGTCTAATATTGCGTGGTTCAGCAGCAAAGTCTGGATACCTGGCATCAATAGACAACCATTCTGGTGTGTCTGAAGGATGATGAATACAACCATCCTTGCCTTTTCCTTCAGATGGCCAAATCATATCTTTAGCAACATATGAAGTCATATAGAGCCTCTCTAACTGAGGTATCAAAGGGAAGTGATACATGAACTTAGCAGCTACCTTCTTTCCCTTTGTTTTGTATTGTTTTTCATTCCATCTTGAAGTACCACAAGTATCGAAAATTTCTTTTGAAGCTACATCTTTGCAAAAAAGCATGCAATTATTTGTACATATATCTATAGTAGAATGATCAAGTCATAAATCCTTCATGATCGCATTTGCTTCATAGTACGTCTCTGGGAATAGACAATTTTCTTTTGGAAATCCTGAAATAATCAACTTTAACAACTTTGTGAAAGAATCGTTGGACCATCCAGATTCCTCCTTCAGAAATAGCAAGGCAACCAAATATGATATCTTAGAATGACTTGTGCAACCTCTATAGAGTGGTTGATCAGCCTCTTTTAGTAGCTTGTAAAATCTTAGTGCATCTACATTTGTAGGTTCCTCTGTAGCTTCAGTAGAGTGGTCATTTGTTGTGTCACCCATACCAAACAAATCCCCCAACATCTGATGCATATTGTCGATGCTAGGCATGTTTGGTGCCACAATAGGATTACTCCTACAAATCACCTCCCCATGAAACGTCCAAACATCATAGCTATGCACAAATCCTTTTTGTAATACATGTGAGAATACCTCATCCTATGTTTTAAGGTATCTGTTCAAACATACCTTGCAAGGACATATTAATTTCCCCTGTCTAGTTGGTTTTTGATGGATAAGAGCAAACTCAATGAACTTTCATAACCCTACCTCGAATACATCACTTCACACTCTGTTCTAAATATACATTCAACTCTGATCTATTAGAAAATCCATCTACATGAAGGAAAATATATAATAAGTCAAGCACACATTATATATATGTATATATATATATGCAATTCAAATAGTGTCTTGATTATATTCCTTTCAGTCTATCTAGGTATTTATATTCCTTGATCAGCACTGTCGTGCTAGCTGCCTTCATTTTCACCTATCCAACCTATGATTTTACACTTCACCCGAACGACCGTTCTCCTCCACCACAATCGTGCTACCTAGCCACCCCCACGGCCGTACTGCTCAGCACGGCTGTGCTACCAGCCTAAAACCTAACACTTTATAGGACACACTCCAAATGTCCTAACTTGCGCATCCTAAGTTGGAGAAAAGACAAGTCAAAGTCATACAAGTGACCAATTTGGGAAATAGGCCCAAATGGCCTAGAACAATTTTTGTAATAACTTGTAATCCTTGTATGACTTATAATTAAGCTTAGAAAAATGTTTGGGACACAAAAATCCATGGAACATAAAAATGTGGACATGTTCAAATATTTCTTATCAAAATAAAGATAGTAGATTACTAACAAGACAATAATAATTTATATCCTAACTTATTTTACTCTTTCTAAAGAATGTATGATCTTGTATAACTTCTATACCAAGAATCAAAATGTTTCTCTGATATTAGAATGTTTGAGAATAGTAAACCACTAAACTACATAATTCATATCTTGACATTGGCTCTCGTTTGTACCTCGTGCTCAGTAAACCATATGACATCATTATCAGTCTCACAATCTAATAAAATATTTGTTCTTATGGCAAAGACATAAAAGAGAATCCTTTCACTGCAATATATACTTTAGTTGAACAAGCTACAAATGGCTCTTCTTAAGCGCTTCAACACTAATGTCACTAGTTGTAAATCATATAGTAAATGAGAAATGATGAATACTTTTTTCAGATAATTGTACAATTCTTTTGACAAATCTGAGTTTGGATAGAAATATTAGACTATAGACAATGATTATGGCTACACAGTAAGCATACTGAATAATATAATTTTTTTTACATATGTACACTTGTGTTGTATGTGATATTATACATGTACATGTAGTAGCAACAAGGAGTGTCAAAAAATTAGTTTCAAATCAGTTCTGAGTCAGACAACAACTAGGTTGATATATATTAGCTCAATACGGAACTAAATTTTTTTATAAGGTAACAACCCGGGCCGGATCTGATTTCATAATGTAAAACTCAGAACCGGATCTGGTCATATAATTTTGTTAATTATGCATCATATGTAGTAATTTATACATGATAAGGACTTCTTTTTTAGTAAAAATTTCTGACCCAGATTCAATCCAAGTTGAACAAATCACTACCCATGATCGAACTAGTTTCAATTTGAAAATTAATATCTGAACCTGGAACCGACCCGTATTGACAACATCCAAAACTAAAATCGAATTTTCTCATATTAGATGGAATATGGTTCATGGGTTTGGACAAAATTTGATTTCCCTAGTAATAACCATACATCTAAATTTTATTGTCGTGAATAACATGCACTGAAACATCTAAGCAACTAGCGATCACCAAATAGTATTGCAAATAAGACATTTTATGTACTAGTGAGACATTCTATGCAACAAGACTTTCTACACAAAAATATATATCAACCAATCTAGTACATTGACAACTCACTATAAGAAATATTTACGATAAAAAGTCACTAATATAAAGTATATTTATATATTAAAACACTCAGTGGACACATTTGGTGGTGATTAAGCTTTGATAGAAGACCAAACGTTAGTTGTGAGGTGTCTAAATTATGCCTTCTGAAACAAGCGACTAACTAGTGATAATCTTTTAGTTTATTTTTACATTTGTTTCCGGTCATCTACAGACTATACCTAGGACAAATAAAAGACCCTCTTTTCATCAATAAAAGACCCTCTTTTCATCAATATCACTTGTCTTGTATTCCACGAGACATGTAAGAAACCAGGACAAATTTCAAAATGTCCCTTTCCCTTTCAATCATAGAACATAAAAAAAACATGGGAATCCATGTAGGACAACTACACCGCAAGAGACGGTGTGTGTATATGAAATTGAAAATGCCATATTTGCATAATACGAGATGGTTTTGCATTGAAAAACTATTAACACAAGTGATTATGATTCTAAGATAGTGTCGTCCCTTAGAAATTAAGAAAAGACAATTCATTTAGCAATTTTCGTATGCAAGTATTGCATCGACAAGGACAATAATTTAAGTAAGAACAACATAAAAATAGATTATTAAGATAATAAGATTTTGGCAGTTTGCAATAGATCTGATCATAGAATTGAGAAGTGATTACTCACATAGAGAAGTAGAAAGCACCAACCTTAATAGTAGTGGTTTCCCCAAGAGACTATCAGAGGACCAAATATTATGGACTTGATCAAGACCACAAGTGATGTGAGGAATAATCATATACGTGCTTCCAAATAATCGTCTACAAACGAAGACAAGAATATAAACGGGGGATAGTTCTCACGAGTAGGGCATTATATTTGGGTGGGAAAGAAGAAGTCAAGGAATCAGCCACTGGGAAATGACGATGTAACAAAAAAAAGGAATATGATGTGACATTACTTTTTTTCCTATTTGTCTACCAATCGTTCATTCGGGATTATTGTGCGGGAACAAGAGAAAAATACTTGCTAGATTGGAGGGCGCTCTATTAACTGTTATTTGTGAAGGACTTTTGGTAATATCATTTATTTGTAAATGCGTAAAGGCACTAGAAAATATCTCTTTTTTAGATGTTCGGTTGAGGGAAATTCCTTTGTGGCTCAGATTCTAGCTGACCATTGGTCCTAGATCATTGATTGGTCATGACAAATAAAGAAGTTGGATTGATCCTATTCTAGAGAGGCTCGATGCCGGCAATTAGAAAAGCTCTAGCTTTGTATCTATTGTATGAACGATCAAAATTCTAACGCTACTAGTAGAACAACACGTGGTGCTTTCTAGATTTTTAACTATTGCTGATCATTACTTAAAATTGCACGATAGGTAGATGAATTACCTGGATAGACAAGGAACCAACAGTTAATAAAGAATTGTCTTACCTTCATATCTATTGCAGCCCAAGCACGACAATGATTTCTGATCCAGTGTAGAGAACGCGACACAATGACAGTGATTGTGGGCCAACACAGTAATGATCACTAACTTGTCCAGAGAACATAAAACTTCATAGTCGCACAGAGAATGTAGAAGTGCACCAGTGAATTGAGATAGAAGAAATCATGACACCAGTGTGACAGAGAACACAACAGTTCCTGAGACATAACGAACGCCTTGGCGGCGAGAAGGGTTTGTTCTGGGCCCGATAGAATAGGGTTCAATTGGAGTACACGTATTTGGTAGACATTATTTTCCTAGTCTATTAAGCATATGTTAGAGGCAAATAAAGGAGCGGGTTTTGGAGAGAAAAAAAGGAGGGATTCCCCCTAATTTTATTTTGAGGGATTATTATAATTGGTAATTTATTAATGAAGGAACAAAGGTCACAAAAAATTGGCATCTTGTTAATGACACAGTTGAGGGACAAACCCTTATTGGTTAGGACAGATTCCTCAATAATAGATGTTTATTTTGAATTCCTCTCATCCCTCATAGTTGTCCTTCACTAAAGCCCTTATTTTTTATATATGTGAATTTGGATGCTATTATGTTGATATTCAAGCCATTTTAGCATCACTTTCTTATAGCAATGTGCTAATGATGTTGTACGCTAGATTGAAGAATATATGTACAATTTTCTTGAGTATTATAGTATTTTTAATGCCAAAAATATAATATAGATGTATATGTTTATTCTGCTATTTCAATCTAATTGCAACTTATTTTTTAACTACAACGACTAGGTCCATATAAATGATGAATTTTAACCCAAGAGATGATCCAATGAATCAATATCATGATAAATTATATGTACATATATGGTCATACCTTGAAATGATATGTGAGCATGTTTTATAATATCTAGTTGTGTAAACTATATGGTGTGTAGCTAACGTGGCATGCAACTTTTTTCTAGATTTAGGTAAACAACAATCCTTGCACTATTGACAAACATCATAAAGACCTTGAGGTATAACATCCCATCGAACCAGGTCACCACCACTATGTAATCTGTAAGGGTAAAAATTAATCAAACTTCATTGTGCACCACTAATAATTATTTCTTTTTTAGAATTCCCACTAACAAAAATCATTTCCTTCATTTATATACTATCAACAACCACACTGACAATATTTTCTTCTACATGTTTTCAGCAACAATAAAATAACTTTTTTATTTTTCAGTAGGAAGATAATTCATACAGATTTTAAATTAATATGGCCCTCCATCATTTACATTAAATTAGAAGGAAATAAATCATATCTTTGTTAATTTTTTGTCCCAAACGTATCATTGTTAATCTCCATCGTACACACTCTTTATCAATTACTATTTAGGGGTGAGTTTTTGAGTAAATATATGGTAGGGATTTTTTGAGACACAACAAAAACAAGTATGGAGCAACATGTGATGCATTCACATAAAAAAACTAAAACATAACTATTAGCAAAATTATGTCAGCCAAAATATTTGTGTTCATTAGAAAAGGTAATGATGTTATCTTTATCACATACTTCTAATTGTCGTGCTAAATGGGGCATATGGTATGTAATGCCCTACCAATGCCTAATTGCCTATGATAATAAGCACAAATCACACTGAAACGATCAAATGTGGCTAGGATAATAAAAAATAATGTATTTGATGCTTACTATTAAACAGAACACCTACAACTAATCAATATCATGATGTAGAAATTTATTGTAACTATGTAACTCAATCCTAACACGAAGCTTAGTTCTTTCTTCACAAGCCCAATAATAGGTTGGTGTAGTTAAGATATACCTGATCTGAGAAGTGCGGCTGGGAAACAAAATTAAAATTGATCGTCAGCTGGTGATGGAAGTAGAATTCAACCAAAAGTCCTTACAGAGCGCACCACATGGATCCTCAAGATAGGTAGCTTTTAACCAAAAATAGAACCAAACATGTAAAAGCCATCAGCTTTGGAATGTTGAACGAATTGAATTGAGGTTCATGGAGGATATATTGAAGTGAGACGTCACTGTAGTGCTATAGAATCACTAATTAATTATCAATGTTACTACGGAACAAAGACTCCAGTGGTTGAATACACAACAGCCGTCAACGTGAATAATCATCGATGTTGCTACAAAACAAAGACTCCAGTGGTTGAATATGCAACATCCGTCAGTGTGAATATGCAATTCAAATTCACTTCTTGGTCATCAGTTGGTCACGACATCAAACATATCTGGGAATAAGAAAATGATTGATTATGAAATTGAAGAACACAACGGAAAGTCTAGTAGATGGTTTAGGCACAAAAACATTGAAGCGTTGATTAGGATCAAGGTTGCGAGTGAAGGACAACCTGCAATAAGAAATTTGAGAGCGTGGAGAATCCAAGGGCGTAGAAGATTACAACTCCCACGTGGAGAGGAGGATCACAGACTGGAGTCTAACCGATAGCATTTGAGGATCAATGATTCATGAGTGCAGATCTTTGAGAGATCCCAGATTAGGACTGGAGGCGCTATGCTACGGAAGATCATGCACTATGCTAGTCCTTTGCAGAGAATCATAGACGGGTTAGTGCTTTGCACAGAATTGACCTGCGACGCGCGGTCAAGCGGAGGATCACACACGGTCTGGCCGCTTGTGGAGTATTTGGGATGCGTGTGTGAATAGAGATCAGAACGCGCTATGTGAATAAGTTTCTTAACAAAGACGAGACTCAGTGCCAGGAAAGATGGCTGCATAGGGTTTCCTGGAAACGGCGGGCACACACATTATAATTAGTTAATTAGATGGATTTTGGAGGGAAATAATGGAGGGAAGCATCCTAATTTTATTGTGAGGGATTATTATGAATTATAACTTATTTTTTAAGGAAAGGGGGTCACAAATAATTTGACATTACGTTAAAGACATGTTTGAGGGACAAAGCCTTGTTGGTTAGAGATGATCCCTCAATAATAGATATTTATATTGAAGGCCTCTGATCCCTCACAACTGTCCTACACTAAAACCCTTATTTTTTGTAGTGATAGAATTTTGTACCCCACTCTCACTCTCTTCCTTCTTGGATGTCTATATGCCTTCCTATGTATGGGCACACATAATGTTTGGTACTATTCAGCACACCGATAACCCATGGTGTCTACCTCTATTTACAGGTACATGACATCCCCCTGTAAGGAAGTAAGAGAGTTACATCTATTCTATAAGGACTAGGAGAATGACAATAGTATAGGAGAAAGAAATAATACTTGGATTCCACATTGGACATTACTTTCTCTTTCCTAATATTGTTGGATTTAATTCTAATCCAATTAGGATAAGAACCATTGCTCTAATACCAATATCCACCTTGGATCTTATCCGTTGAAGTATCTGCTCCTTCAATAATTTTTCTCCCATTCTTATATTTGCTTCCTCCCTCAGGACCTGCTTTTGCCCTCAGAAGCACTCTACCGTTGCACTCCTATGCAGAGTGTGTGTCTAGACATGGCTACTCAGACCCTTCATCTAAGAGCTCCTCAAGTTGTATAGTTTGGAAAACTACACCGCCTCCACCTACAGTTGGAATAACTACAACCTTCATTCATTTGGCCCTCCATGCCAAATGTTTGCATCTTCTCCGAGCTCCACCTACTCGTTGGTACTGCGTGGTCGGTCTTGCCATATCTTCCTTCTTTCAATAGTTGACAAGTTCACCTCTGCATCTATTGAATTTTGTAGCTAGTCTTGCAGCCTCGCATGTGACTACCCTTGCACATTTTGAGCTCATCTCACGTGTCAATGCTTCATCTATGCCTCCAGTAGTAGAACTCCCTATCAGCTACTCCTCTTTTAGTTAAAACCTCCCCAACCAATCGATATGGTCCTTCGGACCAGATACCCTTCATTATCACTTGCCCCTTGATGTGACTTGTACGACTCCACCTTGCTTTGAAATCATGCAACTGATGGATTCAAGTGCCCTCTCAGATATTAGTTTTTTCTTGATACCGAGGACATATCGAGCCCCCAAAAATGTGCAATGTGCTCCTCATGCATCCAAACATAACTGTTCCAATTCTGACGATTTGGTAGAGTTTTTCATCTGCCAGTTGAACAATCACACGTGTCTAATGAAGAGATCCTTCATCAAATACATCTTGCTCTGGAAATATGATGCAATGAGAGCCTGAATCAAATATCCACCCATGATTGGTACCTGATTTCATGACAGCAAGTGCTTCTGAATATCCTTCTGCTAACGAGCAAGCTCCACTCTTCAACTACTTCAGCGTTGGACAATCTTTTAATATGTGGCCCTCCTCGTCACATATATAACATACACATTTTCCTTTGCCCTTTTGATTCTTCTCCCTGTGACCCTTGCTTTTGTAACTTCCATTTGTAACAGCCAAAACATTACCACCCAAGGAGGAAGATTTAGATGGCTTCTTCAAAGACTCCACCTTCAATAAATATCCAATCTCCTCGTTGAAGTTGAGTGTAGTCTTCCCGATAAGGATGTTCATCACTAGTTGTTCCCATGACTATGGTAGAGATGATGCTAAGAGAACAACCTTATCTCTCTCGTTGATCTTCTCCTCCATGCTAACCAGTTGTGTGACAAGTTTGTTGAAGACGTTGAGATGGTTGATGAACCTTGTGCCTTCTTCCATGCACAATTTGTACAATTACCGTTTTAGCACTTACCTATTCGTTAGTGACTTCGCCATATACAACTCTTCTAAGACCTTCCATAATTTCTTTGGTGAATCTTCATTGATCATTGAATACTTTACCTTTGTAGACAGACTCAGATGGATTGTACTAACCGCCTTGCACTCCATCATCCTCTAGTCACCTTCAGACATCTTGTCTGGCTTTTCCCATACAAAAGCTTTGATTAGCCTTTGTTGGACTAAGACGTCCGTCACCATACTTTACCACACACTGAAGTTCCTTCTGCCATCAAATTTGTCAATATGATGACTCCCCACGTAGCTAGTCAATGCCGCCATGCTTCACGAGCCTCCGGTACTCGCTGATCGTCTCGTAGCAACCATCGCTCTGATATCACTTTTTGGGATTTATGCGGAAGCCCTCTAAGACCAAGAAAACACTACACGAGATATAACCCTAGCTTGCACGATAAAAGCGACAACAACCTTCCAGTCGACAGACCAAACTGACAAACAAACAACAAATCAGAGAATTGAGTTGGTGATGAAGACCACAAAATTCTATTAAGCAACTCTACAAACGTTACAAGGATTGTCGCTCTCCCACAATCTCGTGCCCAGAATAGAATTCCGTACCCCACTCTTACTCTCTTCCTTCTTGGTTGTCCATATGCCTTCCCCTGTATTAGCACACACAATGTTTGGTGCTATTCGGCACACCGTTAACCCATGTGTCTACCTCTATTTATAGGTGTATGACATTTCCCTATAAGGAAGTAAGAGTGTTATGTCTATTCTATAAGGACAAGGAGAATGAAAATAGAATAGGAGAAGGAAATAATGCTCGGACTCCATGTTGGACATTACTTTTCCTTTCCTAATATTGCTGGACTCAATTCTAATCCAATTAGGATAAGAACCAAATCCTAATAATTTAGTCCTTCCTAATTTGTTTCTAAGACTGAACTCTTACGGGCTTCTGAATGTACCATATGAGCAAGATAAACATCGGTATATCATTATACTTGACTGACTGAGTTTTCCATTAAGACTCCAATTGATTTGCTGTAACTAGTCTGGAAAACTTATAAACTGGAGTTCTTTCAATAATTTTTCATGATTGGTTTAAAGTAAGTTCTGGAATTTGAGTTTTGTGACTTCTGATGAGGTACATAATTATATACAAAATATAGTTCCTGAGTTCACTCTTAAAAAGAATGGAAAATGAGTCCTGGGACAACTAACAACATTTCTTATACAATTCTATATATTCTTTATTCGTCATAAAAGACACATGCCAAATATTAATAACTAGCGGTGTTGATATAGTTCTTTGTTAAAATCATAATATAATTGTTTTTGTAAATTTATAACATATATGATAAAATATCATACACTATAATCACACTATATAAAATATTTTACACTACAAAAACTATTATCAGTGTGATTTACAAAATAAAAAGTACAAACATCAAAAAAAAACATACCGTTATGTGACAAAAATATGATTTACCTCACATGTTTGTATTCTTCATGTTTAAATAATATGATGTGAAAAATGATAATTACTATAACCATGCATGAAGAATATAGTAAAAGTTCTCTACAAAAATAATGTAAAAATCATTATCTAGATTGTGTTACACGATGATGAACAAAAATGTCTCTACAAGCACATGAAATGTAGATATTATCACAATACTTTTTATAAATAGAGGAAATAAAAATATTGTGATGTAATTTAATCATTATATTTTTATTAAAATTATAATAGTACCATACTAAAATATTTTTAGAAACAACAAACTCATTGTCCCCCCCCCCCATTACACCCTACCAAACAGGCACATAACTCTTTTCAACTTGGACTCCACTATAATCAGCTTCTAGAGCTCCAGTTGAATTTCCGAATCGTGACGACTAGGCGGCCATCTAAAATTTAGAATTTTTTAGAAAAAGTTTATGTAGGAGTGAGCCTTTAGTCTTTACCATCATCAAGGCAATATTTGTCCTTTCATATCTGCCTGCAATGCGCAGCCGTCCACTCCTCGCTGCCGCTGCCGGCTTATCAAGGTATCATTGATCATTAATTTATTAATGGTTTGGTCAAAAAGTCTAATATGTTATGCATGGATCGGCTAGAGGCTCCGGCCGGCCGCGGCCATAGTCAATGCGTATTCCGTTTGATTATTGGACAATTCCCACTTGTTTTCTTTAGTAACGTACATATCTCAGATTTGAAATACGTATACCCTTAACAGCCCCAAAATCTGTATTCAACGCCTACCGCCACAAGTCCGCGAGCCAGTCAGTACTAATATCACTGCCGGATCACTCACTTTCTCTCCAAAATTCCAAGCAGCAAATAGTTTGATCAGTTCTTCTTAGCGAGGAGATCATATAGAGCTCTGCTGATAGAGGATGAGGCAGGCAGGGGCTTACTCAGGGATACTGTCGGGAAGGACCGGCCCTCACGCGCTACCGCTGGCGCGGATCAAGAAGATCATGAAGAGCTCCGGCGACGACGTGAAGATGATCTCGTGTGAGGCGCCCATCGTGTTCGCCAAGGCCTGCGAGATGTTCATCGAGCAGCTTACCGCCAGGTCCTGGGCCGCCACGCTGCGTGCCAGGAGGAGGACGCTTAATAGGGAGGACGTCGTTGAGGCCGTCCGCGCCACCGAGGTTTTCGATTTCCTCGTCGATCTTGTCACGGCTGGCGCTTCCACTGGGGATGAGGAGTCTATACAAGTCCAAACCTACGATCCTACGGAGAACGTTTGACGGGTATTCACTGTAAGATATGCATCCATATGCAACCAGCCGTGCGCGCATGGAGAGCCGTTATCTTTGTCTTTTTTAGATTATGGTAATTGAGATTTCTTTCTCGGGTTCAATTTGTATCTCCTTCACGGTCTACGTGTAGTTGTTATTTTGTCTTCGATAGTGATATATAGTGGTTCTTTTTTTATGCTGTGACATCAGTGTTTCTTATTCCGCAAACAACAAAAAATGTGGAGTTCTATACATACTAACAATGAAAGTTGCCACCTATGTCTAGCCGTTCAGTGACATCTGAATCTGAGCACGTGAACGTTTTCGCTTATAACGAAAAAGTTGTGATTTCAGACCCCTTTGGATGAATGGAATCGCCATTATTGAAAGAAAGCTAGCTTCCACTTACATGTGTTGATAACCAACTTAATAATACTCAATTCCAAAGACATCCTTGCTTGCAATGGCCATATTGTTTAGTTTTTTATATTCGAACTTTAGAGACAATATATTTTACGAGAACCATATGTCAGATTTCAAAGTATGAGGAAAATAAGAACACACGAACCTTTGTCCAACCGTAGACGTGCATGTTTTGAGACGGTGGGTAAAACTTTTATTCCGATTTTAAACACATAAAAGAACCCCCAGAAAATCAGTAAGAAACTCGGACCATGTTAACTTTAACTAGTACCCTAGCTAGTCGGCTAGTCCCAAACATATATATGTCTTACAATTAGGATATCAAATTAGTTACAATTCCATACTTGAAATAATCTTGTTGTATCTTGTATCCACATGATCTCCTACAAGTGTGCTAACTTCGTCCTTTACGTGACCCCCCTAAAAACGGGGATACATTTTTCATGCTTTTTTTTTCTTTCTTAATAAAGGCAAAACAACTTTTATTTTGAGAATCTTTTTAAAGTAAACCAATTTGGAACCAACAATTTATGAGTGTGTTCCGGGATGATCAAGAGTAAAATGTAGAACGTAAATAGAAGCATGCATAAAGAAACAACAAGCAAACAATCCACATGTAACATAGCCCATCCCACATCACATTACATCAGATTACCAAAGATAGAAGAAATTGCAACATGGCATGAGAGATCCCTATCACATTATTATTATAAGGTAATTTGGAATATACCAATTAACACTTGATATAAAGTAGGCCATTGGAGCACAAAGTACATCATAATGTCTCAACAATGTCAATTCATGACCCTTAAAATGTGACCCTCAAGCAATCTAAGTAAGGTATTCATCACTACAATATGAGGTACCATCAATATTTCCATCAAGACAGAAATTTAGTGCATACCCTTTAAGTAGCACAAGATTTTGACAAAATCTTAAAACTATGATATATTTAAAAGATTACACAATATAACAATGACATTTAACAAATATGTACATGTTATATTATTTCCAATTTCCATTTTTTATTTATGTAAATAAGCTTGGTTCTTATATATATATATACATGTATATGTGCACATACATATTGTAGAAATGTCTAGTAGAATACTCATAGATTAAGTACCAAGAAAGTCACCCTAACTAAGGTGGGACCCTAAATTCAAGTTCATAAAACCCCAAATGAGGTGATTGCAAACAAACACTTCTAGTTATACCATGATATGGATTTAAAAGGAGGAACATATGTTTGATTGAAGTGGACTTCACCATGGAGTTTCTTAGGAAAACTTAGTGCTCTAGGGTAACTAAGCACCCTGGAGGGACTTAGCAGGAAAATTGAGGATGCACATGACAAACATCTCTTAAGATCTTATACTATCAGACACACAAAAGCCCTCAACCACTTATGTTTGTTGATGATGTCGTCATTTTTGTTTAAGGCAGAGAACACATCCTCAATTCATTAAAAGCTCTCCTCCTTGAGTGTGGTAGTGAATCGGGAATGAAGTGAAACAAAAACAAAACTCATATTTATCTGTCTTCTTAATTTAGAAACAAATCCACCCTTATCTGTTCCTTGGGCATACGAGAAGGTTCTTGGCCTACTAAATATTTAGGTTTTTCTATGGAAGGGGAAACTTAAGAA
Organism: Alisma plantago-aquatica; assembly: GCA_963693085.1. NCBI lineage: Eukaryota > Viridiplantae > Streptophyta > Magnoliopsida > Alismatales > Alismataceae > Alisma > Alisma plantago-aquatica. Next base: position 1,639,792,153 of record OY856409.1, read on the forward strand.
GAAAGAACTTTAATGAATGTCTATATCGACTTCGAAATATGATAAGCAGATGTCCAGGTTCGAAAATCTCAATCTTCAGTCGCATTGTCTTGATCAAATATTGTTCTATGGGCCTTTTTAAATACCGGTTGAGACAAGGAGAAATTCCTTCTTTCGCCCTGACAAGAATGGAAATCCTTCTTTTTGACTTCATATGGGGTAGTCCCAAACACCCTGCCAGCTAGCCTAAAATAGCATATCCATATAATGGAGGTGGACTTGACCTTTACCTCTTGAACAGTCTGGCTAATTTCTACACTTTTAAAGGAATCATGAAACTATTACATGAACCTTCTCTCTGGAGAACCTAGATTCTTTGAAGATATGGTAGTATTCTTTCCAACATCAATGGCTATTCTTCAACAAGATGGCATAGGATGGTGAATCTCTGGCCTTCCTGTATTCATACTGATGATACTAGTTTATGGCTCAACTGTAGACAAAAAAAGTGTGAAGATAAAGCTTTCTTTAATCTATGGGTTACCATGCATCAACCTTGTTCCAATCTAACTTCTTTTAGAGATCTCAATAATATTCTGCCCACGATGGAAGGAATAAATAGATGGAATTTGGGTGCTAATCTTCTATGGTTTCTTTATCAATGTGACACAGAAACAATTGACCATCTATATGGGAACTTTTGTTTCTGGAAATACCTCTAGGGACGAGCCCAATTGAATTTAAACATAAGGAGGTCTTATAATCTTTGTGAATGTCTAAGAAAACTTGGCATCCGATCAACCTAGAAAATCATCATTGATCTTTGGAAAATTACTAGTTGCGTCCATAGCATCTAGATGGAAAGGAATAGCAGATTACATGGAGGAGGACATAAAGGCACTCTATCTATATTCAATAGACCGGAGAAAGAGTTGAAGCTACTATTCGACACCTACAAGCACGTACTTAGCAGAGTTAACAATATTATTTCCAAAAACTAGGACTTCATGTAGTTTTCTATTCTTGTGATACATCCTTGTTATGTCTCTTGATCAATTTCTCTTGTAAACTACATGTTTGTATGTAGTTTGTAATTTTTTTCCCCTTAAGGGGTTGGGAAATATATGTACCGTAACTCCTAAAAAAAAGCAGCCTGGAACATATTAATTTATAGAACATATGATTATTTTATGATTCACATGGATCTTAAGAATATAAACTACATTTAGCATGGCAATGTTCAACATGTAAAGGGGAATATGTTTTCTCTCAATCAAATTGTTTCAAAATTTGTACGAATCAATAGGGGAATGAACCAAGAACTTGTATATGAATAGACAAATATTAATGCATACATTTCTTACTTTTATTCATAGTTTCTCATTTTCATATTGCATTCTATCTTGATTTTCACTTGTTTTAGGTGTTCTATTTTGGAAATCAATCAGATTGTATGTTTTAGTGTGTGGGTATGAATAAGTGAAAGAGTGTCGGTCATTAATCGTCCACAAAGTGACCTAGACATGGAACAATTTCCCCACTTCTCAACTACAACTACGTGAGGAACTCCATGATTTTTTTTGAAAAATAGGTTTCATTAGAGTCTTTCTAGTTGATAAGATAGCATACTAACAAGAGAAAAAGCAAAGATCCAACCAACTAGCCAATTGAGTACATCAACCAGATTTATAGCTACTTCAACATGAATAAAATGTTAGGACTTTAATAAATTCAACTACCCAATTGACGACTTCAACTAATGGATCGACTACTCAAGCTTAATGATTTAAGAAGCTATTCTTTTGAAAGCTAGTTGACCGACTAGTCTCACTAGCATGGCAATTTGAAAATCAACATGACGTCTGACCATAGAGTGGTCAACCAACTCGTGATCCTAATCATTCAATTAGAGATAAAGTGAATGACACAAGAAGGCTTATCAAGCGACTATCTAGAAAAGTTGGTCAAATATCAAAGCTACATAAATCATTGAACTACACTAGTCGACAACTAGCCTAGCTAGTTAACTTATTAGCATGAAGTCCCAATGTTGCAGAAGGCTAGTCCATCAACTCGTCTAAGTAATTGATCAACTACTAGGGAACAATAAGAATTAAAAAGGTGGTTGCGATCAAAGTGGTGGGTCCACATGTTGGGCCACCACATTCCTTATAGTAGGAGGGACCATAGGGGATCTACACTCTTATCATGACCTAATTCACCACTAGAGAGAATTGATTTGTGGCAAAATCTTCTTGATGGCTATCTTGGCGGTGGGTGATACATGTAAGGACTAGAAAGTTGTAGGCCTCAAAATCACTGGGATAATGGTTCCTACACCACGACATCCATATTATCCATTTTTTTAATTATTATTGCATTTAAATACATAGAGAGTAGTTCTCTACTTGGATGTAGGGAGTTACCAATTTGGACATTTCCTCTTAGAATTTTGTTTTTGTTATGGTGTGATCCATCATCACTTAAGAATTGTTATTTATTTCCATATCTTATTCTTAGTCACCATATTGTATGTGTTAGGTTTTTCAATATCACAAATATGTGAGGAATAGTCATATTAGAATTTGTTTATGTTGATTCATTGATTCTATCATGTATAGGTTATATATAGAATGAAAAGTATTTGACCTCCTAAATATCATGATCATGTGAAAATAGTGGTATGTTCCCATTTATGAATTCCAAACATTAGAATAAAATTGGTTGTCTTAATGGAACCCATAATAAATTCCATACTTTATTGGATGCAATGAGAGACATACATTTATTAAGGTAGTTGAGAGATGAAACATTCACCCTTGATGTTAATCCATTCTATGACACATGTTTGGTTATGATGTTCTATTCTTGGAATTAGTCTAATCATGGATCATACCACCTATATTGTGAGTCACTTAGTTATATATTAATTAATCAATCATAATAACTAGTACAATAATTTCACTTGGGATTTGACTATTAACTAAAATGCAATATGATCCTTTCATGTGTGATTAATCTATTTTATCTATTAGAAACCAAATAATTGATCCGGTTAGTTATTTGAGAACTAGCTTAGACTTTTTATTTGAATATTGATTTAATTACTTAACTTCTTGATCTAGCAATCTCCTTCATTGAGTGATTACTATTTCTTTGTTTGTCCTAATAGGTTTACATACTGGTGAAGGATATGATTATCCATAGTGGACACTTTAGTGGATCCTAATCCTGAGATAGACTACACTTTCTATAATTATCTGAGAGAGAGAGAGAGAGAGGAAAATATGCATTGGAGCCATCTTATAATAATTAATACTTCATGGAAGAATCCAAAGTAGCAATTTAGGCTAAAATGCATACATCCAAAGACATAGAATCCCATAAAGACATATGAATTTTTTTGATTCCCAATGCTTTATAGGTCCAATATGCCATTCTAAACCCACTGATCATAGATCTAAGAACACTTTATTTGGATTCTATGTATTAAGAGTTTTGATGGGTAGACCCACTAATAACAACTCAATTTATGGATGGGATATGCCAATTTTATCCTCCAATTTCTCTAATATTTGGGGCTTTGGCATGATAAATAAGCTATTATGGTATATTTTTAATTAATCCATCAATAGTACATGTGTCTTACACTTTTGTAGGGGAATTCCCAAATTTTGAGCTAAAATGAAACTTCCATTGGTTGATCTTCAAAGAGCGTGTGACTTCCTATCAACTAGTGACTTCATGTTACGACCCCACCTCCCGATAACCTCCAATTAAGGAAGACCAAGAGGTTGAGCTGCACCCATTAATCTCGGATCAAAGGTTCGTCATATAACCATACACAATTATTAAATTCTAACAGACTATACCGAAAATGGTAATAAAATTTTTCTTTACATACCTTTTGAAAACTTGGATCTCTAAACTTCTATCCACACCGATACTATTCTATCTAATCCTCCTTTGTACTTTAATTCTCTTTTAGTATCACATGTGCCACTTTACTATTTGTTCTTTTCATTGTACCTAAAACGCCGACAAACAAAACGTCGGTCAGTCGTAGCTGGTATGTGGGGAAAACAATAGACATGCAACTATGATAACAATGTAATCATTGAATTACTTATTTAACAACCAAATATTACGTTTTAGATATAACTCCGTGATCCAAGAGTACCCTATCCTCTGTGTTGTCCCCATTAAACCCCTCATGATCCACCTATAAGTGAACCAGTGTCTAGGGTTGAGTCACATGGCACTACTCGTAAGTAGACCACTCCTTAACTCGGGATTTGCTAAAGAGTCTCTAACTCACGGTAACCTAGACCTTACTCTAGGATTACCCCTTTTTTAGCCTTTTCAAAGTAACAGATGTGGACCCGGATCTAGCCAGTTATATATGCAGATTTATGGTGATAATCATAGTCACTTTATAGTGGCATGAAATAAATAAACATCCAACAGTTTAGTTGCATTCAATGCGATTAAACACCCAGGAATCCATAGGGAAACTATAGCGGTGATTCATAATCGTAACCACATACCTGATCCATAGTAACTTGATGTCCATGCATTAACATTCAACACAATTAACAAGCAATCAACAATATCCTGAAAATAATGCATAACATTCAAGTGTCATTGTTTTATTCAAAACATCCTCAAGATCAACTTGGATTCCACCTTATGATTTCTAGGCCAACTTTAGGGTTTTATTAGGGTTTTATTCTTCATTATGCATTTATCACATTTAATGCTCTTTTAGTTCACAAACTTTAATTTCTGCATCATAGGCACAATTGAATGTCAATTAAGTCTAATATGTTTATTTTACACTGGAACTATTATCTTTATCCTTTTAGGTCATATCCAAAACATTAAGGCTAATTATCATCCTCGGTTTCTTCCAAATTGAAAAATCATATTTCATTATAGTTCAACTCACATATATGAACCTTATTTATCACTATTTCCACTTTTATACAATAGGAAACACTAATTATCCAAATAATTGACATTAAAGATCTTTGGTACTCAATTTATCTTTGAATCATCATATCTCTATTTTATTCTTCGATTTGTACAATTAAAACCATTAGCATTCATATCAACATAAATTAGGGTTTCTAATCCCATTAAGGCATATTCATGTACATAGAACCCTAAATTAAACCAACGATATAAAAAGATCAGCTTTTTAAATCCTATTTTCACTTTTATTAACAACAGGTTAATATCATCTTGAATTATCCATCTATCATCAAATCTAAGGGTTTTTCCTTAGTTAAATCATTAAAGATTATAACTTTATGTACTTCTCCAATTTCAAGCATATAAACTCTAAATTAGACTAATCACGTGCAAAGTTCTTCCTTTTTGAACTCAATGTTCCATTTTACATTTAACAGATTAATATCAACTCTAAAGATCCATTAAACCCTATTAAACACATTAATCATATCAAAATAGGGTTTCTTAATCTTTAATTCATTAAAGATGATAATTTACACTATATTTCGAACTATGATCAGGTTCAGTCTATAAAACTATTTTTAATGGATTCCTTGTGTTCTTATGATCAAAATTCATATATTACTTGTCCTAATCGGAGTTACCAATCATTAGATATGATTTTTGCAATAAATCACTTACCACAGCCAATGAGATTGCACCACGTCATCTCCGACTCATGCAACGTTGGTGGGTTTGGAAACATTTTGAAAAGACTGTTCTGCCCTTGATAAGTTAACAGTTTCTTCAGGCCGCGGAGGGGCAGAAGTGTCCAACGACGCTTCTGCTCATCTTCAACCTCACGCAACACCCCAGCCGCCGCCCTAGCTGCGGTTGGTGTGAGTTTCTTCTCCAGGCTCCGGACCCGCAGCCTCGTCTGCTCCCACCCTTGACCTCGTCGGACATCCGCGCCCCTCAGGGCATCTTCAAGCCGCAACCACACGGCTGGTTTAGGCCGGGAAGGTCTGCAAAGTGCGGCGGCCAAAAGCAGCTGTGCTGCTGCTGCGTTCGGGTTAGGGTGGAGGAGTACCCTTCGAGCTTCCCATTAGCGTCGTGAGAGCAGCATGTATCCACCGCAACTCCCCTTCGGCCCTGCTCTGCTCTAAGATTTGAAGCACCTTTATGCTAGGGTTTTTTACGCAAGGAAGAGGAAGAAGATGGAGAAGGAAGAGAGAATTTGGTGGGATTACTCTAGAACTCGATCCAGAGGCTCTCCCTCTTTATATAGGGAGGGAAACCACGCCTAAGAACCCTTGCCCACAAAGCAAGCAACGTATTTCCTAATCGAATAGGAAATTTCCATAATTAAGAAGAATCTTCTCTCTCTTTAACAATTCCTTGTTTATCCATGATCCTTAGTTATTAAGAATTCGAAAGTTCTTTCCCCTTATTCTCTTTATGATTTCGTTTTAATCCATAAGCATGAATTTCCATTTTTTTAGTAGAATTTACTTCTTTTTTTTATCAATATCACAAAATTCATTAATAATGCATTACATTATCCTCTTATTTTGAAATTTTGATATTTTCTCTTTCCTTCCTCTTTATTGGGACTCCTTGGATCCCAAGACACTCCATTCTTTCGAAATTACTTTTTAAGGATACTTATTATCCTTCTAGATGCATCTATATGCATTATTTCACATTATCTTGTTTATTTCTCATTAAATTATTGCTTTTTGAGGATTTCTCTTTATTTCCCTTTTATTTTCCTCATGGGTATTCCTTTTATCATTAGAAACCTCATGGATACGAATTATCACCAAGAAAACTCATTTATGCCTCTTTCCACTCATTTTCCACATTTTATCATCATTTTCAATTTCTTTCTTAATAAAGAAATACTTAATCACCCTTTTCTTTTCTAATTACCTTCTTTTTGCAACCTTGGTCTCCTTGGTACCCAAGGAACCCAAGAGGCATGAAATCCTCTTTGGATTTGCCTTCTGGAGGTTTCTATATATTCCTTTTCTCAAAAAATTCAATTATCGATTTACTATTTGAATTTCCTTGTTATTGGGCCCAATAACCAATACAGCCCACAAAGCAACCAATCAAGGCTATTGTGAAAGGAATCCATTTACTCAAAACAAAACATATCATTATTTGTTCAATTACCTTTAATATGAGAAATTGTATTTCTCACCAATTGAACCCAAAAATTGGGGTTGTAACATCCTTCCCCTCTTATAGGAATTTTGTCCTCAAAATTCAAACAAACAAACAAACAATTCAGGATAAGACTTTTCCATGTCCATCATTGGCCCCTATGTGGCTTTTCCATACTCATGGCGTTTCCAAAGAACCTTTATCATCACATATTCTTTTCTCTGAGTTCTTTCATCCTGGCGTCTATAAACTACACAGGTGACTCAGGCCATTTCAGCCTCCCTTGGGGCTCACTAGGTTCATTCTTCAGTACATGGTCGGGGTACCTCACATAGTGCTCTAAATTGGACACATGGAACTCATCACACATTACTTTATCCCGAGGGGTAAGGTCAATCTTAACCATCTCCACCCATCCATTTCTAATGGACCCATGTATCGGGGACTCAACTCTCTTAGCTATAATTTAGAGGGGTCGGATTTTCATATCACATAATCTCCCACAGTGTACTGCATGTCAGTCTACTTTGCATTTGCTCACGACTCTCATCGTCTCTAGGCTCCTTTCAGCCCTTGCATAATCAAAGTGACTTCTTCTACACACACTGGGGTCCCTTTTTCTAACCATCATGTGGTCCTTTTCTAACCAGCATGTGGCCCTTTTCACCAACATCACCTTGCTGAAGTGGTGACCGACACAACCTCCTTTACAGAGCTTCATATAAAACCTGATATTGGCTATGGTGATCAAACTCAACCTGGTATAACTTGTAAGTTCTACATAGCTCATCATAGAAACTTCCTCATAAGGGGACTACCTCATTCCTCTTAGTGTTTGCAAGCCATCCATCATTCATTCACTTTACCATGGTAAGATATCTTCTCTATCCCCATTTCTCGTGGCAACGCTCCAACCTACATCATCTCTTATCCTTGGTGTATGACATGCATAATGTCCTATCTCTCACCCCCATAACAAGAGGAAATAAGCATTTGGCTGCAGTCCAAATACAGAGTTCTTCCTATTCTAAGAGTAGAGATGGTACATCCCACCTTGCCAGTACACCTTTAAATCTAAGTTGCAACGTGCTACATATGTCTCTTCATCACAACCATCATGATATCAAACTAGTCTTGAACCTACTGAGGTTTATATCCTTGGTCATCTCCTCTAGGTCTATAGGGTACCGACTCTTTTGGGGTCATCCCTCTTCCCTTCTTGCATCAAGAGAGTGCCCTACTCATCTGCCCTTTGGGTCCCATGAGTTCATGAAGGTGATCAATCTCCTAACCCATGGCCCTCAAACAATGATAGCTATTACCTCCCGACCCTATGGTCATGTGCAACTGGGGAATTAGGCAACTCCTACTTTCATCGGTCTTATCCCTACCTGACCCTAGGATAGACTTAGGATTCTCCATAACAGTACATGTTCACTTAGAACCTTACCCAAGTCTTCATCATCTCTCTTCCTGCATTCATGGGCTGGCTTTCATCCTTTCATAGGGATCATGGCAACCTGCCTACCTTGGTCAATCCCCATATCGGTTACCTCCATGTTAACACATCCATATGCACTTAGAGATGGATATCTATGGGTCTATAGGTTCATTCTCATACCATGTACTTTTCTCCTAACTTCTCAAGATCCTGTGAGACCTCTTTAGGTTACCTTAAACCAACCCAAAAGATACACACTCTACCAAAGGGGTCCCTCTCCCAGGATCGGAGGAAAACTATCTCTAAGGTCACAAAAGCTCTTAGGTCTAGGGTTTACATCCACATGTGCCTACTTATCCCTAGCAAGCTATTAAGGCATAAGAAGATCACCTACTAAACCATGCTAGGTCATACTTATCCTCTTTCCTCGACGTTGGATCAAGATCATACCTTCCTTTATCATTGTCCTAGCTGTGAGGGGTCCATCAAACACTCCTTAATCTTAAGGGGCTTCTCTTTTCCTCTATTCATGAGGATTACCATGCTCGCTTCTATAGGGACTCAACTTCTCATCATGAGCCTTAGGTACACCACTTCCCCTCTTAGGCCTAGGAACCCTAGGTTCACTGCATGCTCTGTCTACAAACCAAGCATGAAAAAGGCATGACACACACTCCTTATCATCCTTCAACACAAGCAACACTTAGTGTTGGGTCCTCCTTAAGGACAACCAACAAGGTACAAGGCCTCATAACCCGCTACTAAACCTTTCTAGGTCTAAGGAACTCTTTTTCCTACCTCAGAAGGTAAACACCTATACTGTAGGCACATAGTAACCATATGCTTCATCTTCACTGTCTAGGGTTTGGTCCCTCTAAAGGCAACCAAGATATCATCAACTTATCAGGCAACCACTGTCATCCATTGTTCAGGGTTTTAGGCTTCCAACCTTCTTGCTGGGTTTCCTACTCTCCCTAGAGCTAACCCTACAACCAACCTCTCTATAAGAGGTCCTTTATTCAATAAGGATCATCCTCCAAAACATGCTCTACATGGGTGAAGCCTAGGTTCGAACTTATAGTTGCTCAAGGTCATCCATAACCCTTAATGCTCCATCATAATTCCTTATCCAGGGTTTCATCCTATCGTCAGCACTATGACGTGCCCTAAGTGTCAGCTATGCCCTACTTGTACAAGCCCATAGGGTTCCTATAGTCCTTCACTAACATCATCATCTAAAGAACTATCATGTACCCTAACATGCACGACCCTTCCCAGGGTTGGGGTTGCCAAAGGTGCTAGGTCACCCATGGATACTATGGCATCCCAAAGGCATGTCCTTTCAAACACCTGGTCCAACTCATCTCTCTCTAACCTTCACTTAGGGTTAGGGTTAGCATCATCCTCCGAGGATGTGCCATGTCTCTTCTTGAAATGGAGATCTTTATCTCCAAGACTAACTTATCCCCATGTCACGAAGGTCTAACCTTAGGTCCCTTCTGAGGACACGACAACTTATGTCATACGACCTAAGCATGTATCTATTCCTTTACGCTTACTCTATTAAGCTTATGTCAATGACATCTTATTTACATGCTTTTTATTAATTTGATGGAGGATTCCTTAATCCTTATCGACCTTACCCGTACCTCAAGAGGGTGAGGAGAAGAGAGAAAACCCTAATCCTTTAGGTCCTTATCAGAATTTTGTGATGAGAAGGGATGAATAAGATGAGAAGTCCTAAAGGTATCTTATTTCGATTCATACCCTAAGACTTTGGCCAGGCGGTCACACAGGTCCGAGAGTCCTCGTATTCCGACTAGCGGTGTGGAGGAAAATCTTGCCAGCCCCCGGTCGTGATCCCTTTCAAGACTCCTCCGTCTTTTGGATACTCCTCTAATAACTCCCTTGGGTTCTATGGAATTTGTAAAATTTAATAATTATTAATGGTTAACTGAGGAACCAATGCTCTGATACCAAATGTTATGACCCCACCTCCTGATAACCTCCAATTAAGGAAGACCAAGAGGTTGAGCCGCACCCATTAATCCCGGATCAAAGGTTCGACATATAAGCATAAAATTATTAAATTCTAACAGACTATACCAAAAATGGTAATAAAATTTTTCTTTACATACCTTTTGAAAACATGGATCTCTAAACTTCTATCCACATCGATACTATTCTATCTAATCCTCCTTTGTACTTTAATTCTCTTTTAGTATTACATGTGCCACTTTACTGTTTGTTCTTTTCATTGTACCTAAAACGCCGACAAACAAAACGTCAGTCAGCCGTAGCTGGTATGTGGGGAAAACAATAGACATGAAACTATGATAACAATGTAATCATTGAATTACTTATTTAACAACCAAATATTACGTTTTAGATATAACTCCGCGATCCAAGAGTACCCTATCCTCTGTGTTGTCCCCATTAAACCCCTCATGATCCACCTATAAGTGAACCCGTTTCTAGGGTTGAGTCACATGGCACTACTCGTAAGTAGACCACTCCTTAACTCGGGATTTGCTAAAGAGTCTCTAAGTCACGGTAACCTAGACCTTACTCTAGGATTACCCCTTTTTTAGCCTTTTCAAAGTAACAGAGGTGTACCCGGATCTAGCCAGTTATATATGCACATTTATGGTGATAATCATAGTCACTTTATAGTGGCATGAAATAAATAAACATCCAACAGTTTAGTTGCATTCAATGCGATTAAACACCCGGGAATCCATCGGGAAACTATAGCGGTTATTCATAATCGTAACCACATACCTGATCCATAGTAACTTGATGTCCATGCATTAACATTCAACACAATTAACAAGCAATCAACAATATCTTGAAAATAATGCATAACATTCAAGTGTCATTGTTTTATTCAAAACATCCTCAAGATCAACTTGGATTCCACCTTATGATTTCTAGGCCAACTTTAGGGTTTTATTAGGGTTTTATCCTTCATTATGCATTTATCACATTTAATGCTCTTTTAGTTCACAAACTTTAATTTCTGCATCATAGGCACAATTGAATGTCAATTAAGTCTAATATGTTTCTTTTACACTGGAACTATTATCTTTATCCTTTTAGGTCATATCCAAAACATTAAGGCTAATTATCATCTTCGGTTTCTTCCAAATTGACAAATCATATTTCATTATAGTTCAACTCACATATATGAACCTTATTTATCACTATTTCCACTTTTATACAATAGGAAACACTAATTATCCAAATAATTCACATTAAAGATCTTTGGTACTCAATTTATCTTCGAATCATCATATCTCTATTTTATTCTTCAATTTGTACAATTAAAACCATTAGCATTCATATCAACATAAATTAGGGTTTCTAATCCCATTAAGGCATATTCATGTACATAGAACCCTAAATTAAACCAACGATATAAAAAGATCAACTTTTTAAATACTATTTTCACTTTTATTAACAACAGGTTAATATCATCTTGAATTATCCATCTATCATCAAATATAAGGGTTTTTCCTTAGTTAAATCATTAAAGATGATAACTTTATGTACTTTTCCAATTTCAAGCATATAAACTCTAAATTAGACTAATCACGTGCAAAGTTCTTCCTTTTTGAACTCAATGTTCCTTTTTACATTTAACAGATTAATATCAACTCTAAAGATCCATTAAACCCTATTAAACACATTAATCATATCAAAATAGGGTTTCTTAATCTTTAATTCATTAAAGATGATAATTTACACTATATTTCGAACTATGATCAGATTCAGTCTATCAAACTATTTTTAATGGATTCCTTGTGTTCTTCTGATCAAAATTCATATATTACTTGTCCTAATCGGAGTTACCAATCATTAGATATGATTTTTGCAATAAATCACTTACCACAGCGAATGAGATTGCGCCACGTCATCTCCGACTCATGCAACGTTGGTGAGTTTGGAAACATTTTGAAAAGACTGTTCTGCCCTCGATAAGTTAACAGTTTCTTCAGGCTGTGGAAGGGTAGAATTGTCCAACGATGCTTCTTCTCATCTTCAACCTCACGCAACACCCCAGTCGCCGCCCTAGCTGCGGTTGGCGTGAGTTTCTTCTCCAGGATCCAGACCCGCAGCCTCGTCTGCTCCCACCCTTGACCTCGTCGGACCTCCGCGCCCCTCAAGGCATCTTCAAGCCATAGCCATGCGGCTGGTTTAGGCCGGGCAGGTCTGCAGAGTGCGGCGGACAAAAGTAGCTGTGCTGCTGCTGCTGCGTTCGGGTTAGGGTGGAGGAGTACCCTTCGAGCTTCCCATTAGCGTCATGAGAGCAGCATGTATCCACCGCAACTCCCCTTCGGCCCCGCTCTGCTGTAAGATTCGAACCACCTTTATGCTAGGGTTTTTACGTAAGGAAGAGGAAGAAGATGGAGAAGGAAGAGAGAATTTGGTGGGATTACTCTAGAACTCGATCCAGAGGCTCTCCCTCTTTATATAGGGAGGGAAACCACGCCTAAGAACCCTTGCCCACAAAGCAAGCAACGTATTTCCTAATCGGAAAGGAAAGTTCCATAATTAAGAAGAATCTTCTCTCTCTTTAACAATTCCTTGTTTATCCATGATCCTTAGTTATTAAGAATTTGAAAGTTCTTTCCCCTTATTCTCTTTATGATTTCTTTTTAATCCATAAGCATGAATTTCCATTTTTTTTAGTAGAATTTACTTCTTTTTTATCAACATCACAAAATTCATTAATAATGCATTACATTATCCTCGTATTTTGAAATTTTGATATTTTATCTTTCCTTCCTCTTTATTGGGACTCCTTGGATCCCAAGACACTCCATTATTTCGAAATTACTTTTTAAGGATACTTATTATCCTTCTAGATGCATCTATATGCATTATTTCACATTATCTTGTTTATTTCTCATTAAATTATTTCTTTTTGAGGATTTCTCTTTATTTCCCTTTTATTTTCCTCATGGGTATTCCTTTTATCATTAGAAACCTCAAGGATACGAATTATCACCAAGAAAACTCATTTATGCCTCTTTCCACTCATTTTCCACATTTTATCATCATTTTCAATTTCTTTCTTAATAAAGAAATACTTAATCACCCTTTTCTTTTCTAATTACCTTCTTTTTTCAACCTTGGTCTCCTTGGTACCCAAGGAACCCAAGAGGCACGAAATCCTCTTTGGATTTGCCTTCTGGAGGTTTCTATATATTCCTTTTCTCGAAAATTCAATTATCCATTTACTATTTGAATTTCCTTGTTATTGGGCCCAATAGCCAATACAGCCCACAAAGCAACCAATCAAGGCTATCGTGAAAGGAATCCATTTACTCAAAACAAAACATATCATTATTTGTTCAATTACCTTTAATATGAGAAATTGTATTTCTCACGAATTGAACCCAAAAATTGGGGTTGTAACACTTCACCAATCCAAACCTTCATCGATGTAAACAACTCTTTAGTTAGTAGCTGACAAAAGTAGTCAACCAATGGAATTCTGATCATTGATATACATGGCTTCATTTTCCTGGGAAAAGTCACTGATCATCATCCCATCCAAGCCATTCATTTTGTACCGATGAGTGGATTGGGAATCAACCAATGAATTTGGTGACTTCATCCACCAATGAGACGGGGTCATCAATCACTAATGTCCCTCAATTCATCCATCAATGAAATGACAAGGTCATTAATAGATGAAGTCTCTGACTTCATCCACTAGTCAAGTCACATGGCCATCAACAAATGAAGTTTCACACATATGATCACATGATTGCATGTTTTGTAGTATATTTTTTTATCTCAATAGAGAAGCACACTTATGATTTAGATACATCCAAATCTTGAAAGAGGATGGAATGGACACTAACAATGATTTCTTACAGATTATGCTAAAGGTATACAATGGGTATTAGCATTTGCATGTAGGCTAAGTGTGTTTCTTGGGTGAACCTTGATCCAACTTTCCTTTATAAAATAACATCCAAAAAGATTAATGCTTACTTGTTTTCTTTTTGATAATCTAGCTTTAATTTTTTGTGCTTTTTGTTCTTGATTTATTTTTATACCTTGTTCCTTAGGGAACATCTCTTTTAACCTTTGGTTCGACTTGGCTAAGATAAAATTTATTGTCCTAATAGTTATCCACCCTTGTCCATGTTTGTGATCTCAATTATTTCTTATAACCCCATATTTCATTGCGGGTGTCTAAAGGCTCTAGGTTATAAATATGAAGTTCAATCCTTAGGACCTCAGTTCTTTGCACTTGTATTTGAGACCACATTTTGTGTTCTTATTGAAGAGAGGGAAGATATGCTACTATAAAGTACCCAATGTCTAGTTAGAATTTGTCACCACATTTTTATATATAATTAGTTGTTAATTATAATAAACATATTCACAATATACCTTGAGGTCTATTTACATGTACGATATCTCTCCTTGGCTTGTCTAATTATAGGTTGCAAGTGATGAACCACTTTCTATTAAGAAGAGAAACTATGTCTACAGATGGAGGATCAACAAGAGCATCATTTTTAGGTGTTATCACAACAACATGAGAAAAATATCTAGTTCCACATTCACCCCTCCATTCCCTTGCTCAAGAAATAATGAACAAGATCATACACCATATGGTGGCTGAAAGGATGAATGTGGAAAACTTAAAAATCAAGCTCATTGCTCATCATCATTCAAACAAGAACATTTGAGCAAAACTCTCTTGAAGATAACCTCTACCACCGCATTGATACCTATAAGAATTTCTATGACATAATAAATATACATAGGGAGTAAGTGGTAATCTACTGCATAACTTCCTCACTCTTGCTGCAAAACAAGTCTCTCACATGGTAGCACACCTTGAAGAATGGAAGCAAAGAGAATTAGGAGGATATAGCTAGTGGATTTGTAAGCAGATTCTTTGCTATAGAGAAGACAGTCAAGTACATAAACTAGATCAATCAGTTTAATCAGAAGCCTTTGGAGAATCTCTTTGATGCCTAAGAAAGATACCAAAGTTATTAGAGTGAATGTCATCACCATGGCTTCAATGAAGAATACATGATAACCACTGCTTATAATAGACTCTGTTAAGGCACCATTTTCCACACATGCTTTCACATCAAGAATTTGGTACCATTCATTTTCATGATTAGAGTAACTAATCCACAAATTATTTGCGTGGTTATTGGATAGATTGATTCTTAAGGTGTATACCCTTTTTTAATAGCCTCTCTCCAGGCACCATTGTTTCTAAGAATAAACTTTCCAAATTAATGAGTTGTAGAGATATGTGTATTCCTCCACATCCCTCATAATTTTTATGATTGATAGGTGTCGACGTTAAAATAAAGTGCTTATGGAAGGTAAATCATCTATTTTCCTTTTATTTTCTTACTTTTTTTTTGGAGTAAGGTAAATATATTCCAAAGGATGTTGTATAAAACTACAACACCCCAACCAAACTTACACACAAGGATCAAACCGACCCTGTACAAAGGGGGTTATCTACAAAATCCCCAGTATGCTTTGGTGTTGTTGCTAATGCTACCCATTAGCTCTTTTCTATGCATTACAAGCCATTTAAGAACAACAACAAAAAAGTCCAGAAGAGCAAGAGGTTCCCTAGCACCCATACCATGAACCCGCCCACATGGGACAGTGAATTTGATCCCAGGTATGTGACATCATTTTAGAGATGATACCACACGCTTTGCACCATGACCGCAACAATTTTTGGGTACACTCATTCTATTTCTATCTTAAGTTTTCCTGAGAACATTGTCAACGACAAGCTTTAACAAGGCTGAAATGGTATTCTATCATGTGTCTCTATCTAGTTATTTTTTGTTTTGTGTTTTCCTTTGCATTGATTTAGTAATAGAGTTCTTTTTAGGGTAGTGTAGTTCTAAATATAATTTGTTTCTTAATATAATATTTTTTGTTAAGTGTAATTTGGAAAAGTCAATCAAGGTTGCTTTTCCAAATTATGCTAATATTGTGTTGAATGAGTTAGAGCATGAGAACTCTTAGAATTGACTTGAAGATTTCATCACCAAGACAATGTTTGACTGGTCTTGAACAAATGGAACTTTGATTATTTGTGTAATTATGGGGGTTGGAGTCTAGTTGATCAAAAACCAATTTTGGTCTATATTGAAATTTATGAGGGACAAGTTTTATAGCTTACATGATTCATGAGTCACACATGAGAGAGTTTTCTCATGGTTGGGTAGCATTATATCTTTTTGTTGCATTGATCTCCATCCACCCTGAGCCAACTATACACGACAACTAAACTTGTGAGAAACCCAGATTTACACCTCATATAATTGTATAAGGAAGATATTTAATTTTTTCATCTAAATATTAAAATAGAAAAATAGTGAAAAAAAGTTTTAGTTTTCTTTTTAGTTAGATTGCACAAGTTACATGTAGATTCCAGGTGTATCATATGATGGTTGTTATAGCTAACTCCTTAAACACCTATATATGTTTTGGACACTTTAAAACACTCCTCCACGTCTTATTCTATAAAATCCTTAAAATCAAAGAAATTTTGTTGAAAAGGACACATTTGGATAGAAAATAATACACAAAAGAAAAAGAATATAAAGTAAAAAGGTGAAGAAAAGAACAAAGAAATAGGAGTGAATAATGAGTGTGTTTTCATTATAAGTGGTTGATTATCCCTAAACATTAATATAGATAAGTGAGGAATCATGGTGGACTCATGAGAAGCATCTATCACCCACATTCTCATCAATAGGGAGAGGAATTCATATCATGCTTCATTCACCTTGAATTCTTACATTCATAATTAAGAACTTTTCATTAATCATGCAGATTAACATAATAATACATTGCCCTATTAGTAGGATACTAACTCAATATACCTTTAATTCATGTTTTATAGGAGGAGTGATTCCATTCTAGAGTTGTAGAATGTAGAGAAATGTAGAGATATGGATTCACTAAAATACATTAAGTGTGCATCATCCTAATCATGATAATTCACATACTCAAAATGACTTGGTGCTTTATAAGTCCAATTTATTTCCAATGTTTGTGTTGATTTCATTCTTGACTGCATTAAGTAGCTGGTTGTTTAGTGCTTGTTTGAACCCATGTGAAATGTATTATGTTGAATGTTTTAATTTTTGTATCACCTTTTAATTTGGATTCGTCTTCTTGATGACAGATTCAACCATACCCCATATATCTTACTTCCACAATGAACTTGATCCATTCCATTACCATCCTTCTCACCTCAATGGAGGCTTGAAATTTAAGATCTTACACAAAGGACCATGACAGTGAATAATGATGAGAGAAAGTTATGGATATGGAAATTTTAGTGAGGTCCTCATCCTTGTTTTTGTCCTCCTCCTTGTCCTTCGTTATACTACCATTATGAAAAAAAAACAATCAAGACACCTTGGAATAATTATGTAGAGTCATCTCAATCTTGAGTTTATAGTCTCATTTTTGGATTAGGGGATAGACCCATTCCTCAATCATGATATATGTCTATGATATTTACTTTTTTATATGTCTTCACTTTCTCTCTTTTGAATATTATCTTTATTTAACTCAAATTGAGTTCAAATGTTGCAATTTATAAGTGAACCAAAGGTGAAATGATAATTTCCTTATAATCAATAGAAACGCATCAGAGAAAGACTTATACCTATAATGATTCATTGTGCATGTATTACCATTCACTTCAACAGAGGGATTGATCACTTAATACATAGGTTCAAATGAAATTTGAGAGTATAGGGTTACATATATATAAAAAGAATTCTCATCTAGTCTAATTGTAGGGAAGGAATGCACATGTTGATTTATTGATTGCTAAAACCCCTATATAGACATTTCTACCACTAATTTCTAGATCAGCAACTCATTCAAATTCTGTAATATATATATACATATATATATATATATATATATATATATATATATATTGTTACATTGTTTTACTTATTTCTTATTTGATAAACAAAACCATCATTTCTAATATGAATCAACTAACTAAACTTCATAGTTAGAATGGATCACTCTTTGTCCTAGAAAAATATTCCAATGTTGTAACTATACTTGTATACTTGTGGGGATAAATGGTGTATCACTCTCATTAGTTATATAAATTAGAGTAATATATGATCTATTGACTTAAGAGGATTTATATAAAAATACCTTGTTTTGATAATGTCTGAACCATTCCACCTTTTTGTGTGTAGTTCCTTTACTCGAGTGATTTCAAATAGGTAGACACTCTTTAACTGCCTAAACTTGCGAACCCTAGTTTGGAGAAATTAAGTCATACATGCAAAAAGACTAAGTTGTTTGAAGACAAAAAAATGTCTCCTTAGATATTTGATGTAATCCGTTTTAATGATTGTATGACTTTTAGTTAATCTCATTATTCTTGTTGGAAGAATTTTCAACACATTTTGGGATGTTTGGAAATGTCGTAAAAGGACCCAAGCAGACCTTGCCATCAGATAAGTTTTTCTGACATAAAACATAGTCAATAGGAATGAGACTTAGGCTTGGAAGCGTCTTTGACCAAGTTTCATTTTCATATGGCAAGAAATTTTTGGTTGTAAATTGAGTTTTATGTATGTTGGCTTAGTTTTTGCAAAAGTTAGCAACTACAAATATAGCCATTGTGGGGGTCCAAAAAGGGGATATATGATAGTTGGGAATTCACTGAATCCCCCTAAAATTCATAGAATTCCTTATTAAGATTAAAATTTAATAGGATGCATCGTAAAATAAAATAGGATCTATGTGGGAGATCCTAAATTATCCCAAAAAGACACATAAGGATCCCATGCTATAGTTGAGAGAATTTACCTCAATGAGACCCTATCTACTCTCATAAGCTTACTCACTATTTTACATCCACTAGAGTTTATAAGATACTTGTAAGAGAGTTGACTTAAATTATATATCTTGTGAATCTCTCACTTCCCTACTTATGAACCTCTCTCTCACTAGAAGTGTATTTATCTCTCTTAGTTAAGAGAAAAAGAAGGGTTGATAACCCTTGGAAAATGAACGCACTCATTTCTGAAGAAGAAGTCTCTCGAAAGGAGGAGTTGAAGGGCATGGCCCATATCAATGGACAAAATTCTATTGTTGTAAAAAATTCTCCTTTGGGAAGGTGAATGCATAAGAGAAAGGATAACTTTGAACAAAGAACACATCCTCGAAAAGGTTCATTTATATATATGTACTTCATTCTAGGTGCTACAATGTGAGTAGGTAAACATCAATTT
Organism: Alisma plantago-aquatica; assembly: GCA_963693085.1. Lineage (NCBI taxonomy): Eukaryota > Viridiplantae > Streptophyta > Magnoliopsida > Alismatales > Alismataceae > Alisma > Alisma plantago-aquatica. The sequence goes on from OY856409.1 coordinate 1,639,811,989, forward strand.
TAATAAGCAAATTCTCGCATGATTTTTCTTAGGTAGTCGAACTAACACCCCAAAAGGCTCCATATAACACTGTTATTGAATTCTCAAACAATGTGATAATTTTGCTACCTAGTGTGAGACACCTCATTAGGAAATATCAATAACTTCTAAAAGTATCACTAGGGACATATGAACTCAAATTAAGTTTTTATTTTTCAATGTGGGTTCTTTTTAGTAATATTACTCAAGCTAACCATATTTTACTTTTTCTTCACTCACCTCTCCCACCCTCATCTAATTGTTGGTTACCTCAGTCTCCAACTGTTGTTTCCCAACCTAACATATTGTGCATCTTATTTTTTCCTTTCATTGTTGTCATGTGCTTTCCTCATATTCTCTCCACTAGCATTGGCCTTCAATACTAGTACGCCACCATTAATCACAAAATAATCATATGGGACAAAGGATGTAAATCCAAGAGTGTATATATACTAGGAGATTCATTTACATGCCATTTATCCTTAGTGAAAAAGGACATGAACCAACCCGATCACCCTCTGCGACACATTTATGTTCATACAATTGGAAAATATGAGGGAGTCTTTGACGAGAGGTTGGAGCTTAATTGTTTCCACTATTTCTAGCTTGGGTTAAGACATGATATATGTTTGAGTGGATTCATCACATATATATCTATATCCGAATATTCCTTCAACTTACCTAGTTTTTGGTATGTGGGCCTAGAGAGCCAATCATACAATGATTGTAATGGGGCATTAGATGCCTAATTTTATAATGATAAAGGTAATTCCATCTATTATGTTTGTCTCAAACAAGACATGATGACACAAATGTAGTAGATATCTAGAGAATGATGTTACTCAATGGCATATGTCTTTAGGTTGAGGACCTGAAAAATGAGATCATATGTATGATAAGAGTACATGCATTCTTGTTATGTCCCTAGTCAGATATTAATGTGAAACCAAAATAGACAAAAATAATACATAAGACTAGAGTGTGTCTTGACTGATGATAGGGTCTCATTAGTCATGATATGTGATATCAAGTCATACACTCATGTACATGTTAGGGAACAATGTATTGTACATGCCCACCATGAGAGTGATACATGCATATTATGGAATGGAAGTTAAAATCAACTCTCATAGTGATAGTGGAAATTATGGTTCTTAGACCTGAAGTGACTACAATCATCACATGTTGTTCATTGTACTTTGACATCATCCAACGTGATCTTGAATTAGGGTCACCATAAAGGTGATGCTCAGGTACACTAAGACACATGGGGATTGAGTGTTATTGATGTTGTTACACCCACATCCCACAATTACCACTAATCATGAGATTAGGGAAGAAGTTGAGGATTTGAACATAATTTTGATCACACTTATTTTTTCTCTTTGATTTCATTCCTTGTTTATGTATATTCAATCACATAATCTAAATATTCAAGGTGATTTAAAACTTGACTACATGAATCTAATTTCAACAATTAAGATACATATTTAAACATTCATTCTATTTCTCACACTTCCATTTACATATGACATGATAATTAGATACATTCTCTATTATTAAGGAAACAAAGATACACATCATCATCTATAGCTCTCTCACTTCTATACAAGGACCTAGAGTGATAGGGATAGACTAAACTTAACTAATCTCATACTTAACTCATGTGGCATATCTACTCTGATGTATTGACATCTTCATTCCATGAGTTATCCCTACAAAATTGTAAGTAGAGGGGTGAGCCTACTCGCTCAATGAATGAGTACTTCAAAGAAACATATTAAAGAACTTATATAATTATAGATATATTGTTGAGAAACTGATATCAATTAGAACAATAGCAAACTTCAAAGGGACTATTCATTCACAAACATAAATATTGGAGGATACAATACATATCTACATAAGTGAATCAATATCTGAACATACTTGATTAATAAAAAAAAAGAACTAATAATTAAAAAATATACAAAGAATAATCAAATAACTACACACACTTGATTAACATCTCATTCATCTTATTATGACCTAAACCCACATGAGGTGTACCACAACATGTGAAAGCATCACAACAAGCTATGATCTCACTATACAAGTCTTAGAAGCATGCTTGAGTTCCTAAACCTATCTCTTGATTAAGACCCTATCTGTAGTGGGCCTCAATATGTCTGCCTCTCAGTGATATGAGAGGCCATATCAGACTCCACCTCTCAACCTGGGTACTCAGGTGGTGAGTCAAATCCCTCAGGCTTATCATGCAACAATGCACCTATTGACCACTGATTATTACAACTCATAAATCAGGTACCAACGACATCCCTGGTTGGTGTTGGATACAAATCATTTAAAGAGTCTGCCCTATTGGTCAAGACCCCCACACCCTACTGGTGTGCTCCTTCTTACCTCAATATGGACTACCTCTAGTCGTGAAACTATTTCCTCATCATAGTGAAGGCCTCAACCTATGATGATTCTATAGTGTTCAAGGCATCTAAATGTCTAATTCAGTATTTAAATTCACAGTTCAATCATTACATTAACGTTTCTAGTTTATCTTTGTAAACAATTAATTTCATGCACCATCTATAATATGTATCACAAACTAAACACTTGAACTTCATCACATCACATATTGAGTAACACTGATATGTAAAAATTGATTTGGTAAATACCCTATCCTCAGGGCTTCATTTGCCTCATTCACATATCACATTACTCACATTCAGATTTAATGCATTCTAAACTTTCTATGAATTATGACTACTCTCAACAACTCACATATAACCAATCATATATATGAAACCCTGGTATGAACTCAAATAGGGTTTCCATTCCATTCACTGAAATATCATGCCTCCAGTATAAACTTGAATAAATGAATTTATAATTGTAAAATGATCACACGAGTTGAACTTCATGATATCTAATTGCAAACTTCCAACTTTTCATTCATCTAGAGTTCCACTTTCTTAACTGAGATATTAAGCAAGTACTAATAACATAAAATGAAATTCAAGATAGTATCTGACATGTCTGTACTACACATTTAGAATTAAAAATAATTTATAATCAAGGAGATTCAAATAGAAAAACTTGTTTATTCAATTATACAGTAATTTCAATCATAGCCAAAAACTCTAGATTTCAGTATATTCCTATAACCTCTGCAATTACTTTAAGAATTCTTATTTAGATGGATTGTATCCATTTTGTAATTTGATTTGATCATCTGAAATCTATCACAATAGATAAATAATCCATTTCATTTTTATCTTGCAAAATCTAGATCAAAAAGGCCGTTTAGCGTTTGTAGTCACATACTAAGTGATTGAATATTATTGATGATTGAACTCATTTTCATGCAATCTACTATTAAAGAAAGTACCACACACCCTAAGTTGTGAAAACACCTTGAAAATGCAGCCCATCTCTGAAATTCTCAAATCCATATCAAAACCCTAGCAAATCACCACTTTCTTCTCATTACAACTCGAAAACCCTAGGAATGGAGAATTATGGAGAAAGAGTTAGAAAAAGAAAAGAGATTCAATATCACTTCAAATAAAATCATAGGAGGGACAAAATTTTGACATGTGAGAGAAGATTCAACATGAAATATTATGCAAAGAAGCTTAACTTACTTGATTTCATTATTTCTGGGATGGCGAAACCCTAGATCAGCAACTCCACCACTTTCTCCTCTCAAACACTAACTCTTACTCTCTCACTAGGATTTGGTTTATCAGGAATGGACCATGAACTATGAGTAATCCTAGTGTGTTAGGTTGATCATATAGATGAATTTAGGTGCTTGGGTAATTGGCATATTGACACCTCACTATACTTTCTCTTATTTCAGCTGAATTTTTTGTCATAAAAATGTTACTATAATTCGTCTAATGAATAGGTCTAAACTCATCAAAAATTTATAAAATTTAGAATGATGTCTTAAATTTAATTTCAGAGATCCAATAAGAATTTTTTATCATTCTAAACTACCAATAAATAATTAAAAATCAAACACTATACTATTGAACATCACTATGTCAACATGGTCAGTCAAAGAATAGTTTGACGAAGAAGCATATTCAAAAAACATAAAAATATTCTAAAATTTTCCAATAACATGTATGATTGAGTTATCCATATCATATCCAAATTTCAAATAAATCCATGCTACATATAAAATATGAAAAATCATTTACCACACTGATATCCTGATCAAATTCCATATTCATGTACTATCAAAACCCTAATTTTACAGACTAGGTTTTACATTTATCAAAGCCTAATTCTTCAAATTATAAACATGATTATAGTTCCTTATTTGGTTTTAAACGTCATAATTGAGATAACACCATTAATAAAATCTAAAAAATGGTCAATCTAATTAAGCATGTAATCATTTAGGTAAACCCTAGTTTACAATCAAACTCAAATGCGGTCATAACATCTGTAGATGGCATTTGCCCCTCCTATAGGATATTGATATCCAATTCACTTCATAAGCTACTCTACAAAATGTATGGTCATACACATGTGACTCAATATGTAATATGTGGGATCACATTCATCTCATACAGTCTACTCTAGTTCTAGGAACATAGATTGAACGTTGACGAAGATGATGATTCCATGCGTCGATTTCAATACAGATATCAGAGACAAAGGAACCATGTGATCATGGTAACATTGATCATAGATTGTAGGTTGAAGTTGTTCTCCAACTTTCCAAATTACTTGGGAAATAGTGATGTCTTTCTAGAAATATCTTATTTCTTGTGATGTCATAAGTTAGTTATAGACATTCACTACCAACATAAATTGGGACCTATAGGGTCACACACATAGGAGGCACCTAGAATAAGAGATTATTCATGAATGATGCTTAACTTTATTACCAAAGTGTTTAGGTATTCAATTTAAACAACTATGGTTGACAAATTGATTGACTAGATTGTGAACCGACCGGTTCAAGTGTTGAACTGATCGACTCAAGGTTCAGGACAATTCAAACAACATTGGCTACATATTGCCTATGATGGAAAATGAAACAAACATTTCACAAATGAAATGACCATTTTACAAGTGAAACAACTATTTTATGAAATAAAATGACTATTTCATGATATGAAACGACCATTTTAAAAGTGAAACAATCGATTCATCATCTAGATTGTTTGGTTTGATGATCAATTCAATTGGATCAAGGACTGATGTTGATTTCATGATTGTGCATTAATCAAATATTGAATGCCAACATGTTTGAAAAAAGGACAACATATGAGTTAACATGTTCAAGGGTTGAACCGTCAGGTTCAATAATGAACTAACCGATTCACGGTTCCCAACTTTTAGAAAATTCATGAAAAGTGTTTCTTCAACTCCCAGATTGATTGGAAACCCTGACCCTAGACCTCCAATAAATAGAGGGGTACTGGGGGATTCCCAGACATCACAATATGCTTTGAAAATTATTTTCTTCTCTAGTTTTGGTAACCAAGAGAACCTCAGCAAGTCCTACATGTTAAAGGGAGGGATAACAAGGGAGAGACAATAGGGAGAGCAAGTTGGCACTAGCACACTGATGTTCAAATGGACAACTCCTTCCTATTGGCTTTGGTAGTGCAACATGGAGTTCTAGGTGCTCTTTGAGGACTACTCTAGAGGCGAGGAGATTACTCCTACCACTAGGAGGATGAAATCAATTTCTATCCATGGTGATCATCCAGGAGGCCGCTGCTGACGTTGTCCAGGTACAACTTGAAGAAAGACACACACTGAAGCAAGAGATTATCTCTGGACTTGCTCTGGTACCAGGTATAATCCTTGCAACCCTCTTTTTCAGATACATCTTTGTTGATTCCATCATACTAGTATCACATAACCATTTTTACCCAAATCCTAACTCCAAATGCTATAAAGTCAATGGCAATAGGATCCAAGCACCTTCCCTAGCATGATATTATCAAAATTTGAATGCAAAAGTTTAAATATTAGCATACATGAACACATAACAAGGTAAAATCACCAATCATAGCCTTAACATTCAACTAGATATATTAAACAACTTTGCTTATTACAAGCATTTAGTTACATATTTAAGAGTACAATTTTACAAGTCGGCTCATGTGTACTGGGGATCCTACAACAAGAACACCTGACATAGATCACCAATCCCATCACTTCTTTCCATCTCCAAACCTATAAAATACGTGAAACAAGGTGGGTCAAGCACACGAGATGCTGAGTACATGGCTAAAACACACATGTACATAAGCATTACATAAGTTGAAAAGATTTGTAGAAGTAGAGGAATAAGAATGAAAAAGTTAAGTAGTTAGCAAAATGAGAGCCCATATTTTATGACATTTTACTCCAATTATACCATCAATATCATGTATCATAAGGCCTTTCATCAAGTTCCCATTGGAAGGATCTGTAAGGGTGCTCAAGATTAGATAACTCTTTTATACACAAGGGACCTCAATAACAAATCTCATTGAGAAAAACCCTTTTTCAACATTTGTACAATGGAGTTATGTATTATGTGTGTAAGTTAAAAAAGAACGAGACCAGACAAGCATCGAGTACTATACTAGCATACTACATGGAAATATTTGAGCAAGTAAACCAACATATATCCATATCAATTTGTAAGCAAGAAAGCCATATTCATATAACTATTTAAAGATCATACCTGATTCAGAGGCTCATAACTTAACTTATCCTTGACCATCTCTGCATAAGCAACACCTGATGAAGCACAAGATTACATGCATGCATTACATTCTCATCATTAAACCCTAACTAGATTCATTTTAGGGTTTTTGGCCAAGTTATATTCAACACTGATTATTGGTGCATTGAATCAATTTTTACTGATTTATGGTCTATCATGGTGTGATTCAAGTCTCATGTCATTTTGATATTCCATTCATTTTCTATGGTCATTTCAAGGTTTTGAGTCACTTACTTGTATAACAAGGTCATAAGACTCATAATAGGGAAAACAAGACCAAAGGTCCATCAAGTCATGAGATTTATATGAGATATGAGATTGGATAAATAGGATAGGACATATAAAATCTCATTCACATATGGTTGCAAGTCCCTTATAGTCTAGCCATCTTTGTCCCAATTGGTAACCACACGTTGACATACAATCAATACCCAACATACAAGATATAGGTCATGAGGTCACAACATATGGATTAGATGGAATTTCCATACTAAGGGGATCATTAAGGGGTAGATCATCTCTGATTTGAGAGGGTAAGGAATGAGATAAAGATCCACATCAAGAAACCAATCATAAAAGCATAAATCAAGTCACGTATGTCACATAAGAGGGCAAACTAGGGTTTCAAACACCATAATAGAGAAAGAGGGTGGATCATAGTCATTACAGTGAGCACATATCACAAGATCATTGATATTAATGAACTAATAAGATTTGATGCACAAATAGGTTCATAATCATCTTTTGATTGAAGTATAATCATTCAATTCCATACATGGCTCACATCCATGCATTTCATGGCATAAGGACCAAACAACAACATATAGAGATCATGGGTGGGAATCAAGTATTAAAGGTGCCACATGTAACTAATATCCATATAGATTAAATATTTTGTGTCCTTGAAAAGAAAGATTACCCAATAAGAACCAAGTTCATTATTAAAGTGTCATGATAAGCCACATTCATGTGTTAGAGCCAACTATAGGGAAAAAGAGGTGGTTAGGACCCACATTAGATCAAATGTGTATGAAAGTTACTGATTAGATGAGTAAGAGAGTAAAAACACACTAATGATTCAAGTTGTATCATAAGGATACATTAAATGTGGTCAACAAAGTAAAATACCTCATTTTTACCAATATAAAGAAAAAGGAAGGGGTTTTAGAATCTAGAACCATGCCCAAAGTGTAGATCTCATCCAGCTAATAGATTTAGTATATAATTTTGCTATAATTGGCCTTAAGATGAGGAAGTTATGCATTTTGGAATATTTTGATTAAGAACTATAGGCCAAGGGAGGGGTGTTACCATTAATATTTCTACAATTTATTGAGTATTATGAACCTAGATCATCCATATAACGGTGGTGTGGTGTCTCCCTTACACATGCATTGATGGGGTTGCCAAAAGCCATGCAGTCGTTCACCTGGAATGCACCCGTTGTCTCTCCTACTCCTATTGACTAGGGTCAACACCATCTGGACACACCCAAGGAGCAACTGTGATGAGAGATTTGAGCCCTCCATTTGTAATCCTGCGGCCCTGAAGGCTCGTCTTCCTCGCTCGCGGGTAGGTGTGCAACCATCATTACTTGCAGTATATACCCTCATCGAAGTGAGTGAGGTTGGTTATTTGGGGCCCTATGAGACCACTAAAGGCATCGCCCACCATCTACTGCATCCTCCAGAGTTTTTCATTGCATCAGGTCTGTCTTTAGGTGGCGGGGCCTTGATCTCCACAAGGATGATGTTGCAGTGGCACTGCCCCAAAAGAGAAGAAAAGGAATCATGAGAAGGGGGTTACATGGCAAGAAAGCATGGGGAAATAGGGTGAAAAAGAAACAGGTGTAAGAAACTAAGAGAAAGGGGCAATACAATGACAAAATGAGTGAGAAATGGGGCATATAGGCGACCTCCATTGGTGTTTAGGTGGCGACAACACCTTTTGCGCCATTGGCATATATGGAGGTGGGGGAGACAAGTCCCCAGTCATTAGATTTTGTAAACCCAGATCCAATGGACAAGAAAGAAAAAGAATTTGGGTTCCGCCATTGAGGGTGGTGGCTGCTGGGCCATGCCCCACGATTTGGCCTGTTAAGGCTAAAAAAAATCAACAAAAATCAACCAAAACATGTGAAATTGAGCCAATTTTAAATGATCATAACTTAGGCTATGGAGGTCCAATTGAGGTGATTCTAGTAGCTTTAGAAACATATTTGATAGATATACAACTTGATACAATATGTCTATAAATTAAAGCATGTTTTCTTTTCCAATTCTCAAATTCAAGTCACATATCGGTATATCGATCATGGAGATGATCAAATTGCAACATCCCAAACTTCCATATATTAAATTGATACTTGATGTGATAGAAAGAGTATAATTGAAAGAGAGAAAATAAGGTTTTCACATCCTTCTCTCCTTAAAAGAAAATTTCATCCTTGAAATTCGTCCAAGATCATATTTGAAGGTCAAAGTCCATATTCATCATGTCTTGGGCAACCAAACTTAGGTGTCAAAGCATCCACCACTATGGGGGGCACACATAGGTTTTCTTTATCAAGAGTGTACCCATCCCCATTATATACATATTACCATGTGTTTATCATGATATTACATCATCTTTGACATTAGGGTTCCATAATCCTTATCCTTATTGCATTAGGATTTTTGTTCAAGTTTTCTTACGAGCTCCAAGGTGTGATATCCAATATATGTCATCAATTTCTCAATTGAACGTGTTCATCATCATGAATTTCAAGTGGGATTATCATTGAACATGTATTTCATAATTATACTAGATTTCATGCATGTTTTAGTTTTTTTTCTTTTAAAAACTCTACCAACTCTAATCGATTATGTTCATTATTTTTTTTCATTTTGTGACCAATAATTAAGCAATTTATTCATCATGTTATTTGAGTTATGACCCCAAGAGCATATCACATTGAGTTAATCATTGTTCATTTGGGTATGAGATTAGGCATGTTACCCCTAATTATTTAAGCTGAGAAGTCTAGGCATCATCGTATCAATTTCATGATTTCTTACTTACGTCTTTCATGTATGCTATTTTTTTATATTAGGTTTAGCATATGAGAGTGACTTATCGTACATTTCAAATTTTCTACTTACGTGAGATATTCATCATATGAGGGACAACATTATCATCAACATTGATGTTTTGTAATCATCTCACTTATATCATAGATAGAGCTCCTCAAGATTGAAACCACTCAAGCAAAGACTTATCTATGTCTAACAAGACATGCTAACCACAACCATCTAGACATAATGAAATTTCTACCCAACTATCAGAACAAAGGAAACCACTAGATTCCTTTACATACAACCACCACCCAACTATGAGTCTCATCATGGGTATCACACATCATGTACATCATCTTAGGGTCTTGGGACATCTCCCTAACCTATATAGAAAACCATCATATATTCCATTGCCTTTTTCTCTAGGTTTGGAACTTTCCATAGGAAATCTAGGGTTCAACAATTTCAATGTAACCACAACTACACAAATCAACTCATATACTTATAAGTATTCTCACTAGGGACTCATCATCAAGTATTTCATCGTGCATATTTTCAATATTTCCCATATTTTGTGGTTTAGGCACTCTGTCCTTCTCGTGTGGCAGGTTGACTCATATCAAGGAGTCACCCTTATATGTCCCATGCTAGAGGTCCTCCTTAGTAGAGAGGTTGAGGCCTGTGTTGGTATCAAACCATATATCACATATCGTATCTCAACACATACAAGACTAGGCATAAGCAAACATGCCAACTCATTATCTACGTCTATCACATCCTCCAAGTCATATGCCATACATGGTGCAAGTATTATCTAGGGTTTCATGGTCAAACTCATCTCATGTCATCAAAACATACTTGAACTTCCAACATCAAACGTAGGTCATCTAGAAGCAATCTCATTATTTAAACATCAACAATGGCATCAAGATCAAGATCCAAATCATCATCATCATTATCATCATTGTCATCGTCGTCATCGTCATCATCATTGTCGTCATCGTCGTCTTCATCATCATCATCTTAGGTCATCTAGGATACTACTAGCCTAACCTTTATCATATCTCTAGACAACACTAGAGAGCACAACTATCAATTCGACACTCTCATCTAGACTTGACATTGCATCTCTTTCTCTTAGATTACATGGACAGTCATTGCCTTTCTACATGTGGTAACATTTTCATATGTACATATATACTAATATTTGAAATGGGTTTTGTCCAAAGTTGAAATAGGAAATTGAAACCACCATACTCCATTCGAATCAAACCGAAACCAAAATGAGTTACCACGCTCATTAGGTAGTCTAGTATCATGACACCTAGAGAACTAGTAAGATAATGGTGCACACCTATTTACCTACCCCAAGCACATGCCTGGAACATATGTTTAGGGTGGTAATAAGAACTCCCTATTCTCATCCTCCTAAGCCTATATCCCATACTATATGACACAAGGAGGAGAAAAGAAAGATTTTAGGGATTACACAAGTCTATATCTAGTTCTAGAATACCTAGGTTCTAACCTAGAGGCTAAGTCAACTTAGTCCACAAAAGAAAACTCATTAAGTTTCTAGGGTTGATATGTAAGGTGAGCTTAGTTTGTGTTTCATGTGAGTCATGTTTGGTGTAGTTATTGTTCATACTCTGATACCATCTGTCATGGAGCTATATGTTACCCAAATCCTAACACCAAATGACTATAAAGTCAATGGAGATAGGACCTAGGCGCTTGTCCCTAGCATGGTAATATCAAAGTGTGAATGTGGAAGCGTAAAGCTTAGCATACATGAACACATGAAAAGGTAAAAGCACCAGTCATAGCCTCAACATTCAAAAGGATATTTCAACAACATTCTTTATTACAAGCTTTCAGTTACATATTCCAATTTTACAAGTTGGCTCATGTATACTAGAGATCTTACAACAAGAACACCTGACATATTTCACCAAGCCCATCACTGATAGCCATATTTGAACTTATAAAATATGTGAAACAAGGCCGGTCAAGCACCTGAGGTGTTGAATTTAAGGCTAAAAGATACATATACATAAGCCTTACATAATTTGAAAAGATTTACAGAAGTAGACGAACAAGAAAAAACAAGTTAAGTACTTATAAAAATGAGAGCCCATATTTTACATCATTTTACTCCAATTATACCATCAATATCATGTATCACAAGGATTTTGATCAAGTTCCCATTGGAAGGATCCATAAGGGTTCTAGATCAGCTAACCCTTTTATATGTGAGGGGGCTCAATAACCAAAGTCATTGATCAAATCGCTATTTCAATATTTTTATAATGATGTTCTATAGTATGTGTGCAAGTTATAAAATAACGAGATGAGACAAGTATTGAGTACAATATTAGAATACTACATGGTAATATTTGAGCAAGTAAACAAGCATACATACATATCAATTTGCAAGAAAGAAAGACATAATCATATAAATACTTAAGGCCCATACCTAATTTAGAGGTTCTTAACTTAACTTATCCTTGATCATCTACCCATAAGCAACACCTGATTAAGCACAAGATTACATGCATTCATTATATTCTCACCATTAACCCTAACTAGATACATTTTAGGGTTTTTGGCCAAGTTAGGTTCAACATTGATTGTTAGTGCATTGAATGACCTTTCACTAATTTAGGGTCCATCATAGAGGTGTTATTCAAGTCTCATGTCATTTTGATATTCCATTCATTTTCTATGGTCATTTCAAGGTTTTGAGTCACTTACTTACAAGATAGGGCATATAACATCCCTTTCACATATGGTTGCATGTTCCCTATAGTCTAGGCATCTTTGTCCCAATTGGTAACAACACATCAACATAAATTCAATACCCAACATACAATACATAAGTCACGAGGTTTCAACATATGGATTATATTGAACTTCAATACCAAGGGAATCATAAAGGGGCAGATCATCTATGATTTGAGAGGGTAAGGCATGAGATAAAGATCCACATCAAGAGATCAAGTATAAGAGCATAAATCGAGTCACATATGTCACATAAGAGGGAAAACTAGGGTTTCAAACACCATAATAGAGCAAGAGGGTGGATCACAAGCATTAATATGAACACACATCACATAATTGCTAATATTAATGAACTAATAAGAATTGATGCACAAATAGATTCATAATCTTCATTTGATTGAAGTATAATCATTCAATGTCATACATGGGTCACATACATGCATTTCATGGCATAAGGACCAAATAAAAACATATAGAGATCATGGGTGTGAATTGAGTACTGAATGGGCCATGTGTTACTGATTTCCATGTAGATTAAAACATTTGGTTTCCTTAAAGAGAAAGATTACCCAATAAGAACCAAGTTCATTATTATAGTCCCTTGGCAAGCCACATTCATGTGTTGGAGTCAAATATAGGGCAAAAGAGGTGGTTAGGACCCCATTAAATCAATTGTGTATGAAAGTTACTAATTAGAAGAGAAGGAGAGTAAAGGTACACTAATGATTCAAGTTGTATCATAAGTATGCATTAAATGTGGTTAACATAGAAAAAGACCACATTTTTACTAAAAGAGAAAAAAAGGAAGGGGTTTTAGAGTTTGGAACCATGCCCAAAGTGTAGGTCTCATGGAGATGAATGATTTAGTATGTAATTTTTCTATAATCGGCCATTAGATGAGAAAGTTATGTATTTTGGTATATTTTGATTGAGAACTATAGGCAAAGGGAGGGGTGTTTCCATTAATATTCCTTCCATTTATTGAGTAGTTATGGCCCTAGATCATCAATCTGATGGTGGCATGGCGTCTCCCTCACACATGTGTGTTGGGGTCACTAAAAGCCACATGGTCGACCACCTAGCATGCACTTGTTGGCCCTCTTGCTCTAAATGACTGGGTTCAACACCATCTGGACATACCCAAGGAGCAACAATGATGACAGATCTGAGCCCTCCGTCTATGAGAAGGGGGTTATATGGTGAGAAAGCATAGGGGAACAAGGTGGAAAAGAAACAGGTGTAAGAAATGAAGAGAAAGGGGCAATAAAATGATGAAATTAGTGAGAAATGGGGCATATAAGTGAGCTCCAGGGGAGGTTAGGTAGCGACATCACCTCTTGCACTAGTGGCATGTATGGAGGTTGGGGAGACTAGTCCCTAGTCGTAAGATCTCATGAACCCAAATCCAATGGACATGAAAAGAAGAGAATTAGGGTTCCTCCATTGAGGGTGGCGGTTGTTGGGCCGGTCCCATGATTAGGCCCATTAAGGCTCTAAAAAACCCAACAAAAATCTACTAAAACATGTGAAATTGAGCCAATTTAACATGATCATAACTTGGGCTAGGAATGTCCAATTTTGGAGATTATTGAACTATTAGAAGGGTATTTAAGAGCTCTACAACTTGATATACATTACATAGTCTACATTTGATAGAGAGGCTATTCAAACTTAATAACAAGATGGATATAAATTTAAGCATATTTTCTTTACCAATTCTCAAATTCAGGTCACATATTGGTAAATCGATCATGGAGGAGATCAAATTGGAGCATCCTAAACTTCCATCTATTAAATTGATACTTGATACTTGATGTGTGAAAAAGAGTATAATAGAGGACAACAAAAACTAGGTTGTCACAAATGGTCTAGGAATTGGGCATTAAAATTTATGTTTCCACTACCTTATCTATAGCCCAGATTTCCCAACAGTGGTATTAGAGCCACACCAATTTATGGTGTATCTGGACATAAATCGATGTGATCAGATTTATTTTCTTGCATATGGTGCGAATATTAAAATGACTAATGTGCATATCTGATAAAGTACCACATATGATCTCATATATCTATCTATCTATCTATATATATATATATATATATATATATATATATATATATATATATATATATATATATATATATATATATATATATATATATATATATATACACTTGTCATCATAAAAGTTTGTTTTGATGGTGATGTGAGCATGGTTATGGCCAAGAGCCTCCTAGATATTTGTGCTTGGTTGGATAGTTGTTATTCCTATTTTATATCTTGATTTGTATATCGAACCTCTCTCTCTCCTTTTCCATATATAAAAATATTAATTTTTTCCTTCCTATGCTCCCCGAAGATGTAATTTGAAGTTTTGTTGTTATCATGTAATATGTTAAATGGGATAAATTTTAATTACAATTATGGGAATGGAGATGCTCTACACGAAATGAACCATCTATTTTAGAAAGTGAACCGAACAGATGGAGGACTGACGAGGCCAGACAACATGAGCCAAACCAATTAGCTGGTGGCCCAATCGATCGACTGGAGGGTCCTATGTTGATTGGACAAGAGACCAGACGATTCTTCTGATAGACCAACCAATCGACCAGGAGGTGAATTGATTGGTTCAAGTGTTGAACTGGTCAAACTGGATCAGTTTGAGCACAAGTTTTCATCAACAATAGTTTGTTACTTGAGATGTAGACCTTAGGTGGTAGTAATTCCTTGGGGATCCAAGGAATTACAATAAATATGGCCATAACCGACCTGAAATATTATCGCACTACAAATTCACTAGGAACAAAATTCCTATAATTTACCAAAACCAAAGTATAATATCACCTACAAGCAGATGGATGTTATCACAGTATAGTTGAGGATCGAATCCCAAGAGACAACATTTTTAAAAATTATCTAATGAAACTAACTTGGAAAGAACTAGTATTTATCATAAAAGTTGAGATTGGTTTAATTTATCTAAGGTTGCAAGAATAAAAAGGGCTAGATTAAGGTTCTAGTTATCAATGGATGGAAACACTAGGGAGGAACTGGGTTTCATCTCCACTACTCAAATATGTGTAATCATTCAATTCCAAACATGTATGAAGATATAATTGGAGTGATGCAAGTTTATCCTTTCAGTGTCAGAAACATGCATTAGTAGATAAAACTATAAGCTCGATGTCTCATTACTTATAAATCCTCTATTCACTACTTTGGAGACTTTCCGTCAAAAGTTCTCATCAGGGTTTGAACCAAAACTATTCGGTATTCAAATCTTAGACGTTGAAGTTCTCACGGTAAAAGATTATGATAAATCTCATAAAGCAGGTGATCAATCCTCAAGACATGCAATAAACGATTAGTTTGAATTAAATGAGTTCATATACGAGTTGAAACATGAATGCAATTGCAAGAAATGGGTAGTGGGGCTAGTCCCCACACCCCAGTGTAAAGACTACTCCCTTGACATGGCGAGATTAATATCACTATGAGAGGAAAAGGACACCATCATTGTCATGATGGTAGAGGAAGTGGCTTGGCATGGTGTGCGATAGAGGACTTCTTCCCTTTTTCTCCTTCAGGTATTAACCCTAACTAGTAGCATAAGTAGGTGGATAAACAACACCTTGTAGAAGAGATTGATCGCCCAAGAAGGGAGGTCATCAGTTTGGAGTTGTTGAAGGTCGAATGAAGTCACCAAGGCTACATATCAATATCCAACTAGGTCGATAGAACTCGTTGGGTTGCTAGATGTTGTCTTGGGCTCTTACCTCGAAGGCAGCCTTTCAACGTTTCTTTCTCCAGAATTTTGAGATGAGTTGTACAGCTGCGTTGGAGGCCTATTTAGAGGGTCAAGGCTGTCAACCTCTTTCCATCGGTGTCGAGCATTTGCTATCAATCGATCTCTATGTCGACCTTGAGGGTCAACATGGATGTCAATCTTGGAGGTCGATAGGTCTATTAGGCAATTGTGGTTGTCGATAGAAGTTGATCAATGGCAGATTTCTTGTCAGCTACTGGCCGATGATGATGTTGAGCTCCTAAGTGTCGACCAATGTGTTGATCGGTCATTGACCTAAAAGGTCAACAAGGCTGTCAAGCATTGAGTCAATCATTTGTTGATGCTTGATAGTTCCTGAAAATTGAAGCTCAATTAGCATGTTGACCGATGGGTTGATTTTGGCTTCGGACACAAAAATTGAGTATCGATCTGCCTTTTGAAAGAGCTCAAAATATGTTTTGGTCTGGGGAGTTACAGATTGATAGAATTTAAAACCTACAAAAGGAGTCAAGAAAAGTATCAAATTCCTACAATTAACATAAAAACCTAAGTACATCAAAACAAAGCTAATCTTGAGGAAAACTAAGCTATATGAATGCTAAACTAGACTAATAATGCTTCTAAAACTAGGATGAATATGCATTCATCAATAACCATCTCTTATAATTTCATATTTCCATTTGTGGGACATAGCATGTATTTGATATGTACTATATATATATATATATATATATATATATATATATATATATATATATATATATATATATATATATGGGCCCATGTGTATTTCCCACGCGGGTAGCTACCCACCCACCCATCCAACCACCTTTTTTCAAAAAAAAAATTCACAATTGCAGAGGACCATTTTGTCTAGCTCCCCAAAAAATTTCATCCAAAAATAATATCATTTGCCCCCCTCCCCCCAAATCAAAAAACTCGTCCTTATATATATGTTGTATATTTTGTACAGAGTTACTTTTTTGGCCAGTAGAGTTACTTTTTTGACACCATATTTACTTTTTTTACAGCAGAGTTACTTTCTTAGCCAGGAGAGTTACTTTTTTGGCTGCTGGGTAGTGAAAATCCAGGCTACCCGCATGGGCAATGAATGAACGCCCTATATATATATATTACATCTCACCATCAAATATTAAGTCTTAGATGCTTTCCATAAGAAACCCACATGAAAAGTTTGATCAACTATATGTGGGAACCCCAAGCATTGTGTGCTATCTATCTCGTGGAAGTATGATGTAGACATGTGGGCCTGCCAAGCAGGGTGCATTTCTATCATGTTGGCTTTTGGGTCAGACTTAACTAGTTGACTTTAATGAGATTATGTTCCTAGAAGCATGCATATGGACTATGGGAAAGAGTTGTCAATACCATCTATCTAAGAATTACATGAGATGCAATTAGAAAAAATTTCTGACCTTAATGATTGATTATGGATGCCGGCATTGGCTGGGTAATAATTCAATTGTTTTGTTTCTTGGCTCACTAGAAGGTTGTACACTACAATCTTCTAAATTGATGTGTCGGGGATATCAATTTGAAGAAAATAATGGGAGCGATAATTTTTTAAAAGCCTTTTTAATATCATTAAACCTATCCAAAGTAAGTGTTTTGACTAAAGTTGCAAATTTCTTTTTTAGAAACAAATCACAAAAGAATCTTCGTCGTGGTTAGGTCTTTTTTTTAAATCCTTATTAATACCATCAAACCTATCAAAACTAAGTGTTTTGACTAAAGTTGCAAATTTCTTTTGTAGAAACAAATCACCAAAAAAAATTCATCACGGTCAGTTCTTAAGAAAAAGAAACTAAATAAGAAAAACTTCCATTACTAGTTCTAGACTTTTAGAAGGGTTCTCAATGATGAGCATAAGCTCTATCTCCTGGATACACCATGCCAGAGAAACATGCTCCTGATGCGCCTAGGGAAGAGGTGGATGCTTATTGGAAGCATGCCAACAATGCCGACATTAAGCACCTTTTTCTATGTTGTATGAAGTATGAGTTGCATGAGAAGCACAAAGACATGGGGAATCCTGAGATGGTCACACATCTTAAAAATATAAACCATGATCATGTAAAGAAAAAAATTACAATGTCTGGAGTGCAAGATGATAGAAGGAGATCCAGTAGAGCCCCATGTGCTCAATGATTGGGCATTTGGAACAACTAAAGAGTCTAGGATTCCCTTTGATCCAAGAGTTGGGCACAAATATGATTCCACAATTATTGCCTGAATCATATAGATAGTATATCACATGTTACTACTTGAATAACTTGGAAAAACTATTGTTAGAATTACTTGGCATGTTGATAAATGCCGAAGTAAGAATGAAGAAGGACAAACCCTGTGATGATGATCAACAATGTGAGGTACAATGAAAAAGGCAAGGCCAAGAATAATTCTAAAGATAAGATGAAGTCCAAATCTTCATAACTCATGATACGGAAAAAGGTAAGTGTAAAAGGAATATTTCCTTTGCACTTGAAGGAACTCAGGAGGAAGAAAGAGATAGAGATCTCTAATTCTAGACCCGAGAAGAAGTAAGCAAGAACTCTGTGGAGCAAGAGTTGCTTCCATTAAAGTTAGAATTTGTCATTCAAACTGATGGGCATGTAATAAAATTAGTGAATTACTATTATGTACATCTAATTAATGAAAACACCATGTATCTTGTATGGACAAGAATATTATTTAGAAATAGATGTTTCATTTAACATATAAGATCTTATTTGGTAGTACCTTATGCCTCATAATCTATACTTGATACCTATAGATCAATTATGTATGACACATACATCGAATGACTCGATGACTCAAACAATGAATACCTATAGAATTCTCATCTAGAGCACATAAATAAGAAATGCATTTCTAGAATACATAATTATGGTTGTCTAGACTCTTTTGGTTATTGAATCAAAAGAGACATGCAAGTTTTATTTATTGGGAAATATGACAGAAGAATCTTCACTAGAAATAGTGGGAGAGTGACTATTTTATTAGGGTTCATACATACTGATGTATATAAATCTTTTAGAATAAATGTTAGAGGTAGTTACTAGTGTCTCATTATATTTATTGATGATCTTAGTAGATATGGTAATATGTATTTAATGAAATACATGTATGGATATCTTGAAATGTTTAAGGGGAGCATGAATGAAGTATGTAACCAACTTGGTAAAAGTATTAAGACACTTCAATATGATCAATGTTGAAATATTTTAAACCAAGAGTTTGAGAACCTTTTGGAGAGACTGGGATAGTGTATCACAATGATAGCCACCTAAAATATAATAATGTATTAGAATGAAGGAATAACACCATGTTACGTCATGTTGTGATTATCAATAAAACTAGCTAATCTTTCAATTTCTTTTTGGCACATGCTTTACACTAAAACAATGTATCATCTAAAATGGTTCAAAAGGCACAAAATGAGATATGGAATGGGAAGTGTCCTTATGTGTCTTCTATAAGGATTAGGATTGAAGGCTTATAATAAGAAAACAGTTACTTGAAAGGCAATGTCCACAAATCATATAAATGTTATTTTGTTGAATACTACTTTGTTATTCCTGTCCAACAACAAAATTGTTTGTTGATAGGATGGTTGAATTCCTAAAGTGGAATTCAATTTCAAAGGAAATAGAGGGAGTAAAGTAGAACTCAAAAAGTTTGAGACAAATAAGAAAACATTGAACCTAAATAGGTACAATAGGAAGAAAGAGAATAAAATATTGTTGTGAAATCTCATGTTCCTTGTATAACACAAAACTCATAGATCTAGTAGAACATGCCTTGAGCTTGAATGATTATGATATCTTATAACTTAGAAAGATGGTGAGTTGGTCATGAAATGATGATCCAACAAGCTACCTAAATACTATTGAGGATGAGATTCTGAGAAATGCCTTGATGCCATGAGGTACGAGATGGACTCCATGTACACCAACAAGGTATGACCTTGTTGGATCCACCTGAAGGGATACGTAATGACCCTGCTTCTTGATAACCCCCTATCAAGGGAGACAAAGAGGTCAGAGGCATTATCCCAAAATTCAGGATCAATGGTTTGACAATTTAATCAAAAATAATTATCAAATTCTACTAATAATAAACTCGAAAGCTGGAAAAAAAATTACATACCTTTTCAAAGATAGGATTCTAAGACTCCTATCCATAGTAGGAATATACCTATCTAATCCTCTGTGATTATTTAACTTTGTCTTCACAGATTTCATTTTACTATTTGTCCTTTCCAAATAATACCTAAAACAACGACAAACAAAGCGTCAATCAGTATATTGCTATACTGGTATGTGGGAACAAATACAACATCACAAATAGGCTCTAACAACCTAAATATAGCAAATAGTTGATTAACAATCCAAATTACATTTTCAATATAACTTCTCAGCCACTTTTACTCTAAACCCTAGATTACCCTCTCTTAGGGTTTTGTCCTTGCAAAGGACATAAGGCCACCTTCTCCATCCTGAGCTTGGTTCCTGGGGTCACCACTCTGGGTGCCCAATGTTCTTCCCTCCGGGGCTTGACCAACTCAGACCTTCCCTCTGGGGCTTGGTCTTGCATCATACATTAGGGGTGGTATGTAGGTTTGAGAAGTACACTCATAATTAATTGTTATACACATATTCACTTTATGAGATTGTAGAATTGAACAATCAAATATTTTAGGTTCATAGCAATCGAGAAACTTCATGAAAACACAGTGAATCATAAAACAATTATTCATAAATTAACCACATACATTTTTAGTAGATTCAACAAGCTAATAGCAGTTCCAACCAAGAATTAGTCCAAGCAAGCAGTTCAATCCACACAACCAAGAATCCTGAAAAGTACATGTACTCTATTTACTACACACTTTATTAGATTCTATCTATTCAGCTTGAACTCGCTTCCTAGGGTTTCCTATTTCCTTTCTGGGTTTCATTAGGGTTCATCTTTATCACTATCACTATAAACCCTAAAACAACAAAACTGGTTACAATCCCTAACTAGCTTGTTAAAACTTCCCTAACATGCTTATGATTGACTCAAAATTACATTCTTCTAAGGAATCTCGAATATCCACATTAATCACCTTTTACCCTGAATTAAGGATAATTTGAAAAAAGCATATATCTCAATCTATACATCCTTTTCCAACCAAAATTTAGGGAAACCTTTATCTTGACTTAATCTACTCGTATATCAAATTTGAGTCCCAAATTCCAAAGGAAAAGGGCATTATCTTTGTGTGCAATTTATCCTTTATTAAAGCTTATTTACTTTGTATTTTCTCTTTCTTCTCCCATTATCTTTGCAACTTGGACTCCTTGGAACCCAATAAATCCCAAAGGTACGAAATCCCTCCTTGAAGGATAATTCCTAGCCTTCTAGGTGCTTCTACATCTTTCTTTTCTCATTATCTTAGTTATTCCTTTATTAATTGATTTCTTTTCCTTTCATTTCCTTTTTCTTGTTATTGGGCCCAATAGCCAACTAGGCCCATAGAATCAAACATACAAGGCTATTTATCAATGGAATCCGTTCAAGGAACATAAATCACACAAATTACATAAGCATACACTGATTGGGGAAATTGCATTTCCAACTAAAAGAACCCAAAAATTGGGGTTGTAACATCCTTCCCCTCTTGTAGGAATTTTGCCCTCAAAATTCCACCAAACATATAAACAAATAGGATAAGACTTTCTCATGTCCATCATTGACTCCCATGTGGCTTCATCCTCTCCATGGTGCTTCCAAAGAACCTTTATCATCTTATATTATTACATGTGAGTTCTCTCTCACCTTGGTGTCGCGTACCCTCGTAGGTGACTCAGGACATTTCAACCTCCCTTGAAACTCAATAGGTTCATGGCTCAGCACATAGTTCAAAAATATCACATAGTTCTCAAGATCAGACTCATGGAACACATCATACATTATGTTATCCAGAGGGATAAGGCTAAACATAAGAAAATCCACCAATCCATCTTGAATGGACCTATGTATCAAGGACTCATCTTTCTCAACTATAGCTCAGAGGGGTCAGGTTTTCATAACACACATTCTCCCACAATGAACTGCATGTCAGTCTACTTCACATCAGGTCATGACTCTTGTCACCCCTAGGCTTTCTCAGCCATTTCTCAATCAAAGCAACTTCATCTGCAAACATTGCAGTCTCTATGACCTTTACAAGGTCCTCTCACTGACATCATCCAAATGAAGTGGTAACTGACAAAACCTCCCTTATAAAGCTCCTTACATCCCGATATCGGCTGTGGTGGCTATCATCACAAGCAAGCTCTCTTAGGGAAGGAACTGCTCCCATGTATCACTCAGAATGAGCACACATGTTGTCATCAGATCCCCTACACTACTACAGAAATAGCATTCAATGACACTTTTCTGGGCGTCGGTTATTAAGGAAAACCGACGCCTTCTATGTTAGGCGTCGGTTGTTTACGAAAACCGACGTCTATATTTGAAGACCAGCCAGACACGGGTACCGCTTTGTCTTCAGCGTCGGTTGTTTATAACAAACCGACGCTTAAAGTTGCCCGCGAAATCCATATTTCGATCAAAAAAAATAGTGTCATTAGTAGCGTCGGTTATTTAGGTAGAAACCGACGCCTATGTGCGATGAAAATTTGTGCGAAAAGTGTCACCTTCAGCGTCGGTTATTCAAGGATAACCGACGCTGAAGGTGGTTCCCACCAAACAATTTCATGATAATATCGTCCAATTGGACGTCGGTTTTTTCAAACAACTGACGCTAAAGATGTTTAGGCGTCGGTTGTTTTAAACAACCGATGCTATTTGGGAACTTCATAACCCTCGATCGCCCGACTCTTCCCCTTTCTTCTGTTTCATTGCGAGTGATTTCCCTATTTCTTCTTCAGCTCCCCTTCTTCGGTGATTTCTTCTTCAGCTCCCCTTCTCCGGCGCCCCCTTCTCCACCACCACTCCTGCTCGCCGCCGCTCCTACCGCCGTTGGACACCAGCTCTGCATCGCCGCCACCGCCGCCGCCTGCTCGCCGCCGCTCCTGCTCCTGCTGCTGCGCTCTCTCCTGCTCCGTCGCCTGCTCGCCACTGCCTGCTCGCCTGCACCGCCGCCGCCTACTCGCCGCCGCGCACTGCTGCTCTCCTCGCCGCGCACAGTTGCTCTCCTCTCCTCGCCGCCGGTGGCTTCTTTGGGGTAGGTCTCTGCTCAGTTTATAGTTACCATTGCATACATTGTTGTTTGAGCCTTATGATGGACTTTTGGATTGCAAATGACTAGGATTTTCCTAGTGAATGTTCTAAATTTGTAGGCCCAATCTAGATTAAATTGAGAGCTCATTCTCTCCTTATATTGGCAAGGTGAGGCAAAAATAATTCCACAAGTGATTCAAATCTCCTATCCCACACTTTACCCATCTTTGTCATGCCTCATTACCAGGGTTAGTGTCATGCTAATCCATTGATATGCATATACGGAGTGACCCTGAGTTTATTGAAATATATCACGAGATTGTGGGTCATCTATGAAGATACCCTTGTGGTGCATTATGTGTGATTTTATAGCAAACAATTATATAAGATTTTATTCTAGATTTAATCAAACCCATTGTGCAATAATCATTCCCCGCGAGCATACATGTCTTATTGCAATATATTTTTATGTGATCCCAACATATTAAGTTGAATTAGAATGATTTCATGAATTATAGGGTTTTAAAGTTGATAAACATGTACATGCGGAAATAGGGTTATTAAACCAATGGTTATAACATAGTATGATCTTAATCTGATCTGGATGTTCATAATAATGTAGTATGTTAAATATGATGATTAGGGATACATATAATGTCTAGTAAAGATTCCTAGACCTTTTGTTTGAAACTATTGATTTCTTGATTTATTATTTAATAATGCTCTGTTGATTAGGATTAACCATGTTGCCTGTAGTTTATAGACAATTATTATATATAAGAATGACAACACATGTATTTGCTGGCCTAGAAACCCGTCCAAGATTTACTCATTAGGAGTAAATCTTGGATAGTCCCCGGTTTGGGACAGTTCTTGAACACCTAATCTCACTTAGGATGTAAGTGTATAATGTGTATTGGGTTTTTGAGAAACTTTCAGTAGCATTTCCCCGTTTGTTCTCTAAGTACATATGTACTTAGAGAACAGCGGGGAAATGCTACCGAAATTTTCTTGAAAACCAAATACGCATTATACACTTACTAGTGAGATTAGGTGTTCAAGGATGGGATAGGTGGTACACATTTATTATATATAAGAATGACATCAAATGTGTTTGTTGGCCTAGAAACCCGTCCAAGATTGACTCATTAGGAGTAAATCTTGGATAGTCCCCGGTTTGGGACTGTTCTTGAACACCTAATCTCACTTAGGATGTAAGTGTATAATGTGTATTGGGTTTTCGAGAAAATTTTGGTAGCATTTCCCCGTTTGTTCTCTAAGTACATATGTACTTAGAGAACAACGGGGAAATGCTGCCGAAATTTTCTCGAAAACCCAATACACATTATACACTTACTAGTGAGATTAGGTGTTCAAGGATGGGATAGGTGGTACACATTTATTATATACTAGGGAAATGTTGCCTAATCTTTTCCTAATATATACTTGTTTCCTAATATATACTTGTTTTCTCTGATCATAGAATGGATAGATCATGGATGTCCATTCGTAATCGTTGCACCCCAGAGTTTATATCTGGTCTTGATCAGTTTATTAGATTTGCCGAGGAACATAGGAAAAAACCTACATATAGGTTCTACTGTCCATGTAGGCATTACGGTAACAACTTGAAAGTCAACACTGTTGAGGAAATCAAAAGTCATGTCATGTGCAACGGGATTGTACAAGGCTATACAGAATGGCACTGGCATGGAGAGATTTCAAAATCGAAACTAGTAGATGTCGATAGCAGTGCTTGGGTGGAAGAAGAAATTGCCTCTGATGACGTAAATGTGAACGAACCAGTTCCAGCAGACATCGTTGATGCGATGCTGGATAGTTGTAGGGTAGAGCACACTGATCCACCTCCTATCTTTACAAACATTGTGCATGATGCTGAGATATCGTTATACACAGGCTGTGCTAAGTTTACGAAGCTTAGCGCTGTGTTGAGATTGTATAAGTTGAAAGCTAACAATAGATGGAGCGACAAAAGCTTCACTTCATTGTTGACTTTGTTGAAAGAAATTCTTCCTGAAGGAAACGAGCTTCCAATCTCAACATACCAGGTAAAGAAAATGTTGTGCCCAATGGGAATGGAGGCCAAGAAGATACACGCATGCCCGAATGATTGTGTATTATTTCAAAAGGACTATGTAGATTTGAAAGATTGTCCAAAATGTGGTGCGTCACGGTATAAATTGACGACTTCGGGGGAGTCCAAAACTGGTTCTCCTGCCAAGGTGTTGTGGTATCTACCTATAATATCACGGTTTCAACGCTTGTTTGCAAATCCGAAAGATGCGAAGAATTTGAGGTGGCATGCAGATGTTAAGAAAAATAATGATGGGATCCTACGACATGCGTCTGATTCCCCACAGTGGAAGAAGATTGATCTATTGTACCCTAAATTTGGTGAAGAAGATAGGAATCTAAGACTTGGGCTTTGTACAGATGGGATGAATCCGTACGGGACATTGAGCAGCCAACATAGCACTTGGCCAGTCATGCTTGTTATATACAATCTTCCTCCTTGGATGTGTATGAAAAATAAGTACGTTATGTTGTCATTGTTGATATCGGGCCCTAAACAACCCGGAAATGATATCGATGTTTATCTTGAACCTTTGATTGATGACTTAAAGAAACTTTGGGCTGAAGGTGTGATGACCTATGATGCTTCAGTAAGAGAGACATTTCATTTGCACGCTATGTTGTTTTGCACTATTAATGACTTTCCAGCATATGGGAATTTGTCTGGATATAGTGTCAAAGGAGCTAAAGCGTGTCCTATCTGTGAAGAAAACACTGATTCAATAAGACTAAAACATGGCGGCAAGACTGTATATCTTGGTCATCGAAGGTTTCTTTCAAAATTCCATCCGTATCGTAGGAAGCGCAAAGCATTCAATGGATGGAATGATGAACGGAGTGCACCTAAACCTATACCAGGGGATGTTGTTTATGAAAGAGTAAAAGACATTGTCAATGAATTTGGTAAGAAATCACAATGTAGTATGGCCACATGGAGTGACAATTCTTCATTCAAGAAGAAGTCAATATTTTGGGATCTTCCTTATTGGAGTTCTTTGACAGTCAGGCATTGTATCGATGTAATGCACGTTGAGAAAAATGTCTGTGATAGCATCATTGGTACTCTATTAAATATACCAGGTAAGACTAAAGATGGGATAAAATCCAGATTGGACCTACGTGAAATGGGAATAAGGTCAGAATTAACAGAATTACGTGAAATGGGTAATAAAAGAACATACTTACCTCTCGCTTGTTACACGTTGTCTAGAAAGGAGAAGAAAACTTTTTGTGAATGCTTGGTAAATGTTAAGGTGCCACATGGTTACTCATCCAACATCCGTAGATTGGTATCAATGAAAGATCTGAAGTTGATAGGTCTTAAATCTCATGATTGTCACACTCTAATGCAACAAATATTGCCCGTGGCAATTCGATCTATATTGCAGAAGCATGTAAGGTTTGCAATTACCAGACTTTGTTTCTTTTTCAACAGTATATGCAACAAAGTTATTGACCCTGATACTCTCGATAATTTGCAAAGAGAAGTGGTTGTTACCCTATGTCAGCTTGAGATGTATTTCCCTCCTTCGTTCTTTGATATCATGGTACATCTTGTTGTCCACTTGACTAGGGAAGTGAAAATGTTGGGACCGGTTTTCTTGCATTGGATGTATCCCTTTGAACGATACATGAGCGTTTTTAAAGGTGATGTTCGAAACCGTTATCGGCCTGAAGGGAGTATTATTGAAGGTTATGTGGCGAGAGAGGTTATGGATTTTTGCAATGACTTTCTCAGTGGTAATGACACTCCTGATAATGACAAGAATATTGAGGAGGGCAAAGGAATTTTGGGATCACGGGTGAAAGTAATCAGCCGTGAGCAGTTGGAACAAGCTCACTTGTATATTTTACACAATATGGACGAAGTGAGTGTTTATATCGAGGAACATACCAATTTCATAAAGAGACAACATCCTCGAGCTTAGTTGTATTATTTTGTATATATATATTATTGATGTGAATTGTGCTTAGTTGTATTATTTTGTATGTTTCAATTTATAGTGTGCTACACAAGACAATGGCTGGGCATGTGCATACTATGTGATGCGATTTATGCAGATGATTATCAAATATGCCGCATTGGACATCGATACCATACATGAGGTATTATATATACTTTCATTAGTTAGTATGCAATATATCAATCTTATCTTATTTTTATATTATTACTTATATATATACATCATTCTCTTTGTAGGTGTTTAAAACTGACAACACTACAGGTAAACGCTTAAAAAATATACATGCTCCATATACGATGGAAGCATTAAATGAAGTAAGAGAAGAATGGGCAAAAGCCATACAAGCAGTGGCAACTGTAAGATATAATTGGGATGTTGATAGCGATAATGAATGATACTTTGTAAATGAATATTTCTGAATGTTAATACATGTATTTGAATGTTTCTATATGTGTGAATGTGAGAATTGAATTTATGTCTGAATGTATGTACTTGTGTGAAATTTTGCTTATGACTTTTGCAGGTTTGCGGCCTGTTTGTAGGCTGATATCAATGGATGTCATAAACCTGCAGTTCAGTTACTGAACTGCAGGTTCTCATCCTGCTGACCAGCCACAGCAGGCCTGCAAACTGATAATAATAAAAAAAAACAAATAGGCGTCGGTTATTTATAAAAACCGTCAGCAAAGATATACAGCGTCGGTTATTTATAGATAACCGACGCCTTATATGGCCAAAGCAGTCCTCAAAATGGGGTCGGAAATACGTATCAAACCGACGCCTATTTAAATTACAGGCGTCGGTCTTTTGGTATATAACCGACGCCAAAAGTGTTCGCGCCACAAAAAATAGCGTCATTTAGGACACTTTATGCGTCGGTTATCTACTAAAAGACCGACGCTATAATTAGTATAGGCGTCGGTCCGTTAGTAAATAACCGATGCAGAAAGTGCCCTAGCTGACGCCGTTTTATGTGGCGCGAACCCCTTTGGCGTCGGTTATCGACTAAAAGACTGACGCCGATAGTTTAAATAGGCGTCGGTTAAACAACCGACGCCGAAGCGTTCGACCTTTAGCGGCGCCCACATAGGCGTCGGTCGAAAACCGACACCAAATGGGGTTAAACGACCGACGCCAAAGGCCACTTCTGTAGTAGTGCTAGTCTGGATCATACTCTTTTGACTATCTATTAGCCAGGGGTGATATGGTGTACTAAACTTCAATCTAGCATCGAGTTCTTTATGTACCTACTTCCACTACATGGAAGTGAACTTGAGGTCATGCTCAAGATAATGAACTCAGATCACGGTGTAGTTGAACTATCTCTCTTTCATGCATATAGTTCAACTGGATATGTCACATTGATAGTGTTCTCTTTCTTAGGAAAGGGGTTAGGTTAACTTGGTAAGGTGACCTACCATAACCCATATTACATCATGACCTCTCTAGATCCAGGAAGACTCACCACAATGCCTATGGTGAACTACTTCCATTCCCTCTCGGGAACCCTTCATTATCCATAACAACTTACTGGGTTACTGATTTTCAGCTTTCACCTCCTGGCATGCATGGCGACAAGCCACATGCAACTTTGCATCCTTCTTCATCATAAGTATCCAAAGTACTACTGCAAACTTTTACTATCTTAATAGTAACATGGTATATGGTGAACTTATAATCATGATCTCCTGCATGTCATGATTTTCTCAAGGTTGACTCCTTAGAAACCCTAGAACACTCTATTCATGGGTTCCATCACCTTCCTTTCCTGAGAGGTGTAGTTGAGGTTCTTCAACCATCCTTCTATCGCATCAAGCTCTAGGTTGGCTAACCAAGCAACCACCACTTCACCAACGAGTCTGGTTGTATCTGAGTGTTAGCCCAAACATGTCACACAAAATTAGAGTTCACTGGTGTGATTCCCCTAGAGGTGCAACACACTAGCCGATTTGACCCGACTAGATGCGCCCCACGAGGTCAGAACACACGTGATGGGAATTTGCTTTCTAAATTTATAAACCTAACTAACCCACCTACTTCTACTAAAACAGCTACACCCACAAGCGCACGGGGTCATGTCGTAGTATAGGAAGGTGGCAAGTATAGGTTCAATCCACAGGGAAAAGAGGGGGCACTAGTGCTAGATTTAGTTTTGCCAAGTTCCTACTATGGAGACTAGGGTTAAGGGTTTAAAGGTGATTTGATTGTTAAACTAGGTTAGCAAGAATGCGATTAAAGGCAGGAATGAAATCTACATTAACCCTAGACTAGATTAAGACTAAGCAGGAAAGAAAGGACTAAGCTAGGTATGAAAAGGCAAATTACACTAAGGCAAGCAAGAGAGAAGTAAAAGAGAAATTAAAGAGATAATCTAGCATGAACAAGGAAAGAGCAAGGAAATAAGATAACTAAGCAAGAAAAGAACTAATTAATCTAAGCAAGCACAAAACTAGGGTTTCAAGCAGTAAAGAGATGTGTGGGCTGTTTAGGGGTATGAACTTATCACTTAAGTTGCGGGGTGACATATGAACATTATGATTACATTTAGATTATCCAAACCAAACAACAAGTTAGAGTCTAATGAATTAACCTAAGCTACTAACTGGCCATGGATATGCTAGGTTGTGCATAGGGGAACTAGATCCTAACACCCCTACTACTCTTACGAGGATCAATTGGGTTAGGGATTAGGTTCAATTCAATTAGAGTCTAATCAAGTCTAGGTTTCTAGATTAGGGATTCTTAGGGAAATTAGGAGTCGAGGGTAGTAATGGGGAGGTGAGATTAGGGTTTTTGACCACAATTCCCCTATATTCGAGTCTTGAGAAGGCTCCATGCTAATTGCACTAGAATTACCTAATATATCTACTTAGATCTCTCATTTAGGTTTAGGGAGATTGATTAGGATGCAGGAAGGTGGGAGGCAACCTAGGGATCCAAGAATTGGACCTAGGGGCAAATTCCAAAATTCACACATATACGCAATTTGCCTAAATTTCTAGGTGATTTCACACACAAACCAACAAGCAATCCATGGAGAATGAGATCCAAGTAGAATATAATCATTAACAAATGGAATTACAACGTTTGTATGTCATTTTCCCACAACATGGTATCAAAGTAACATAATTTCCCCCAAACAGGCCACCCACAGGGGCCTAGCTACTCATAGAAATGGAAAATACAAAAAGAGAGAAGAAAGAGGTAGAACGAGCTCAGTGTAGATGAAGCAATCCTCCTCTCCAGTAGCTTCAAGATGTCCTCCTCCCTCCTCCAAGGATGAAATGATGTAAAAATGATGAAAGGAAGTGGATGGAAGGCTTAGAAATGGGGGGTTATGTGGTGGAAATGGTGAAATGGAGTGGATTTGAAGTGGATATGGAGTGGAATGGAGTGGGTGGCGGTTTGGGGAGCTAAGAAGGGGTAGAAGGTAGCTATCCCCGTGCCCCAACCGCCACCTAGGTATATATAGGTGTCTAGGGTTAAGTTAGGGGCAAAATGGGGAAAGAAGTGGAAAAGTGGCTGGATTCTATGAGTAGCACGACCGTGGTGGGTCACCACGGCCGTGGTAGGTTGGGTAGGCCACTGTCGTGGTGTATGGGCACGGTCGTGGGAATTAAAATAGGCCAAATGTCAGGTTGACGGCTGAAAATGCCACGGACGTGGTGGTCACCATAGTCGTGGTGAACTGAGGGTAACATGGTCGTTTTGTGCTGCACGGCCATTCTGGTCTGCTGAGCCACGACCATTTTGTGGAGCACGTCCGTGGTGTCTGTCATTGGAATGACTGTTTTGTACTGCACGACCGTGCTACCCTCTGCATTCGTTGGAGGTTGTTCTGTTGATTTGTAAGTGACCTAGCACGGCCGTATTGTGGTACCACGGTTGTGCTGGGTCCTATATCAGCACTTTGACTCGGTTCTTTGGCTTTTCTTGGACATCTTTGCTTCAATTGATCTTTGGCCACTAGGGGTAGTTCGAGGGGGCCTCAAACTTCACTTTGGGTCTCTCCAAGGGAAGAGGAACCCTAGGATCACTCCTTCTCTCTCTCTTCCATCAAGTGTGGTCCAAATGCCTGAAAAAGATGCAAATAATGTCCATAAGTGCATTTTCTAGAAATGAGCATATTGGGAGGAATGACATGTAATCTAAGAAGTATAGATGTGATTGAAGAGCAAAAATACACAAGATAAATCCCTAAAATAGGGCTTCATCACCACCCCAAACTTGAAACATACTTGTCCTCAAGTATGCTCCAACTCAATCTCTCTACAAATTTTCCACAAAAAGAAATGACATGCAATGTAAAAGATGATTATTGCTGAATGGGATCAAAGATGAAAAAGTACATGCATTTCACCTCTCTCCTCTCCTACTTTCACAATCCAACCATGAAAAGATCACAAAGCATATGAACTTCAAATATAGCGCATAGAATACACAAGTTATCCATACTTTTTCCATAAAGTTCCGGGTAAACTGTTTCATTATGGTGTTAATCAAGGATGACTAGGAGTGTTGTTTCACATTCATGCATTCAGTCTTATATTTCAAATCATACCAAATGACCCACGTGGCTGCGGAAAAGGGAAAAATGAGCTAAGTTTAATGTTTCATAGCTCAATGGGTATGAAAGTGGAAGAAAGGGTTGCGGTAAGAATTTTGGAGTGTTTTTACACACATCTTTTCTTTATTTGAATGCTCTTAAACAGGAGCATCCTTTTATTTTGTTTTTGCTTCTCTTTTTCTTTTCTTTTTCTTTGCTTTTTCTTTGCCCTTGGTGTAGATAGGGCATATGGTGGATGGAGTGAAGCGGAGAGATAAAGATATGACCAACCCAAATTTTCGGAGGTGGCCAAGGCTAATTATGTGCACTAGGGCATCTTTTTATGAGGCGGAGGGGTATGAAGATGATGGAAGAATAGTCGGGTCAAAGGGGGGTCATTGGTATGATTTTGCACATAAGACATTCTGCATGAAAATTAATCCAACACTTCATCTAAGATATCACACCACATGAATGAACAAGATGAAATTGATATATCAAACAAGTGATTCCGCAAAGACTAAGCTTTCAAAGCTTGCTCAAGTTCACAATTCAGCCAAATCAATCACAATCATGAGAGAGGTGATGCACATGTAAAAAGTCAAACATTGATACCACTTAGCAATAAAGCATGAAATTTCACTTGCACTAGTCAAAGGTCGTCATTTTTACTCAAAATAGTAGAGATTGGGTCAAAACTTACTTTTTAGACAAGAGATCTCAAATTTGGGCAAAATTGGCCAAAATGGTGCCAAGTTGCCTCCAATCACATCTAAACCTATATTATCAAACTTAAAATAGTAAACAAGCAAATCCTAACTAAAACATGCAAAAATTACCAAAAATCTAAATGATATTCAATGCCTGGCAAAATGAGCAAATTTTTTGAAAATTACACAAAAAATGACAAGAAAGTAAACTACATGGCATGCATGTATGCAAAGCAGTAAACTTATAAACTAGATAGAAAAATAAGAAAAAATGTGAAAAACATCAAACAAAGAGTAAATAGCAGGTGAGATACAAAAATGAGTGAATGTAAGATGAGGGCATACCGCCCTACCACCCCAATCTTTTGAATCATGTTGTCCTGATCATGACACTAAAGTCTAAGGTGATAGGGTAGATGATCACTACGGTGGTGGTGGAGGTACTCCTCCCTTCCTGTAGTAGGCACCCCAGTAGTCTGACTGTGGAGGTGGGTAGTTGTCCTAGAATGCAGATAAAGAGCTCCACCAATCTTCACCCCACTTTGGGTTCCTCTGGGCCTGGGCATTGTGAAACTGATAAAGGTGGTTGACCTGGTAATGCATCTGCTGATGGTCCAACCACATGGTGTCCTGTGTCCTTTGGAATCCCTCCTGGGCCCGTAGAATTCTGTCTTGTGTCGCCTGAATGCCATCCAGCTGTGCGTGAATGGTACCCATATCATATGCATTCACTGAAGGTTGTTGTGGCTCTGACACTCCCATCCTTTCTTCTCTTTGCCTCACCTGTCACACCGCTCTTTCCTATGTCGTCTACCTCTGCTCAGCCTCCTGTGAAGGCTCTCCTAAACCCCCAACAAAAATCACTTCAGGGATTTCCTCCCCTCTCGAGTTCTCCTCCTCGTACCTCCTCAATTTTTCCAAAAAAAATGGCGTTGGTCCATATTGTGCCATGAGGGGTGGAGTATGGTAAGGCAGCTCCAATGTGACTCCTGGGTAAGGTGGGTTGATTTGGTAAATGATCCTCTGACCTGTAACTGTAATCATGGACGAGAGAGCTAAGTAGTGCAAATCAACCAACTTGCCACCATATGCCATTGTATAGCCTGTCATGTCATGTCCTAAAGCAGTGGCTATGGATGTCACAAACCCTCCCATTACAAACAGATTTGTGCTCTTTTATGGGATTGTTCTCATATGATCTATAAGTAATGCCCCTAGATTGACATGTTTCTCTTTTATTCATCCAACTAAGAACAAAAAGATCTTTCCTTGTGCAGTTTCCTTGGTTTTCATACCTGACAAAGATGGTGTTTGCTAACACCTTTTGAACATAGCGGAGAAACGGGTTGTGGATACCACTTGTCTTTGATTTCCCTACTACAAATGTACTTTGTCTGGTGAAGAATTTCTACATGGCTGTATATGTGGAACTAGAGTCATTTTCTACCCTTCCTCCATCTAGGAGGGCTGCCATCTCCCCACTTCCGACAATGACGTTAGAAAGCTTGGTGTGATTCTGCTAGAGGTGCAACACACTAGCCGATTTGACCTGACTAGATGCGCCCCACGAGGTCATAACACACGTGATGGGAATTTGCTTTCAAAATTTATAAACCTAACATTCACACCTACTTCTACTAAGACAACTACACCTGCAAGCACATGGGGCCGTGTCTTAGTATAGGAAGGTGGCAAGTATAGGGTCGATCCACAGGGAAAAGACGGGGCACTAGAGCTAGATTTAGTTTTGCTAGGTTCCTACTATGGAGACTAGGGTTAAAGGTTTAAAGGTGATTTCATTGTTAAACTAGGTTAGCAAGAAAGTGATTAAAGGCAGGAATGAAATCTACGTTAACCCTAGACTAGATTAAGACTAAGCAGGAAAGAAAGGACTAAGCTAGGTATGAAAAGGAAAATTACACTAAGGCAAGAAAGAGAGAAGTAAAAGAGAAAGTAAAGAGCTAAGCTAGCATGAACAAGGCAAGAGCAAGGAAAGAAGATAACTAAGCAAGAAAAGAACTAATTAATCTAAGCAAGCACAAAACTAGGGTTTCAAGCAGTAAAGAGATGTGTGGGTTGTTTAGGGGTATGAACTTATCACTTAAGTTGGGGGTGACATATGAACATTATGATTCCATTTAGATTATCCAAACCAAACAACAAGTTAGAGTCTAATGAATTAACCTAAGCTACTATCTGGCCATGGACATGCTAGGTTGTGCATAGGGGAACTAGTCCCTAACACCCCCTACTACCCTTACGAGGCTCAATTGGGTTAGGGATTAGGTTCAATTCAATTAGAGTCTAATCAAGTCTAGATTTCTATATTAGGAATTCCTAGGGCAATTAGGAGTCAAGGGTAGTAATGGGGAGGTGAGATTAGGGTTTCGGACCCCAATTCCCCTACATTCTAGCCTTGAGAAGGCTCCATGCTAATTGCTCTAGAATTACCTAATCTAGCTACTTAGATCTCTCATTTAGGTTTAGGGAGATTGATTAGGATGTAGGAAGGTGGGAGACAACCTAGGGATCCAAGAATTGGACCTAGGGGCAAATCCCAAAATTCACACATATAAGCAATTTGCCTAAATTCCTAGGTGATTTCACACACAAACCAATAAGCAATCCATGGAGAATGAGATGCAAGTAGAATATAATCATTAACAAATGGAATTAAAATGTTTACATGTCATTTTCCCCCAACATGGTATCAAAGTAACATAATTTCCCCCAAACAGGCCACCCACAGGGGCCTAGCTACTCATAGAAATGGAAAATACAAAAAGATAGAAGAAAGAAGTATAAGAAGCCATGAAGTTCGGTGTAGATGAAACAATCCTCCTCTCTAGCAGCTGCAAGACGTCCTCCTTCCTCCTCCAAGTATGAAATGATGTGGAATGATGAAAGGAAGTGGATGGAAGGCTTAGATATGGGGGGTTATGTGGTGGAAATGGTGAAATGGAGTGGATTTGAGGTGGATATGGAGTGGAATGGAGTGGGTGGCGATTTGGGGAGCTAGGAAGAGGTAGAAGGTATCTAGTCCCGTGCCCCTGCCACCACCTAGATATATATAGGTGTCTCAGGGGTCTAGGGTTAAGTTAGGGGTAAAATGGGGAAAGAAGTGGAAAAGTGGCTAGATTTTGTGAGTAGCACGGGCATGGTGGGTCACCACGGGCATGGTGGGTCACCACGGCCGTGGTAGGTAGGGTAGGCCATGGCTGTGGTGTATGGGCACGGTCATGGGAATTAAAATAGGCCAAATGTCAAGTTGATGGATGAAAACGCCACGGCCGTGGTGGTCACCACGGTCGTGGTGAACTAAGGGTAGCACGACCGTTTTGTGCTACATGGCCATTCTAGTCTACTGAGCCACAATCATTTTGTGGAGCACGGCCATGGTGTTTATCACTGGTATGGCCGTTTTGTACTGTACGGCCGTGCTGCTCTCTGCTTCTATTGGAGGTTGTTATGTTGATTTGTAAGTGACCCAACATGGCCGTTTTGTGGTACCACGGCCGTGCTGGGTCCTGGATCAACACTTTGACTCAATTCTTTGGCTTTTCTTGGACATCTTTGCTTCAATTGATCTTTGGCCACTAGGGGTAGTTCGAGGGGCCTCAGACTTTACTTTGGGTCTCTCCAAGGGCAGAGGAACCCTAGGATCACTCCTTCTCTCTCTCTTCCATCAAGTGTTGTCCAAATGCCTGAAAAACATGCAAATAATGTCCATAAGTGTATTTTATACAAATGAGCATATTGGGAAGAATGACATGTAATCTAACAAGTATATATGTGATTGAAGAGCAAAAAGACACAAGATTAAGCCCTAAAATAGGGCTGCATCATTCACCTAAAAACCTCTTCTAGCCTTTCTACTAGAAAAACAAGATATATGTGCCTCAATTAAAAGCATCCATTACCACCGTAACATCCTTATGTGCTAGGTAATGGTGAAGATATAAACCTTCATATACTCCACTCAACATCCGCATCTCAGATTTAGGTCTAACTGAGTCAAGTAAACTTCGAGCTCATCATTTTGGTTATCAACCTCAACTTATAATTTATAGATTCCAAATTACTTGGGTAAGAACTTCCTCATATGATGACTACCTTAGTTCTCTTCATATTTGCAACCATCTATCAAAAGGTATGATACTTTCTCAATCCTCAAACATCATATCAATGTTTCAACTCACTTCATCCTTATACTCAGTGTATGGCATGTGTTTTTCCCTATCTCTTACACCCATAACGAGAGGAAATAAGCATTTGGATGCAGTCTAAATACAAAGTTCATCTCATTCTAAGAGTAGAGATGGTGCATCACACGTCTCCAATACACTTTCCAATCCAAGTTGAAACATGCATCACATGTCTCCACATCACAAATATCTCAATTTTAGGTTTACATCCATGGAAAACTATTCCCAAGTGATCTTGGGTCTACATACTTCTCATATATATATAATCCTTAGTCCTTTCCTCAAGGTCGCTAGGGTGCCAGTACTTTTAGGGTCATCCCTCTTCTCCTATGCATCCAGGGTGTGCCTACCTCATTTTCCTTTGGGTCTCATGAACTCATGAAGGTGATCAATCTCCTAACCCATGGTCGTCGGACAAATATAGTTATTACCTCGTGATGCTATGGTCATGTGCATCTAGGGAACAAACAACTCCTACTCCCATCGGTCTTATCCATACCCGACCTTGGCATCAACTTAGGATTCTATCATGGTACATCTCAAACTTTAAACTTTACCCAAAACTCCATCATCTCTTTAGGAACTCATAGTCAAACATACATCCTTTCATAGGGATCATGGCAACCTACCGACCTCGGTCTGGCCCCATAAAGTTACCTCCATGTCAACATATCTTTATGCCCTTAGAGATGGTCACACATGGGTCTATAGATTTGTGCTCATACTATGTGTTCTTCACTTAGCTCATCAAGCTCCTATGAGAGACCTCTTTAGGTTACCTCAAACCTAAACAAAAGTTGATACTCACCATACAGAAGGGTCCTTCCCCAGGATGGGAGAAAACTATCTCTTGATAGTAGTGAAGGTCACAAACATCATTTCTTCCAAGGTTTACATCATCATGTGCATAGCCCTATTATGATACCTATACACGTAGCTAGTAAGAAGGCAACCTATAAGCCACTATGGGTTCCTTGGTATGTTCTACTTGTTCCTTATCCCTCGAAGTTGGCCAAACTCATAGATATGTCACCAACATGTGTGAGGGGTTCATCAAACATATACCTTAGTCTAAGGGGTTTCCCTTCCCCTAACCATGAGGGGGTGCCATACTCAAATCCATAAGAACTCAAACATCATTGTGAGCATCAGGTGCACCAGGTACTACCACTTCTCCTCTTTGGTCTAGAAACCCTAGGTTCACTTCTTATGCATCAACTGTCTAACCATGAACCAAACATGCACAAGGCATGGCATACATTTCCCACCATTCTTCCACGTGAACCACACCTTAGAGTCCTACACAAGGACAACCAACTGGGTGCAAGGCCCCACAGCTTGTTACCATACCTCATTAAGGTCTAAGGAGCTCCCCTTCCTATACCTAAAAGGTAGGAACCTACAACTTTTGTACATCGACTCAAGAAGCCTCTTCCTCTTTCTAGGATTTGGTTCCTCTAAAGGCTACCACGATACAACTAGCCTCTAAGGATCATGCATGAGTCAACTACAACTATCTACTCAGGGTCATCCAAAATAGGTCATATCATACCCAAATTCTCATTGTCCTTCATGCCTCTGAGTCAAGGTCTCTAACCTTCTTCATCGGGTCTTGCCCTCTCTCTCTAGAGAAAACCCTACAAATGGTCCTATAACTTGAGGTTTCCTCATAGAAGATGGGTCAAGCTCTTAGGATACCTGTCTACACCTACATGGGTGAAATGTATGATCCAAAACCTATATTCGGTCAGTATTATCCAAAGCTCTGCATGCTGATCTCATAACCTATTGGCATAACCCTTCTGACCTAAGTCTCAACCAACTTCCAACACTGCTGACGTTCTCTCCTACATAGGTGCATGCCTCTTCTGTACTCATATATGCCTGTTAGGGTTCCTATATGGTCACCACTAACCTCTTCAATGATGGAACTATCCTTCTCCTTAACAGGCACGCCCTCCCAAGGTCGGGTCACCAAAAGGCACTAGGTCAAACCTAGCTCATGCTTCTCATGGGTACATAAAACCTATATGCATGTCAACCCACATGCATACCTGCATGGTCGACTATGATATGCAACTCATCTTATCATCTCTCTCCCTAACTACCACTTAGGGTTAGGGTTAGCATCATCTTCAGAGGGTGCGTCAGGTCTCTAGCTCTCCCTGGAGGCCTCTACCTTCAGGCTAACTCTCTCCTCGTCTTCCTATAAGAAGGTCTGACCTTAGATATCTCCTGAGGGCACAACAACACACGCCATGCAACCTTAAGCATGTAACTAATATTTAGTTTACGCTTACACTATTAGACTTATGTCCATGACATCTTGTTTACATGCTTTTCATTGATTTGGTGGAGGATTCCTTAATCTTTATTATATTTACCCTGACCTCAAGTGGGTGGGGAAGAGAGAGAAAAATCCTAAACCCTAGTACCTTACTTGAATTACATTTGAGAAGGGAAGAAGATAGATGAGAAAGTCCTAAAGGTATCTTACTTTTATGTCAGAACCTCAGACTTTAGCGTGGCAGTCACACAATATCTGGGAGTCCTCGTAGACTGACTAGCGGGGTGGAGGAAAATATTTCCAGCCCCCAGATCGTGATCCCTTTCTAGACACCTCCGTCATCATAAAATCCTCTAATAACTCCCTCGAGTTCTACAGAGTTTGTAAAATTTAATAATTATTAAGGATTAAATGAGAAACCATTGGATCTGATACCAAATGTAACAACCCTGCTTCTCGATAACCCCCTATCAAGCAACAACTAGAGGTCAGAGGCATTATCCCAAATTTTAGGATCAATGGTTTGACAATTTAATAAAAAATAATTATCAAATTCTACCAATACTAAACTAGAAAGTTGGAAAAAAAATAAAACTTTTACATACTTTTTCAAAGATAGGATTCTAAGACTCCTATCCACAGTAGGAATATACCTATATAATCCTCCTTGATTATTTAACTTTGTCTTCACATATTTCATTTTACTATTTGTCCATTTCAGATAATACCTAAAACTATGACGAACAAAACATCGGTCAGTATATTGCTATACTGGTATGTGGGGACAAACACGACATCACAAATAGGCTCTAACAACCTAAATATAGCAAACAGTTGATTAACAATCCAAATTACATTTTCAATGTAACTTCTCAACTGCTTTTACCCTAAACCCTGGATTACCTTGTCTTAGGTTTTTGTTCTTGCAAGGATCATAAGGCCACATTCTCCATCCTGAGCTTGGTGCCTGGGGTCACCACTCTGGTTGCCCAACGGTCTTCCCTCAGGGGCTAGACCAACTCAGACCTTCCCTCTGGGGCTTGATCTTGCATCATACATCAGGGTGGTATGTAGGTTCAAGAAGTACACTCATAATTAATTGTTATACACATAGTCACTTTATGAGATCATAAAGATTGAACAATCAAATAGTTCAGGTTCATAGCAATCAAGAAACGTCATGAAAACACTGTGAATCATAAAGTGATTATTCATGAATTAACCACACACATATTCACTAGATTCAACAAGCTAATAGAAAATCCAACCAAGAATTAGTCCAAGCAATCAGTTCAATCCACACAAGCAAGAATCTTCAAAAGTTTTTGTACTCTATTTACTACACACTTTATTAGATTCTATCTATTCAACTTGAACTCGCTTACTAGGGTTTCCTATTTCCTTTTAGGGTTTCATTAGGGTTCAACTTTATCATTATCACTATAAACCCTAAAATAGCAAAACTAGTAACAAACCCTAACTAGCTTGTTAAAGCTTCCCTAACTAGATTAGGATCAACTCAAAATTACAATCTTCTAAGGAATCTCGAATTAACCACATTAATCTTCTTTTACCCTGAATTAGGGTTTCTATATGCAATATAACATATACATGTGTAACAATCCTATAGCAAAGATATTAACATCTAAATCAGATTTAACTCTTAATCTTTCTTTCAACAAGTTGTTAATATCAAACCAGCTTAATTGAAACCTTACATCTGATTTCCAAATACAATTAGGGTTTTCTACATGGTTTAATACACTAACATGGGTATCTTAATGCACTTTTAGATATACGATCAGATTCTAGCTATCAAACTATTTTTTTTAAATTCCTCACATTATTATGATCAATTTTCATATATTATACTTCTCAATCCGAGTTACTAATATTTAGTTACGATTTATGCAAATTAAAGATATACCAACCAATCACGAGATGCCACCTCGACTGCCACCTTGCCAACCAGGTTGGTCGTGGACCTGGGCCAAGCCAATAGGCTCAGGCTAGCTGGGCGAGACGTGCTTGTGGGTCTAGTGCAAAGTTAATATGTGAAAGGATGATTAGGTCATTACCTTATGGGCTCACCCTGGGCAAAGACGTCCTTCATTCATCGATCATCCCCTTCCTCACGACGAGGCTTGGCGTGGGTGCAAGTTCCAAGGTGAGTCAATTTGCTCATTGACTATGGCCGTTAGGGCTTTGCTTCTCTTGGCGAAGGTCTGGGAATCATCACCACCACCTATCAGAATTGTTGGTGGTGGTGGATTTCTCGGGGTAGGCTAGATCAGGAAAAACGGCAAGGAGGTTCCCCAGTGGGTGTATTGAAGAAAGGAGGGAGAGATCCATGTTCTGGTAATGGAATTGGTAGTAGGGATGTAACGACCCCGCCTCCCAATAACCCCCAATTAAGGGAGACCCGAAGGTCAAGACCGTTATTCAATTAATAGGATCAAAGATTCAACAAATAATCAATAATAATTATGAAATTCTACTAACTAACTGGAGTTTGGTATAAAAATTAAACTTTACTTACCTTTGAAATCTTTGGAAATCTATCTATCCAGAGCTTGAATTATTCTATCTAATCCTCCTTGCACTTTATTTCTTATTTCCAAAAAGTGTCACTTTACTATTTGTTCTTTCAATTGTTGTTCCTAAAACACCGACAAACAAAATGGCGGTCAGTATATCGAAATATACTGGTATGTGGGGACAACCAAAATTTTGCAAATATGGCTAACAATTTAATAATCACAATCAAATTATTTAACAAGCCACTTTGCATTTTCAATGTGTCATTTTCCACTGCTTTTGCCCTAACCCTGGTATACCCCTCTAGGGTTTCTCTTTTGCCATTGACTTAAGGCCACCTTCTCAATCCCGAGCATGGTGCCTGGGAGTCACCTCTCATGGTGATTCATAGTCATGCATCATAGACCACCTTCTCATTCCCGAGCTTGGTGTCTGAGGTCACCTCTAATGGTGCCCATTGGTCTACCCTCCTGGGCCTGACCTTTATGGCATCTTCCATTAGGGTGGCATGTAGGTGCAAGAATTCACATATGTATATATAACTGTGATAGCCATAGTGACTTTATAATTGTAGTATGAACATCCAAACTGTTTAGATTGCATTCAATGTGAGGAAACATTCGAAAACCCTCGGGAAACTAATGTGATTAATCATAATTAACCACATACCTGATTTTTAGATTCAAAAAGCTAATAATGATTCCAAGAAAGCAAGTAAAACAAGAAGTAGTTCAATAATCATAGAATTCCTGAAAAGCATACGTAACCTATTTACTACACTTTACCAAGAATATTTCTTTTTAATTGACTTGGATTCACTTTCTAAGGCTTCTAATCCGTATTAGGGTTTCATTAGAGTTCTTTTTAAATCTTTTACAACATTCCTCATTTGTATCCACAAAACCCTAAAACAATAGTTCTAGGTGCAAAACCCTAATTACTCACATTAAAGACATTTTATCCTCTACTAGCACCGAGGTTAACCTAACATCAGTTTTAAACAAAGGATTTCAAATTATATCTCATGAGCAACCATTAACCTTATGCATCTCCATGCGTAAAAAACCCTAAAATAGGCATGATATCATCTTAATCAGGTTCAATCCTTCTTATTATTCTCCACATGGTATTATATCCCAAAATAGCATGATTAAGACGTTAAACCCAATTTCTAAACATAATTAGGGTTTCTAAGTGTTCAATCATTCTTATTTAGAATAAAACCCTAAAAATGAAAGAAACATCTAGATCGGGTTCAAGTTCGTCATTACCTATTTGACAGGTTGTAATTACTCAATTTCATCAATTAAACACTATGAACTTAACCAATATGTTCAATTAGGGTTTCTTAATACAATACATGTGCACTTTTCATTAGATTAAGATACTTTTGCAAATATGAACAATTTCAGGTTCTCAAACGAAATTTAATGTGTTCCTCATATTTTTCTGATCAAAACTGATATATTATACGTACCCATTGGAAAATCCTATAATTTCTTACAAATTTCTCAAAATAAATCATTTTGGGCCTATCAGAACGTTCCAAGTAGGAAAAAGGAACTTTTACCTTTTATCCACACGGACTAAATGGGCCTATGGCCAGCCGCCAACTCCACAGCTCATCCTAGCAAGGTGGAGGCAGAGGAATAGCGTTAAAAGACCCATCTGTCCATCCCTTCCTGCAATGGACTCAGGGTTAGCGTGGACTTTTCCCGCTACTTCATCTGCTACCTTACGACCTCTCTGTTCGTGAGTCGGCTCCCAGCCGTGGTCAACCCAGAAGTTGACCCCATGATCCCATCCCTCCCTGTGGTAGGAAAGGATCTCTCTTCCTTTGCCTCACTCTGGTGAACTCTCTGACATCTTCCGATTCATCAGTGGTGGTCAGCGTCATCGTGGCCGCAAGACCCATTTCCAGGGAAGCCACTGGTCACAAACTACTATGGGG
Organism: Alisma plantago-aquatica; assembly: GCA_963693085.1. Lineage (NCBI taxonomy): Eukaryota > Viridiplantae > Streptophyta > Magnoliopsida > Alismatales > Alismataceae > Alisma > Alisma plantago-aquatica. Next base: position 1,639,855,902 of record OY856409.1, read on the forward strand.
TCGAGATTAGAAAGGAAATTATCGGCGAAGGAGAGAGTTTGAGGTCGTGTAGCACCTAGCCAACGAATTTTTGATCTTGTAGAGGGGTTGGTAGCCCCCCTTTTATAGATATGGTTCCTCAGGTCGGTCGGGGAGCACCACACGATTAGGGATTTTCAAATTACTCGCCGAAAGATACTAAAACTTAGGATGATTCAACATGTTTTCCATCTTCAAATCTACTGGTGAGATCTGTAGTCCCACACACCTACTGAGTTGCAAGAAAATCGAGTGGAAATTTAACAAAACAGAGCTCTGTCTTCCTTTCTTGGCTGAGGTAGGTGACAAGCAGCCACCGTTAGATTTTAGATCTGACGACCCAGATTCCACGCGCCAAGAAAATCATTTACAAACAAATTGGAAATTCGTGACATTTAATGTTATCCTCTTCACATTAGGAAATATTCCAAAAATCATATATCCCAAACCGAGTGTCCAATGAATCCCAAACTTTGAGGGAAACGTAATAATAACTTTATCTACCTCTCTAATAGAATTGGGATCATTATCTAAAAGAAATCGTACCTTTTCTTTAGGTGCCAGATATCACTTAATTATATATATATTTCTCACATATTTTCTCTTTTCCTTGCAATAAAATTATTATTCTGAGTTTCTTGACCCTCAAGGAACCTTAATGGCTCGAAATCCCATCTTGGGGATATAACTTAGCCTCTTTCCTGATCTGTCATCCTTTTTCTCATTATCTTACTTTTTCTTTAAACTATCTCTTTTTGATGATTTCTCTTTATCTTTCTTTTATTTTCCTTATTGGAATTCCTTTTAACATTAGGAATACTTTTGATACAAAAATCCACAAAGGATAACTCAATTATACCTCTTTTCACTTATTTCCCATATTTTATCATTGCTTTCAATTTTTTCTTAATAAAGAAATACTTAATTGATCTTTTCCTTTCATATTGCATTATCTTTTCAATTTTGGACTCCTTGGAACCCAAGGAACCTAAGAGGTACGAAATTCATCCTTGGATTACATTCCTTTGCTCTCTAGAGGTTTCTACCTCATTCTTTTCTCGAAAACTCAATTATTGATTTACTAATTTAATAATTGAATTTCCTTTCTTTATTTCCTTGTTATTGGGCCTAATAGCCAATAAAGCCCACAAAACAACCATCAAGACTATCGTAAATGAAATCCATTTATTCAAAATAAATTATATCTATATATGTTCAAATATCTTTAATATGAGAAATTACATTTCTCACCAATTGAACCCAAAAATTGGGGTTGTAACATCCTTCCCCTCTTATAGGAATTTTGTCTTCAAAATTCAATCAAGCAAACAAACAGTTCAGGATAAGCCTTTCATACATCCATCAGGGCTCCCATGTGGCTTCACACTTTCCATGGTGCTTCCCAAGAACCTTCATCATCTCATATTCTTCCATCTGAGTTCTTTCTTACCTTGGTATATCGTATCCTCATAGGTGACTCAGGACATTTCAGCCACTAAAAAGCTGAATAGGTTCAAGGCTCGGCACATGGCTTGGGTATCTCACAAAGTGCTCTAGATCAGACTCATGGAACACATTCCTCATCATGTTATCTTGAGGGGCAAGGCTAAACACAACCATCTCCACCAATCCATCTCAAATGGACCCATATATCAGGGACTCAACTTTCTCAGTTGTAGCTTAGAGGGGTCAGATTTTCACATCACATATTCTCCCACAGTGTACGTCATGTCAGTCTGCTTTGCATCCGCTCGTGACTCCTATCACTACTAGGCTCTCTCTTAGCCATTGCACGATCAAAGCAACTTCATCTACACATAATGTGGTTCTTTTCTGACCTTCGCGAGGCCTCCTTCACTAACATCATCTTAATGAAGTGGTGACCAACACAACTTCCTTCTAGAACTTCTTTCACCCCGATAAAGGCTATGGTGGTTAACATCACATCTTAAGAACTGTCTCTTTGTATCACCCTGAGCAAGCTCACTTGCTCACTTTAGACCCTCTAGTCTGGATCATACCAACCATTAGTTAGGGGTGATAAACGGTACTAACATCGAGTTCTGCATGTTTCTACTTCCACCTCATGGAAGTGAACCTTTAGGTCATACTCAAAAATTTTGAACTTGCATCATGGTGTAATTGGACCATCTCTCTCCCTTATGTAGTTCAACAAAATCTATCTCTTGATAGAACTCCTTTCTTTCTCATGTCATCTAGGTAAGGTGATCTACCATAACCCATATTGCATCTTGACCTTCTTGGTCAAGGGGAGACTTACCACCATCCATAGTGGGTGAACTCCCATTCCCTCTCAAGAATTCTTTAACCTCTAAGTCAAAGCACATGGTTACTGGTGTTCGTCCTTCAGCCTTGGCTTGCATGGCCACATGCTACATGCAACTCACATCAAGCAGCCAAAGTGCTACTATCACTTACTATCTTTGTAGTATCATGGTGTTTGGTGATCTTAAAACCATGATCTCCGGTATGTCATGATTCCTCAAGATCGATACCTCAGAAACCCTAAACCACTCTCATCAGGGTTTCATCACTTTCCTTTCCAAAAAGTACATCTGAGGTTCGACAACCATCCTTTCATTATATCACAGACTTGACTGGCTAACCAAACAATCATTTACTTGATTAACCTCTATTGATACATCTGGGTGTTAGCCAAACTTATCTCTTTTTCTCAACTGAAGGTTAGCCTAACAACCTCAACTTCTTCTAGCTTCTAGATAAACTAGGCAGCTATATCTCAACCAGAGCATTCATTACCACTTCTTATCCTTAGATGTTAAGTATTGTTGAGGTCATACACCTCCATGTATTATATTTATCATCTCATCTCAAGCTCTAGTTTTATCTTCATCAAGAAACTCTGTGCTCATCCACCTGGTGATCAAACTCAACCTTGTATATCTTGCAAATTCCACAAAGCTTCTACTAGGAACATCCTTACAAGGTGATTATCTTAATACTATTATCGTTTGTACCTGTCCATGCATCATTCACTCCACCAAGACACATTATCATCTATGTCCTCATTCCTTATAGCAACATTCCAACTCAAGTCATATTTACCCTTGGTGTATGGCATGCGTACTGTCCTATCTCTCACTCCCATAACAAGAAGAAATAAGCATTTGGTGGCCGTCCAAATACATAGTTCTTTCTATTACAAGAGTAGAGATGGTACAACCCACATTACCAGTACACCTTCAAATCTAAGTTGAAACGTGCCATCATATTGATATCCACATTACTTTCATGGAAAACTGGTCTCGAACTTACTTGGTCCAAGCACAATCCTTAGTCATCTCCTCTAGGTCTATAGGGTGTCGACACTTTTGGGGTCATCCCTTTTTCCTTTATGCATCCAGAGAGTGCCCTACTCATCTGTCCTTTGGGTCCCATGAGTTCATGAAGGTGATCAATCTCCTAACCCATGGCCTTCAGACAATGATAGTTGTTACCTCCCGACCCTATGGTCATGTGCAACTAGGGAATTAGGAAACTCCTACATCCATCGGTCTTATCCCTACTTGACCCTAGGATAGACTTAGGATTATATCATAGTACATGTTCAACTTAGAACCTTACCTAATCCTTCATCATCTCTCTCTGCATTCTTAGGATGTCTTTCATCCTTTCTCGGTGATTATGGCGACCTGCCTACCTTGGTCAGGCCCCATACCAGTTACCTCAATGGTAACACCTCCACATGCACATAGAGATGGTTATCTATGGGTCTGTAAGTTCATTCTCATGCCATGTACTCTTCACTTAGCCTCTCAAGATCCTCTGAAACCTAAACAAAACTGATATACACCCTACAAAAGGGTCCCTCTCCCAAGATGGGTGGAAACTATACCTTGATAACAACAGTCACCAACGTCCTTATGTTTAGGGTATACATCCACATGAGCATGCTTATCCCTAGCAAGCTACTAAGGCACAAGCAGACACCTAAGAAACCATGCTAGGTCATAGTTGTTTTCATCCTCAACATTAGACCAACTTAGTTGTGTGGGGTTCATCAAATATACCCTTAACTTAAGTGATTTCCTTTACCTCTACACATGAGGAGTACCATGCTCGAAACTATAGAGAGTCAAATCTCATCATGAGCATCAGATACACTGCTTCCCCTCTTAGGCCTAGGAACCCAAGGTTCACCTTTGGGTGTCTGACTGCATGCTCAATCTCTTAACCACGAATCAAGTATGTCCAAGGTATGTCATGCACTTCCATGATCCTTCTACTCGAACAACACTTTAGAGTTGAGTCCTCTTTCAGGACAACCAACTAGGTATAAAGCCTCACAACTTGTTACTTAAACCTCCTCAGGGTATAAAGCATTCTTTATCTCATCCAGCACGTAACCACTTAAACCATAGGTACTAGAAGCATCATCCTTTCTCTAGGGTTTGGTTCCTCTAAAGGCAACCAAGATATCATCAGCCTCCAGGGATCAAGCATAAGGCAACCACTATCATCCAATTAGGTCGCATCATCCTCAACTCCCTACTATTCCTCATGTCTCAGAATCCAAGCTTCCAACCTTCTTTCTTGGGTCATGGTTTCTCTCTCTAGATCTAACTCCACATCCAGCCTCACTACATGAAGTTGGATCAAGCTGATAAGCATACTTCTACATGGGTGATGCCTATGTTTAACTTATGTTTGCTCGAGGTTACCCTTAGTTCTTTATGCTTCCCTCATAAGCTATCCATCGTACTTACTGACCAAGGTTTTAACCTACTACCGTACTACTAACGTAGTCTGGGTGCATGTTATCCCCTACTTGCATAAGCCCATAGGGTTTCTATAGGTTCTCTTCTAACTTCATCCATGAAGGAGCCATCCTTCACCCTAACATGCACGACCCTTTTCAGGGTTGGGTCGCCAAAAGCACAGGGTCATCTAACCTCTCCTGGCTCGTATGGCATCCCAAGGCATGTCTATCCAAACACCTGGTCTATCATGACATCTAACTCTTCGTGTCATCTCTCTCTCTCTAACCTTCACTTAGGGTTAGGGTTAACATCATCCTCGAAGGATGTGCTAGGTCTCTACTTTTAATGGAGGTTTCTACCTCCAAGACTTAATCTCTCTACTCATCCTCTTGCCAAGGAGGTCTATCCTCAGGTTTCTCCTGAGGGCAATAACAACTCGTGTCATACGACCTAAGCATGTATCTATTCTTTAGTTTGTGCTTAATCTATTAAGCTTATGTCCATGACATCTTATTTACATGCTTTTCATTAATTTGGTGGAGGATTCCTTAGACCTCATTAACCTTACCCATACCTCAAGAGGGTGAGGAGCAGAGAGGAAACCCTAATCCTTAAGGTCCTTAATAGAATTTGAGTTGAGAAGGGATGAACAAGATGAGAGAGTCCTAAAGGTATCTTATTTCGAATGATATCCTAAGACATCAGCCATGAAGTCACACAATCTGGGAGTCCTCATATTCCAACTAGCGGTGTGGAGGAAAATATTGCCAGCCCCCAGATGTGATCCTTTTCTAGACACCTCAATCTTTCAAACAATCCTCTAATAACTCCCTTGGTTCTATGGAATTTGTAAAATTTAATAATTATTAAAGATTAAGTGAGGAACCTATGCTCTAATACCAATTGTAACGACCCCGCCTCCCGATAACCCCCAATTAAGGGAGACCCGAAGGTCAAGACTGTTATTCAATTAACAGGATCAAAGGTTCAACAAATAATCAATAATAATTATGAAATTCTACTAACTAACTAGAATTTGGTATAAAAATTAAACTTTACTTCCTTTGAAAACTTTGGAAATCTATCTATCCAGAGCTTGAATTATTCTATCTAATCCTCCTTGCACTTTATTTCTTATTTCCACAAAGTGTCACTTTACTGTTTGTTCTTTCAATTATTGTTCCTAAAACATCGACAAACAAAATGTCGGTCAGTATATCAAAATATACTGGTTTGTGGGGACAACCAAAATTTTGCAAATATGGCTAACAATTTAATAATCACAATCAAATTATTTAACAAGCCACTTTATATTTTCAATGTGTCATTCTCCACTGCTTTTTCCCTAACCCTGGCATACCCCTCTAGGGTTTCTCTTTCGCCATTGACTTAAGGCCACCTTCTCAATCCCGAGCATGGTGCCTGGGAGTAACCTCTCATGGTGCTCCATAGTCATGCATCATAGACCACATTCTCATTCCTGAGCTTGGTGTCTGAGGTCACCTCTCATGGTGCCCATTGGTCTACCCTCCTGGGCCTGACCTTTATGGCATCTTCCATCAGGTTGGCTTGTAGGTGTGGGAATTCACATATATATATAACTATGATAGCCATAGTGACTTTATAGTTGCAGTATGAACATCCAAACTATTTAGATTGCATTCAATGCGAGAAACATTTGGAAACCCTCAGGAAACTAATGCGATTAATCATAATTAACCACATACCTAATTTTTAGATTCAACAAGCTAATAACGATTCCAAGCAAGCAAGTAATCCAAGAAGTAGTTCAACAATCACAGAATTCCTGAAAAGCATACGTAAGCTATTTACTACACTTTACCAAGAATATTCCTTTTTAATTGACTTGGATTCACTTTCTAGGGCTTCTAATCCGCATTAGGGATTCATTAGAGTTCTTTTTAGATCTTTTACAACTTTCCTCATTTGTATCCACAAAACCCTAAAACAACAGTTCTAGGTGCAAAACCCTAATTACTCACATTAAAGACATTTTATCATCTACTAGCACTGAGGTTAACCTAACATAAGTTTTATACAAAGGATTTCAAATTATATCTCATGATCAACCATTAACCTTATGCATCTCCATGCGTACAAAACCCTAAAACAGGCATGATATCATCTTAATCAGGTTCAATCCTTCTTATTATTCTCCACAGGTTATTATATCCCAAAATAGCATGATTAAGACATTAAACCCAATTTCTAAACATAATTAGGGTTTCTAAGTGTTCAAACATTCTTATTTAGAATAAAACCCTAAAACATGCAAGAAACATCTAGATCTGGTTCAAGTTCATCATTACCTATTTAATAGGTTGTAATTACTCAATTTCATCAATTAAACACTATGAACTTAACCAATATGTTCAATTAGGGTTTGTTAATCTAATACAAAAGCACTTTTCATTAGATTAAGATACTTCTGCAAATATGAACAATTTCAGTTTCTGAAACCAATTTTAATGTGTACCTCATATTTTTCTAATCAAAATTGATATATTATACGTACCCATTGGAAAATACTATGATTTCTTACAAATTTCACAAAATAAATCATTTTGGGCCTATCACAATGTGCCAAGTAGGAAAAAGGACCTTTTACCTTTTATCCACGTGGACTAAATTGGCCAATGGCCAGCCACCAACTTTGCAGCTCATCCTAGCAAGGTGGAGGTGGAGGAATAGGGTTAAAAGACCCATCTGTCCCTCCCTTCCTGTAATGGAATCAGGGGTAGCATGGACTTTTCCTGCTACTTCATCTTCTACCTTACGACCTCTCTATTCGTGAGTCGGCTCCCAGTCGTGGCCAACCCAGAAGTTGACCTCGTGATCCCATCCCTCCCTTTGGTAGGAAAGTATCTCTCTTCCTTTGCCTCACTCTAGTGAACTCTCTGACATCTTTCGATTCATCAGTGGTGGTCAGTGTCGTCGTGGCCGCAAGACCCATCTCCAGGGAAGCCGCTGGTCACAAACTGCTATGGGTCGAGATCAGAAAGGAAATTATAGACGGAGGAGAGAGTTTGAGGTCGTGTAGCACCTAGGCAATGGCTTTTTGATTTTGCAGAGGGGTTGGTAGCCCCCCTTTTATAGATCCGGTTCCTCAGGTCAGTCGGGGAGCACCATACGATTAGGGATTTTCAAATTATTAGCCGAAAGATACTAAAACTTAGGATGATTCAACACATTTTCCATCTTCGAATCTATTGGAGAGATCTCTAGTCCCACACACCCACTGAGTTGCAAGAAAATCGAGTGGAAATTTAACAAAACAGAGCTCTATTTTCCTTTCTTGGATGAGGTAGGTGACAAGCAGCCACCGTCAGATTTCAGATCTGACGACCCAGATTCCACGCGCCAAGAAAATCATTTACAAACAAATTGGAAATTCGTGACATTTAATGTTATCCTCTTCACATTAGGAAATATTACAAAAATCATATTTCCCAAACTGAGTGTCCAATTATTCCCAAACTTTGAGGGAAACTTAATAATAACTTTATCTACCTCTCTACCAAAATTGGGCTCATTATCTAAAATAAATCGTACTTTTTCTTTAGGTGCAAGATATCACATAATTATATATATATTTCTCACATATTTTCTCTTTTCCTTGCAATAAAATTATTATTTTGAGTTCCTTGACCCTCAAGGAACCTTAATGGCTCGAAATCCCATCTTGGGGATACACCTTAGCCTCTTTCCTTATCTTTCATCCTTTTTCTCATTATCTTACTTTTTCTTTAAACTATCTCTTTTTGAGGATTTCCCTTTATCTCTCTTATATTTTCCTTATTGGAATTCCTTTTAACATTAGGAATACTTTGGATACAAAAATCCACAAAGGATAACTCAATTATACCTCTTTCCACTTATTTCCCACATTTTATCATTGCTTTCAATTTCTTTCTTAATAAAGAAATACTTAATTGATCTTTTCCTTTCATATTGCATTATCTTTTCAATTTTGGACTCCTTGGAACCTAAGAGGTACGAAATTCATCCTTGGATTACATTCCTTTGCCCTCTAGAGGTTTCTACCTCATTATTTTCTCAAAAACTCAATTATTCATTTACTAATTTAACAATTGAATTTCCCTTCTTTATTTCCTTGTTATTGGGCCCAATAGCCAATAAAGCCCACAAAACAACCATCAAGGCTATTGTAAACGAAATCCATTTATTCAAAATAAATTGTATCTATATATGTTCAAATATCTTTAATATGTGAAATTACATTTCTCACCAATTGAACCCAAAAATTGGGGTTGTAACAAGGGAGGTCTTCCCTTGTGTCCCGAGGATCTCTTATACTGGTCTCTCCCCATGGAGGTGGATTTGAACACCTTATATAGGTGTGGTTAGTGCGACCGGTGGCTGCTGGTGTCTATTTCCCAAACGGTTTTGGGAACTCTCTTGAATCCCCACGAAAACAGAGAAAATGAGGGTCATTTGTGTATGGATTCACCTCCCCAATGTGATGGGAGAGTCCACTTCCATCCAAACTGATCAGGGTGAGAGAGAATCAGAGAGGGAAAGGAGTCCCTACTGTGCTCGATTTCATTTATTCCAAAATGAGATGGAAGAAGATCTCAGGATCGTCCGATCGCCATCCAATGGCCACCATTGGGCGTGACACATGCCTATGTCGGGCCCAAGGTTTCCTTGTATGATTAAATCTGGACATTTAATACGATTTTGAGATTATCACATCACTTTAGGATAATTTACAAAAAACATATCTCTCAATCCATACATCCTTTTCCAACCAAAATTTAGGGAAACCTTTATCTTGACGTAATCTACTCATATATCAAATTTGAGTCCCAAATTCCTAAGGGAAAGGGCATTATCTTCATGTGCAAGTTATCCTTTATTAAAGCTTATTTACTTTGTATTTTCTCTTTCTTCTCCCATTATCTTTTCTACTTGGACTCCTTCGAACCCAAGAAATCCCAAAGGTACGAAATCCCTCCTTGAAGGATAATTCCTAACCTTCTCGGTGCTTCTACATCTTTCTTTTCTCATTATCTTAGTTATTCCTTTATTAATTGATTTCTTTTCCTTTCATTTCCTTTTTCTCATTATTGGGCCCAATAGCCAACCAAAAATACGAAATCAAACATACAAGGCTTTTAATCAACATAATATGTTCAAGGTACAGAAATCATACAAATTACATAATCATACACTGATTGGGGAAATTACATTTCCAACTAAAAGAACCCAAAATTTGGGGTTGTAACAGGATAAGACCAATAGGGTGCATTTGGGTCTTTGAGAAAATACCGACATGGATGGTAGTGTACCAACTTGTAAGAGAAGATTGGTTGGAAAGGGTTGCAAACAAGTTTAAGATATTGAACATGATCAAGTCTTTTCACCAGTTGCATGGTTGAATCCATCAGGATCATGCTTGCCATTGTAGCTTAATAAGACTGTGTCATTTGGAGAAATGGATGTTAAAATCACATTCCTTAATAGGAATAATTATGTGGATGTGTATGTGAAACAACCTAAAGGTTATATAAGTCCATTAATGCAAAGAATGTCTATAATCTACAAAGGTCAAGCTATGGATTCAAGAAAGCATCTCAGAATTAGAATCTTCAATTTGACAAGATAGTCAAAGAGTTTGACTTTAGTTAAAATGAAGAAATTTGTGATTACAAGAATTTATTTGGAGCATATTAATACTCCACATGATGATGGGGAATAGAGTTCGTATCCTAAAAATGTTATAACATGGCAAGGAAGTACTTTCTCTATCAGGAGTTTAGGCAAAGTATCCTATGTGATAGGAATTGAGATCTATAGAGATAGATCTAGAAAGCTTCTTGACCTAAGTGAAAGCACATACATTGGCAAGATGTTGAAGGGGTTCAACATGCATGACTCAATGAAAGGGAACTTGTCCATATTCCACGGAGTTGGTTTCTCAAGAGCCTAGTGTCTTAAAACTTGTGAAGAAAAGGAACAATAGATGCCATATGCATTCGTAGTTTGATCTATCAGGTATACAATGTTATGTACTCATCATGTTATCTCATATGCATTGGACATTACAAGAGGAAATATTTAATCATCTAGTTGTCTCATTTGTGTTGGAAATAAATGGATATCTGTCAGAATCTAGTGAAAGTCACTAGAATACCATAAACAACATCCTTAAGTACTTAAGAAAACCTTAAGTACTTAAGAAGCACTAAAAGGATCATTTCCTTATTTATTTTAATAACGAAGAGTTGGGTGTAAATGATAACACCAATGCAAGCTTCTAGTCTGAAAAAGACCCCAATCTAAAATTTTTGACCTTCAAATAGAACTACAAGCTGGAAGAGTTCCAAGAAAGTGACAGTTGCTAATTTTACATTAAAAGTCAGGTATCTTAGTGTTATGTGAACAACAAAGGATACTGTATGGATCTAGAAGTTCACATCAATGAACTTGTGGGAGGTTTCCAACTATTAATGACAAAGTAGATATATAGTGACAACAATCGAGCTACTGAATAGACTGGGAATATCAAATAACATCCTACGACAATTTCATCTAATGTGAAAAGTCATACAATGAGGAGATCTGAAACTTTCAAAATACTGGCTCGAAGCAAATGTTGTTGTAACATCCCTGACCTGGGTTATGTACTAACCCTAGGTGTTGTGACTAATTAAGTGATTAGATGCTTGTGTTTATCTGTTGTAATGTAACTAAATCTTTTGAGGAACTTATATTTCTATTTTAAGTCCTTTTGAACAATGTTCCAACAATGTTTTGTTAATTTGGACAAAAGTGCAAATTACCCAAGTTGAGGGGTTAACTTGAAAATTGCACATGTTAAGATGTTCCTCTGATAATAAGACATCATAAGAATGAATATGATATGGTGGAATGGATTCTCCAAGCTTGAGAACCAAGATATATCTTGTAGAGCAATCATTGTGCTTTAAAACCTAGTTTTGGAGTAAAGTGCAATTTACCCAAAACCTAGGGTGCAACATGTAAAATATAACCTCTAAATTATCTATCATGTTTCTTGGCATCAAGTAGAGCAAATAAAATGAGAGGGGCACCTCATTTAAATGATCAAGTAAGAAAGATAACCTTGATATTAAAATAATCAAGAATGATGCAAATGACCCTTTTATATATGGAACTTAGTAAGGTGTTTGGTTTCTTTACCTTTTAACCTTGGGAAAAGGAGGAGATTTGTATAAGGAAAGAAGGAGGAAACTTTCCCAAGAAGTGGAGAAGGACTTGGGGGGATATGTTTGAGAAATAAAAGAGATAAGCTTCTTTTCCTTGAAAATATCCAAAAATATATATAGCAACTTTAACAACAAAGCAAGGGAACGTTTCCCTTAGTTTCTTTTCTCATATTCTTGCTTTGGCCAACTAACGAGGAGCTCAGGAGTAGAGGAAGGACGACCAAGTTGGTTTGGTAATTTTCGACCACCATCTATCTCGAATTCATGGTGAAAACTCTAATACAAGGTTTGTTTAGTAGTTTTCCTTACACAATTCTTCTTTCTAGCCATCTTCTCCATCCAAATCTTGAAGAACGGACCTTGGACAACCTTTGGAGCTTCATCCACCATTAAAAATACGAAGCTTGAAGCTCTAGATCAGATATTAAGGAGGGTTTTATAATTCTAACCCTTAAGCTTTGTTAATGCATCCTCTTCTCCTAATATATATGCTTATTCTTCTTCTTTAGACACCTTTGTGTGTTCTTGTTCTTATTTCCATGAAGAACCGCCCCTGTTCTTGAGGTAGAAGATGATGATGTTAATATCTATGTTTATCCTAAATCTTGATTTAGCATACAGTCTTCCACCTCTTGCACAAACGATTTCCTAAATCGTTTGGGAGCAAACGGTTTCAAACCGGTTGAATGCAAATAGTTTCACTAGACCGCATAGAAGCAAACGGTCTAAGACCATTTGGATGTGTTTACTAGGCATTGACCATTTGGAGGTCTGTTGTAAATAATGTGGAATAATTACCTACCAAAAATCATCAAGTAATTCCAAGTAAATCACCAATTGAAGGCACATCAATCACCTAAACCCTAATCCGGTTATTTTCTGATTTCAATAATTGAATCAAGTCTAAGTTTGGGTTGAGTGGCCCAAACAGTTTCAAAACCATTTGGGGATCACCCAAACGGTCTCAAGACCGTTTGGTGATAACCCAAGACCGTTTGGAGGTCTAGGGTTAAGTGGGGTTGACCAATTGAGGGTCCAATGATAACAACTTGATAAATAATTAAGTGCTGATTTGGTAACCAAACCTAGGGTTCAAACCTTAAGTGAATGACTTGGTTTTTGATGACATAATGGGAAAACGGTCTCAAGACCGTTTGGAGGATGTCCAAATGATCCCAGGACCGTTTGGGGGTCACCCAAGACCGTTTGGAGGTCTAGGGTTGACTATGGTCAAGTGATTATAAATATAAAGGTAACAAATTGAGGTGTAATTGATTAGTGACCTAATGATCAAATCAATGAGCCAAACCTTAGTAAGATGAGTTAGTTTTTTATGTTGACTTGAGAAAATGGTTTCAAGACCGTTTGGAGGTCATCCAAATGATCCCAAGACCATTTGGGGTCAGGTCATGACCAAATTGATTGATGGTTCCATGGATTCAAATCAACTAGACTCATGGTGAGGAGTGTTGAAGGGTAATCGATTCCAAACCCTAATTCAATTGATCCAAGCCCTAATTGGTGATCAATTGAGGGTCAATTGAGTGTTAAATCAGTTGAGGGTTGACCTAATTGACTCAATTGATAAGTGGCTAACAAGTGCATGATCGATTGAAGGGTCCAACATTGGAAACCCTAACTCAATTGAAGTGGTTGAGACACTTTTTGGTCCGTGCGGTTTTGAGGTGGTTTGGACCAAACGGTCTCAAGACCGTTTGGTCCAAATGGTCTCAAGACCATTTGGGACCAAATGATCCCAAAACATTTGGTGCCCATGCGGTTTCAAGGTTGGTTTTGCCCATGCGGTTTCAAAGTCAAAGTTGGCCAAACAGTCTTCATGACCAAACGGTCTTCACCTCATCTTGGGAAAATGGTCTTGAGTGTGCACTTTACCAAACGGTTTTAAAAGTCAAACTAGACCAAATGGTCAACACCACCAAACGGTTTCAAGGTCTATCCAAGACCGTTTGGGGAGTTTGTGTGCAAGACCGTTTGAGGTCTAAAAAGGTTGAGAACGTTTGATGTCTTAGTGGTCAAATGGTTTAGTAGTTGATTAACATAAACCTCATAGATACCTAAAGTGATTTAGGGATCAAGTACTTAGTTGATTAATGCATGTCATAATCAAGTGGTGAACATTACCAAGGTACCCTTGATGGGATAGAGCGACTAATACCCTTTGATCAAGAGAACCTTAATGACCATAATAGTAATGACACAACCCATGATGTTAGTGTTGGTTTGACCTAACCTAATCAAGGATGATGTAAATATCATCTTATATAAAGAGGAGAGAGAAGAATCCTTATATGAATAAGAATTAAGTAATACACTTCCAACATGTATGTATATATATCTAATTAGGGTATGATCCATCATAGTGAGATCATGAAAACCCTAATTATGATGGTTAATGAATATTAATCTAATGAGAGTGCATTAGTGGAAGTAATCCTCACACATGATGATGGTATGATCTTAATTCATTGTAATGTGAATAGTAAACCCTAATCTAGGGAAATGTCATGGTGTGAATAGTAAACCCTTATTTGGGTTATGCTTTTAAGCATGACACTCTATACATGATTATGGAGTGAGTAATCATTATGCCTTTATAAGTTAAAGGGGTTGACTAACCCTAATTGAATTAAAAAGGAAACCTAATCCCTAGAAACCAGCCGTGGTGATATGACACGGTCACGGTGAATCCTCTGTGGCACGACCGTGTAATGAAGAACAACCGTGGTGGCTTACTCTTGCACGACCGTGCAAGATAGCACGGTTGTGGTATTCTATATTTAATTTGGTCAGAACTTGTATTGCGCTGATATAGTTACAAAGTGCATGTTATCAGTAATGTTAACCATGCAGGTCTTTATAAAGAAGTTAGCATAGCCAGGTAAGGGTTATGATGCCATACTCATTGATAGTACTTTATAAGTTTTGAAAGTAATGAAATGTTATGTTGCCTAGTAAGAGGTAACATATGAGATTGATAGGTTGTATGATCCATGAGAAATATCTGCATTGCTCCAATCAAGGTCATGTTGTTAAATGACTTGATGGCAATACGTTACTCGATAACAAGTGTTTTGATGATATAAGGGTTTGAACACCCATATTCGTGAATCACAATGATGAGATGGTTAGGGATTGATATCCCAATGTTAATAATATATGATGTGAACTTGATACAATTAGTACTCTTTCCTTATAGCAATTGTTTTATTGGTATATGTTTGAAAACATGCCTGATGCTAAAAGAATGCCATAATGTACTTAATTAATCAAGTTTAATGATATCATGTAGAGCCCTGACCATAGATCCATCATTGTTAGAAGTTAAATGATGGTGAAATAGGTTTTCCTAAGGGAACTCATGGAGAGCATACTTTTGAGTATGTGGGGGTTATGGACATGAATATCCTTACGTCCTAATGTGGGAATTGATGTGAGATGTACATTTAATCTCTCAATCCTTCATTATATGTTTATGCCAGGATGATGTATCACTAATCTCTCGATGATGTTGTTAATGTCGCAACGATGAGAGATAAACAAGAAATTCCTCGATGGCGAAGAGAGTACAACACGCCACTATAACTCTAATAGTGAAGATTTCAGAATACCCTGAAAAGCTATTATGGCAGAGACACAAGATGCCCTGCTTGATGATCCTCACACTGACTGCGGAAGATGAGGTCATAAAAATCCGGCTCTTCTGATGACCTATGTATGGTACCGATTGCGATTTTGTAATGGTCGGTTGGAGTATGAGAGGTGTAACTCATCTCCTCAGGGCATAAATATGTTTGAAAAATGTAATCAACCGTATAGAATAACTGCTTAGGTTGAACTACAAGAAACAATGATTGATGATACATTGTTTATAATGCTCTAGTTGAATAACTAGTATACATGATCTTCATATTGCTTATTGATATATGACTTTGCAGTCAATTAAGTTATAATTGAAATGATTCGTAAAAGAATGTTGCTCTATTTAGCTTATTCAATGAATTTCCTACTGTTGAATAATTATAGTTCTTCTGCTCATTGTTATCTTAATCTTTGCAATAACAATACTTCTGGCGAAGAGTTATAACTCTCGCTGGGACAATTATACAATTGTCTCACCCCCGTGGTATTCGACTTTTTAGGTAGACGCTGAGGACGAAGGAATCCATCAGTGGGTGAGAAACAACAAAAGCAGAACAACATCAGGGACAACAGTGATCCTCAGGTGGAAACACTATTTTTCAAGTCTTGTAGATAGTATGTCCTATGTGTCGTCTTTGTACTCTCAGGTCCTAGGAGTCCATAAATGTTTAATATAGATCTGAGATTTTGGCGTGATGCCTCAAGATTTTGTATCTTGCCTTGTACAGTTAACAGGGCAATTGATGCTTGTAACCCTCAAGATGTAATTATTACAGCGTTGTAATGATGGATCAGTTTTTAAATAACTTATGAAGTTTTCTTTATGAAAGAGTTTTACCGTTTGTAGATCTCTTTACAAGAAGTTTTAATTTTTAGTGATTAAAATTAATTCTACTGCTATTTAATCTCTTCCGCATTCGTTGATCTTGTTTTCCGAGATGCATCGTCACAATTTAGTGGTATCAGAGCTCTAGGTTTGCTGAGTCTACAGAGACATAGGACTTAGGTTGTTAAGTTTGTTCTAGTGTCTTCCAGTATATCTGATAGTATCTTCTGCTCATCAGGAGGAGAAGACAAAACTAAGGATGTATGGACCACACGAGGAACATGTTGCAGAGAGTAGTGTTGCTGCACCCAGAGAAGGTGCAAGAGATCCAGAAATAGAACAACATGTGTCTGAACCACCCTAGTTCAATCTAATTGACATGGGGAACCCAACCGTTCAAGCCATGTTAGGGAAGTTCATGAATTCCATGACACGTATGACTGATAGGATGCCTATACCTGCATCTAGGGCACCTACCCATCCTGAAGGACAAGGATCCGACAAGATGTTTGAATGACTTCGCCGAGTGGGAGCCACAGAGTATGCTGGAACAGTTGACCCAGCGGATGCTGACTTGTGGTTAACTGAATTAGAGAAGGCCTTTAGAATCCTAAACATCCCAGAAGCTGAGAAGGTTAGACATGGTGTATACCTTCTCAAGGGGAGTCCTGGTCACTGGTGGACCATGGAAGAACAGAAAGGCCAGGTGTGGAGATTGCATGGGAAGTTTTCTGACGGGAATTTATCGACATATATTTCCCTAAGACATTTATGGATGACAAAATCTCTCAGTTTGAGAGGTTAAGACAGGGAACTATGAACATTAGCAAATACAAGGCTAAGTTCATGGAGCTGTTGTGGTTTTGTCCGCATATGGAAGCTACAGATGAAGAAAGGATTAGGCATTTTGAGAAAGGGTTAAACGTTGAGTTGACCACCCTTGTGTCTTCTCTAGAGAACAAGGAAATGTTTTCTACCTTTGTGGAGTCAGTCAGGAGGATAGAGAAGTTTGTGTCAGAAAAGAGACAAACCAAGAATAAGAGTATGTATCCCCAGTTCCAAGGATCCTCATCTAAATATTTCAAGAAACCTAGGTTTTCTGCGCCTACACCATCACCTAGATTAGTACCCAGACGGAGTGGACTTCGGATAGGGGTAGAGAACGAAAGTCTACCACTAGAAGGAGCTCGTAGCTCAGCATCTATGTCGGTTACAGGACCACCCAGACCACAACAATTGAACAAAAGTTGTTACATATGTGGAAAGATGGGACAACTGATGAAGGATTGTAGAACCAGAGAAGTGAGTGTAACTCAACCTTAAAGGCAGAATGAACAAGGATATCAAAGAAGAGAGTTTCTAGGAGGAGCTATAGGACGTGGACAAGCGTCCCAAGCTGGATCATCGACACCAGGTCAACGAGCACCAAATCAACTATAGGCAACGACAAGATTCTATGCAATGAATCCACCTGATGCAGTGATCAACCCTCAGGTTGTGGAAGGTTAGATGGAATTGTTATATTCTGATATGTCTACATCTTGCATTGTATCTATTTTAATTGATCCGGGTGCTACACACTCCTTTATCACTCGAAGAGTGATTCTTGACTGCAACTTGACTATAAGTCATAGAGTAGATAGTTTGTTACTAGAAACCCCGTTGATGGGATCTGCTGTGTTGCAGGAGGTATGTTCTCCCTGCATTCTCTTTTTTCTGAACATCGCATTCAAGTGGATCTTATACCACTTGAGATGCATGGATTTGATATAATCCTTGGGATGGATACCTTAGAAAGGTATAAGGTTGTTTTGGATTGTGAATCCAAGCAAGATGTGTTTGCTGATGATAGTGACACATGGATCATTCAAGGAGAGAGAAAGATTCTACCCACCTGTCCTGTGTCAGTTATGGTAGCTGAGAAACTGATGAGGCAAGGATGTTATGCATTCTTGGCCCATGTGGTAGATACTACCATGGATAGTCCTAACCCTGCTGAAGTTCCGATAGTCAGGGAATTTGTACATATATTTCCTGAAGAACTTCCAGGTGTACCACCACCTCGGGAGATTGATTTTGAAATTAATCTAATCCCAGACATGAAACCATAGTACAAACACTATATAGGATGGCACCTGCTGAGATGGCAGAACTCAAGAAACAGTCACAAGAATTTCTTGAGAAGGGTGTCATCCGACTGAGTACTTCACCCTGGGGTGCTCCGGTCCTCTTTATTAAATAGAAAGATGGATCAATGTGGTTGTGCATTGATTACAGACAATTAAATAAAGTAACAATAAAGAATAAGTAGCCTCTGCCAAGGATTGATGATCTCTTTGATCAGTTGTGTGGTGCAACCGTCTTCTCAAAGATATATTTGACGTCAGGATATCACCAGCTGCATATTAAGGATAGTGACATACCCAGGTCTGCCTTTAGGACAAGGTATGGTCACTATGAGTTCACAGTTATGTCGTTTGGACTAACTAATGCACCAGTTGCATTTATGGAACTCATGAATAGAATCTTCCGACCTTTTTCTCGATCAGTGTGTTGTTGTCTTTATAGATGACATCCTGATCTATAGTAGAGATTCTCAGCAGCATGAACAACATCTTCGTCAGACTCTTACTTTGATAAGAGAACACAAGTTATATGCTAAGTTTAGCAAGTGTGAGTTCTGGTTACCGGAAGTATCTTTCCTTGGACACGTAATATCTGCCTCGGGTATTCGTGTTGACCCTGAAAAGGAACAATTTGTTCTACTATGGGAACAACCGAAGATACCGACGGAGATCCGTAGTTTCTTAGGGTTGGCAGGCTATTACCAGAGGTTCATTAAGAACTTCAGTTCTATAGCCTTACCCTTGACTAAGTTGACCAGGAAGGATGTTCCTTTTACCTGGAGTGATAAGTGTCAACAATCTTTTCATTTGTTGAAGGAGTGGTTGACAAGTGTACCTATGCTCGTGTTACCTGAACAAGGGAAAGGATATATAGTTTTCTTTGACGCCTTGAAGAATGGACTAGGATGTGTGTTGATGCAGGATAAACAGATGATTTCTTTTGCTTCTTGATAGCTTAAGAAACACGAGGAGAATTATCCGATACACGATCTAGAATTAGCTGATGTGGTTCATGCCTTGAAGATCTGGAAACATTATCTTTATGGAGAGACATTCCATATTTTCACAGACCATAAGAATCTTAAGTATATCTTTTCTCAGCATGAGCTTAACATGAGGCAACGCCGCTGGATGGAGTTAATCAATGACTACGATTGTACGATTGATTATCATCTAGGGAAGGCCAATGTGGTTGTTGATGCTTTGAGTAGGAAATTAGCAACACCAACCCTAGATAGAGCACAACTGAATTCTTTGGTGTGCTCAAGGAGAGATATGCTTATCTCCTTAAGGCAAGACAATGTACAGTTAAAAGTATCATTGTTAGCCGGGTTGTTAGCTGAGATGCACATAAAACCTACTCTGAGAGAGCAGATCAAGGAGGCAGAACAAGTTGATCCTGTAGTTCAGCAGATTAGATTGGAGTATGGTAGTGAGAAATGAGATGGTTTCCATGACTCAGATGATCAAGTATCCTTTTATCATGGTAGGATGATAGTGCCCGATGTGGATAACTTGAGGAAGTTAGTCCTGGAAGAAGCTCATTCTTCAATGTATGCTATGCATCCAGGAAGCACCAAGATGTATCGAAACTTGAAAGATATGTATTGGTGGCCTGGTTTGAAGAAGGACGTTGCTGAGTTTGTTATGCGATGTCCTGTGTGTCAACAAGTTAAAGCTGAACACCAGAAGCCTGCGGGAACAATGCAACCTTTACCCATACCGCAGTGGAAGTGGGATCATGTAACCATGGATTTTGTGGTTGGTTTACCTAGAACAGCCAAAGGACATGATTCCGTTTGGGTAATAGTTGATAGGTTGACAAAGACAACTCATTTCTTACCTGTCAAAACAACCTATTCTGCTGAGAAGTTAGCACAGTTATATGTCCATGAGTTAGTGTGGCTGCATGGGGTCCCAGTTACCATTGTTTCTGATAGAGGTCCCTAGTTTACGAGTCATTTTTGGGAACGACTTCATAAAGCTTTAGGCACACAGTTAAGGTTTAGTACAACCTTTCATCCACAGACTGATGGACAGTCAGAAAGAACCATACAAACCTTGGAAGACTTGCTTAGAGCATGTGTTCTTCAGTTTAAAGGAAGTTGGGATCTACACCTAAGCTTGATAGAGTTTTCCTATAACAACAGCTATCAACATAGCATTGAGATGGAACCTTATGAAGCTTTGTACGGTAGATGTTGTAGATCACCTCTATGTTGGTATGAAACTGGTGAATATCAACTTTTAGGTCTTCATCTTATGCAGCAGACCACCGAGAAGATTAAAGTAATACAACAATAGATAAAGACTGCACAAGATAGATAGAAATCTTATGTTGATAAGCATCGTAGACCTTTAGAATTCCAGGTTGGAGACAAAGTGTACCTCAAAGTCTCACCTTGGAAAGGAGTTTTGAGATTTGGAAGGAAAGGGAAGTTAGCTCCTAGGTTTATGGGGCCTTATCCAATCATTGAACGGATTGGGAAGGTAGCTTATAAGCTAGAATTACCACCAGAGCTACAAAAGTTACACCCTATGTTCCACATTTTCATGCTTAGGAAATGTCATCCTGATACAGAATCAGTTCTGCAACCTCTGGAAGTAGAATTGAATGATGATGTATCTTATGAGGAAGGAAATGTATCGATCCTTGACAAGAGAATTAAAAAGCTAAAAAAGAAAGACATAAGTCTTTTGAAAGTCCTCTGGAATCATCGTGGTGTTGAAGAAGCCACATGGGAACTAGATGGAGAGATGAGAAGGAAATACCCTGCTCTTTTCTCTTAATATGTTTTGTTGATTTCGGGGATGAAATCCTTGTAAGGGGTGGATAATTTGTAACATCCCTGACCTGGGTTATGTACTAACCCTAGGTGTTGTGACTAATTAAGTGATTATATGCTTGTGTTTATCTGTTGTAATGTAACTAAAGCATTTGAGGAACTTATATTTCTATTTTAAGTCCTTTTGAACAATGTTGCAACAATGTTTTGTTAATTTGGACAAAACTGCAAATTACCCAAGTTGAGGGGTTAACTTGCAATTGCACATGTTAAGATGTTCCTCTGATGATAAGACATCATAAGAATGAATATGATATGGTGGAATGGATTCTCCAAGCTTGAGCACCAAGATATAGCTTGTAGAGCAATACTTGTACTTTAAAACCTAGTTTTGGAGTAAAGTGCAATTTCCCCAGATGCTAGGGTGCAACATGTAAAATATACCCTCTAAAGTATCTCTCATGTTTCTTGGCATCAAGTAGAGCAAATAAAATGAGAGGGGCGCCTCATTTAAATGATCAAGTAAGAAAGATAACCTTGATATTAAAATAATCAAGAATGAAGCAAATGACCCTTTTATATATGCAACTTGTAAGGTGTTTGGTTTCTTTACCTTTTAACCTTGGGAAAAGGAGGAGATTTTTATAAGGAGAGAAGGAGGAAATGTGCCAAATAAGTGGAGAAGGACTTGGGGGATATGTTTGAGAAATAAAAGAGATAAACTTCTTTTCCTTGAAAATATCCAAATATATATATAGCAACTTTAACAACAGAACAAGGGAACATTTCCCTTAGTTTCTTTTCTCATCTTCTTGCTTTGGCCAACTAACGAGGAGCTCTAGAGCAGAGGAAGGACGACCAAGTTGGTTTGGTAAGTTCGGACCACCATCTATCTCAAATTCATGGTGAAAACTCTAATACAAGGTTGGTTTAGTAGTTTTCCTTACACAATTCTTCTGTCTAGCCATCTTCTCCATCCAAATCTTGAAGAACGGACCTTGGACAACCTTTGGAGCTTCATCCATCATTAACGCTATGAATCTTGGAGCTCAAGATCAGATCTTAAGGCAGGTTTTATAATTCTAACCCTTAAGCTTTGTTAATGCATCCTCTTCTCCTAGTATATATGCTTATTTTTCTTCTTTAGACACCTTTGTGTGTTCTTGTTCTTATTTCCATGAAGAACCGCCCCTATTCTTGAGGTATAAGATGATGACATTAATATATATGTTTATCCTAAATCTTGCTTTAGCATACGGTCTTCCACCTCTTGCACAAACTGCTTCCTAAACCGTTTGGGAGCAAACAGTTTCAAACCGTTTGAATGCAAACGGTTTCACTAGATCGCATAGAAGCAAACGGTCTAAGACCGTTTTGATGTGTCGACCAGGCCTTGACCATTTGGAGGTCAGTTTTAAATAATGTGGACTAATTCCCTACCAAAAATCATCAAGTAATTCCACGTAAATCACCAATTGAAGGCACATCAATCGCCTAAACCCTAATCGGGTTATTTGCTGATTTCGATAATTGAATCAAGTCTAAGTTTGGGTTGAGTGGCCCAAACGGTTTCAAAACCATTTGGGGATCACCCAAACAGTCTCAAGACCATTTGGTGATAACCCAAGACCATTTTCAGGTCTAGGGTTAAGTGGGGTTGACCAATTGAGGGTCTAATGATAACAAGTTGATAAATAATTAATTGCGGATTTGGTGACCAAACCTAGGGTTCAAACCTTAAGTGAATGACTTGGTTTTTTATGACATAATGGGCAAACGGTCTCAAGACCGTTTGGAGGATATCCAAAGAATCCCAAGACCGTTTGGAGGTCTAGGGTTGACTATGGTCAAGTGATTATAAATCTAAAGGTAACAAGTTGAGGTGTAATTGATTAGTGACCTAATGATCAAATCAATGAGCCAAACCTTAGTAAGTTGAGTTAGTTTTGGATGTTGACTTGAGAAAATGGTCTCAAGACCTTTTGGAGGTCATCCAAATGATCCCAAGACGGTTTGGGGTCAGGTCATGACAAAATTGATTGATGGTTCCATGGATTCAAATCAATTAGACTCATGGTGAGGAGTGTTGAAGGGTAATCGATTCCAAACCCTAATTCCATTGATCCAAGCCCTAATTGGTGATAAATTGAGGGTCAATTGAGTGTTAAATCAGTTGAGGGTTGACCTAATTGACTCAATTGATAAGTGGCTAACAAGTGCATGATCGATTGAAGGGTCCAACATTGGAAACCCTTACTTAGTTGAAGTGGTTGAGACACTTTTTGGTCCATGCGGTTTTGAGGTGGTTTGGACCAAACGGTCTCAAGACCATTTGAGTCCAAACGGTTCAAGACCATTTGGTACCAAACGATCCCAAACCGTTTGGTGCCCATGCGGTTTCAAGGTTGGTTTTGCCCATGCAGTTTCAAAGTCAAAGTTGGCCAAACGGTCTTCATGACCAAACGGTCTTCACCTCATCTTGGGCAAACGATCTTGAGTGTGCACTTTACCAAATGGTTTTAAAAGTCAAACTAGACCAAATGGTCAACACCACCAAACAGTTTCAAGGTCTATCCAAGACCGTTTGGGGAGTTTGTGTGCAAGACCGTTTGAGGTCTAAAAAGGTTGAGAACGTTTGATGTCTTAGTGGTCAAATGGTTTAGTAGTTGATTAACATAAACCTCATAGATACCTAAAGTGATTAAGGGATCAAGTAATTAATTAATTAATGCATGTCATAATCAAGTGGGAAACATTAACAAGGTACCCTTGATGGTATAGAGCGACTAATACCCTTTGATCAAGTGAACCATAATGACCACAATAGTAATGACACAACCCATGATGTTAGTGTTGATTTGACCTAACCTAATCAAGGATGATGTAAATATCATCTTATAGAAAGAGGAGAGAGAAGACTCCTTATATGAATGAGAATTAAGTAATACACTTCCAACATGTATGTATATATATCTAATTAGGGTATGATCCATCATAGTGATATCATGAAAACCCTAATTATGATGGTTAATGAATATTAATCTAATGAGAGTGCATTAATGGAAGTAATCCTCACACATGATGATGGTATGATCTTAATTCATTGTAATGTGAATAGTGAACCCTAATCTAGGGTACTGTGATGTAATATGAATAGTAAACCCTAATCTTGGGAAATGTCATGGTGTGAATAGTAAACCCTAATTTGGGTTATGCTTTTAAGCATGACACTCTATACTTGATTATGGAGTGAGTAATCATTATGCCTTTATAAGTTAAAGGGGTTGAATAACCCTAATTGAATTAAAAAGGAAACGTAATCCTCAGAAACCAGTCATGGTGATATGACACGGTCGTGGTGAATCCTCTGTTCCATGACTGTGTAATGAAGTACGACCATGGTGGCTTACTTTTGCACGGCCATGCAAGATAGCACGACCGTGGTATTCTATATTTAATTTGGAAAGAACTTGTATTGTGCTGATATAGTTACAATGTGCATGTTATCAGTAATGTTAACCATGCAGGTCTTTATAAATAAGTGAGCATAGCCACGTAAGGGTTATGTTGCCATACTCATTGAGAGTACTTTATAAGTTTTGAATGTAATGAAATGTTATGTTGCCTAATAAGAGGTAACATATGAGATTGATATGCTGTATGAGCCATGAGAAATATCTACATTGCTCCAATCAAGGTCATGTTGTTAAATGACTTGATGGCAATATGTTACTCGATAACAAGTGTTTTGATGATCTAAGGGTTTGAACACCCATATTCCTGAATCACAATGATGAGATGGTTAGAGATTGATATCCCAATGTTAATAATATATGATGTGAACTTGATACAATTAGTACTCTTTCCTTATAGCAATTGTTTTATTGGTTTATGTTTGAAAAGATGCCTAATGCTAAAAGAATGCCATAATGTACTTAATTAATCAAGTTTAGTGATATCATGTAGAGCCCTGACCATAGATCCTTCATTGTCAAAAGTTAAATGATGGTGAAATAGGTTTTCCTAAGGGAACTCCTGGAGAGCATACTTTCGAGTATGTGGGGGTTATGGACGTGAATATCCTTACGTCCTAATGTGGGAATTGATGTGAGATGTACATTTAATCTCTCAATCCTTCATTATA
The DNA here is from genome assembly GCA_963693085.1 of Alisma plantago-aquatica. NCBI lineage: Eukaryota > Viridiplantae > Streptophyta > Magnoliopsida > Alismatales > Alismataceae > Alisma > Alisma plantago-aquatica. Next base: position 1,639,881,436 of record OY856409.1, read on the forward strand.
TGTTTATGCCAGGATGATGTATCACTAATCTCCCGATGATGTTTTTAATGGCACATCGATGAGAGATAAACAAGAAATCCCTCGATGGCGATGAGAGTACAACACGCCACTGTAACACTAATAGCAAAGGTTTTAGAATACCCTGAAAAGCTATTATGGCAGAGACACAAGATGTCCTACATGATGATCCTCACACTGAATGAGGAAGATGAAGTCATAGAAATCCGGCTCTTCTGATAACCTATGTACGGTACCGATTGCGATTTTGTAATGGTCGGTTGGAGTATGAGAGGTGTAACTCATCTCCTCAGGGCATAAATATGTTTGAAAAATGTAAGCAGCCGTATCGCATAACTGCTTAGGTTGAACTACGAGAAACAATGATTGATGATACATTGTTTATAATGCTCTAGTTGAATAACTAGTATACATGATCTTCATATTCCTTATTGATCTATGACTTTTTATTGAATTAAGTTATAATTGAAATGATTGCTAAAAGAATGTTGCTCTATTTAGTTTATTCAATGAATTGCCTGTTGTTGAATAATTATAGTTCTTCTACTCATTGTTATCTTAATCTTTGCAATAACAATGCTTCTGGGGAAGAGTTATAACTCTCACTGGGACAATTATACAATTGTCTCACCCCTGTGGGATTCAACTTTTTAGGTAGACGCTGAGGACGAAGGAATCCATCAGTGGGTGAGCAACAACAGTAGCATCAACAACATCAGGGACAATAGTGATCCTCAGGTGGAAACATTGTTTGTCAAATCTTGTAGATAGTATGTCCTATGTGTCGTCTTTGTACTCTCAGGTCTTAGGAGTCAGTAAATGTTTTATATAGATCTGAGATTTTGGCGTGATGCCTCGAGATTTTGTATCTTGCCTTGTATGGTTAACAGGGAAATTGATGCTTGTAACCCTCGAGATGTAATTATTACAACGTTGTAATGATGGATTAGTTTGTAAATAACATATCAAGTTTTCTTTATGAAAGAGTTTTACCGTTGGTAGATCTCTTTACAAAAAGTTTTAATTTTTAGTGATTTCCAATAACTCCGCTGCTAGTTAATCGCTTCCGCATTCGTTGATCTTGTTTTCCGAGATGCATCGTCACAGTTGCTAAGCTCGTTATAAAAGCACTTGCACAATAGAAATATGATAGACATGTTAAGATCGCTTGGAATACGATTCATGGGTGATTGTCTCTAACTACAAGTGGGACTCGATTGGTATGTATGACCAGAGAAATAGTCATACAATGATTGTAATAGGGAATTAGATTCCTGATTTGATAAAGATAAATGTAATTCTATCTATTATGTTTGTATCAATCATGATATGATGACACATATATAATACATTTCTAAATAATTATGTTACTCAATGATATATGTCTTTAGGTTGAGGATATGAACAATGAGATCATATGTACAATAAAAGTACATGCATTCTTGTTATGCCCCTAGTTAGATATTATTATGGAAGAAAAATAGATAATTGTAATACATAAGACTCAAGTGTGTCTTGACTGATGACAAAGTCTCATCAGTCATGATATCTGATATCAAGCGATACACACATGTACATGTTACAAAACAATGTATTAGACAAACCCATCATGAGAGTGATACATGGAAACCATGGAATGGTAGTCAGAATCCACTCTTATAATGATAGTGGTGATTATATTTCTTAGACCTAAAGTCACTACACTTATGGACATGTTGTTCATTGTAATTTGACATCATTCAATGTAATCTTGAATATGGGTTGACATAAAGGTGATGATTGAGTACACTAAGACACATGGGGATTGAGTGTGAGTGATGTAGATGAGATCTGTCCCTCTTACAGGAGATTGATATCCAAGCCACTTGATAAGAAATACTGAGAAATGTATGGCCATATTCATGTGACTCAATATGTGATATGTGAGCTCACATGCATCTCAGACAGTTTGCTCTAGTTCAAGGAATATGGATTGAATGTTGAAGACAATGCCTCAAGTTCCATATTGATATCAGAGACAAAGGAACTATACGATCAAAGTAACGATGATCACTAATTGTAAGTTGAAGTTGTTCTCCAACTTTCCAAATTACTTGGGTAGAAACAATGTGTTGCTAGATATTGCTCATTGCTTATGATGTCATAAGTTAGTCATGGACATTCACTACCAATGTAAATTGGGACATATAGGGTCACACAAATAGGATGCACCTAGAATAGGAGTTTATTCATGAATGATGTTTAACTTGATTACTAAACTGTTTAGATAATCCATTTAAACAACTACCATTTAACAAATTGACGGACTAGAATGTGAACCGACTGGTTCAAGTGTTGAACCGACCGATCCAAGTGTTTCAAACAACATTGGCTAAATATTGCCTGGGCTGGAAGATGAAACTACCATTTCACAAATGAAATGACCATTTCATTATATGAAACAACAAGTTCATCATCTGGATTGCCCGATTCAATGACCAATTCAATTGAATCAAGGATTGATGCTAATTTCATGATTGTGCATTAATCGAATATTGAATGCAAGTGTGTTTGAAAATAGGAAAGCATCAGAGAAAAATGGTTCAAGGGTTGAACCAATTGACTTAATAATGAACCAACCTGTTAACCTTTCTCAACTTCTAAAAAATTTATGAAAACCCATCTCTTCAACTCCCAGATCAATAGGAAACCCTGACCTTGATCCTCTTATAAATAGAGGGGTACCTAGACACATAAATAAGCCCTAACAATTATTATCCTCCCTAGTTGTGGTAAACAAGAGACCCTGAGTAAGTCATTCCCATCAAAAGGAGGGATAGCAAAGAAGAGACAATTAGGAGAGCAAGTAAGCACTAGCACACTGACATTCAAAGGGACAACTCCTTCTCGTTGGTTCTGGAAGCATAACATGTAGTTCCTGGTGGTCCGCGTGGACTAGTCTAGAGGTGAGGAGACTATTGGCTATTGTTAGGAGGATGAAGTCAACATGCATCCATGGTGATCAACCATGTGGCCGTTGTAGACATTGTCCACATAGAACTTGAAGAAAGACGCACACGAAAGTAATGGATTATCGTTGGACTTGCATTTGGATCATGTATAATCCTTGCAATCCTCTTTCCTAGATACATCATTGTTGATGCAATCTCGTTGGTCTGGAAATCGAGCATTCAAATTTGTATTTCTACTATCTTCTATGTCACCCTGATTTCCCAACACTGTATGTAAATATGTAAGTGATAACAATAGTTTTGGTGTAATTTCAATAGACTTTTACATAATAAATGTAATTAGATATACTATTTAGATGTTTAGATGTACATATTTTATTCTAAGTCAGTTTTTATGATATTTGAAGGTATTGGACAAAAATTAAGTAAAATTGGTGAAGTCTGATTAATTGTTCAAAAGACCTCTCTTTAGTCTGTCGATCAATTGGTTGACAAGAAGGTCTAACCAAGAGGATTGAGAAAAGATTGTTGATTCAAGATCGAAAGACTTATTGAGCATCATCCTGATGAACTGAAGTACCTTGATAACCACCTATCGAGGGAAGGAGTGTCTAGAATAAGGGGCAAAACTCACCACTGTCGATGCAACATCGACAGCTTAGTTCATTGACACTGATAAACACTTGTTGGTATGAAGCTATTGATCCAGCGCTCGACACACCTATCGAGTAGAGGACCCTCGATAGACCCATGGAATTATTCCACTGATAGACTATATCGACTGCATTATCAATGCTGAAGGACAACTGTCAAGGAATCACCTCGACAGACCTATCGACAATAAGATCGACAGATCTTTTGCAAGTGAAAACTCTATCAACAACAAGAAGTGATCGACATGTCTATCAATCAACAAAGATTATTATAAGGTCCATTGTCGACTTGGTCTTCGATAGACCCAACGACAGGAAACCATCAACATCAATGGAAAGGGGTTGGAAACCTTAACCCTATAAATATGCCCCTAGTGCATCCGTATCATGGATCTTGAATCTTTTGAGTCGGAGCACTGAGAGGCTTCTGCCAAACTTTCTCAAGTTCCAAAGTTGGAGGATGAGACATGTTTACCTCATTAGATCCCTAGATCTAGTCCTGTCAATCCTACTTCCTATCAGTTCCTTCATCATCACCGAGCAACTAAAGGACCTTCTTGTCTCAAGCCGATATTGGAAATGAGGAGAAACACAGTCGACACCACAGCCGACTGCCAATATATCAACTGAGAGGTTGGTAGATCGATCATTCGATCTAACCTTGTATCAGTCTTCTCTTTCTCTTTTCTACATCATGACTTGATTTCATTGTATTCTTATTGTTTCTTCATCCATGCGTGGCTAAAACCATAAATTCGGTTGGGAGTAGCCGTTAGGCCCTCCCAACCATGTAATTGTTCATCTTCCTATTTTATGGCATATATTCTTTAAAGTTTTATTCCTTTACTTTTGTTTAAAATTGTGTCAATGGATGATTAGCTACCTCCCTTTGACATTTGATATGGATATCGTTTGAGAGAATGAATTCTATGAGATCTGGAGTATAGGATAGTAATGATACATGAGAGTGAGGAGTTGCTATAATAAAAGTCATATTGTCTTCCACTGATCTTTTAGTTATTAACTTGAGAGAGAGAACCACATTAGATAGACATTTTCTGATATCTCAAAAGAAGGAAGGGACATATATTTTCTTATGACTATTTGCAAAACAAGTAGTGAATATAAATAATATAGGAGTGAAGGTTTTACATGGTTGAGGTTGGCTTGATTGGTGAAACCCAATCTGAGTCCCTTTTATCTTGATTTCTCAATTCGCCTATTCTTCTTCTTTGATTTTCCATAATTTAGGTTTACCACTTAATTAGGATAAATTAGTTCCTTAATCGAAACACAACAAGATTTCTTTTGGTTAAGATATACTAACCAAAGATTTCAAATTTTTATTCTATTATTCTCTTTGCCCCTGCACTACTGTAAAGATTCTGTATTAAGTTGTAGACGTCTCCATTAGTCAGGTATAAATTTCGAGTCTGGTTTCTTTAACTAGGACAATTGTATTTACACTTTTGGACCATGAAGAAGAGCGTTCAAATTTTGGCTTCATTGTCAGGGATAAGGTATTAGATAAACTCTAAAAACCTGGGGTCTACTTAGCACTAGTTATCGCTTCTAAATTTTGCAAAACATTTATTAGTGAATCTCTTTTACTACCTATCTACTATAATACCAATTACCTTTCCAGTCTTAGACTCTGATTTGTTCAATATTTCCATTCATAGGTAGCCTCCTATCATTTCTAGCTATTCTTGGAGTTCCCCATTGAATATCTAGAGGCAAAATTTTCCTCATTGATCCAATGGAAGAACGAGGTCCCCCTGATGCAAATGTCCCTGAGGAAAAGTCTTCTTTGCGTTCCTTAGTCACATGTCATTTCAATGATGATCAGGATCATATAGTTCTCCCTTGCATGCCAGCATCAAACTTTGAGCTGAAGTCTGGATTCATCAGTATGATCCAAAATTAGATGTTGGGGGGAAACTATGTGGAAGAAAATCCTTATCACCATATAGATGCCTTGAAGAATCTTTGCAATACTATTAAGGTGAATAGAGTACTACAAGATGTCATCTACATGAAAGGTTTTCATTTCTCCCTCAATGACAAAGCCCTACAATGGTACCTATCTCAAAAGGGCTTCACTTCGTGGCAAATACAGTCTGAAGCCTTTGTGAACAAATTCTACCCAATTGAGAAGATGGTAAGATGCAAGCTCAAAATTATTGGTTTTAGACAGAAGGCTACTGAAACCTTGCATGATGTGTGGGAAAGATATCAGGAATACTTAAGAAACTTTCCTTATCATGTCTATGATGACAAGTTTATTATCACAACCTTCTATGAAAGCCTTACCTTGACTGAGCGAACGCCCCTAAGCACTGCAACTGGAAACGATTTCATGATACACGATGTCGAAACCTCCAAAGATATAATAAATAACATGGAAGATCACCAAGTAGGTCGAGATTTGGACATGATTTCTTCAACGACCGTGTCCGCTGCCAGCAAATCCCTAGACTCTAAGATATTGGATAAATTGAACAAAAAACTAGATAAAATGGTATCTGATATCCAGAATCTGAAGGAAGTCAATTCCATACACTTTACCAAGGCATCCATAAAGTGTATCACATGTGGAGAAGGGGGTCATGGTATTGAAGACTGCATCTACACCCATGAAGTAGAAGACACGCAAACTGAGAATGTTTCTTATGTGAACTACAAACGTCCTAGACATCCTAGATTCTCTTATAAGAACACCTTGACAGTAGAAAACTCATTTCAAGTAAATCAATTTTCTTAAGAAATGGGTAGATGGAAAGCCGTCAGAAGAGGAACACCACCCAGATTTTCGTAAAATAGATCTCAGACATAGCAATAGGGAACCTTCAATGGGTAGTGGGGGACCCATTTTCAATAGCATCAAAAGTCAATTTCTAGTCTGGAGTCTTTAATATAAAAGATGGGGGAATGTCTCATGAGTAACGACAACATACTAGAAAACATGCAATCATTGATGAGCACTATGAATACTCAAATAAGTGATCTTCAAACTCACAATTAGATTATTGATCAACAATTAGCTTCTATTGCTGCATCAATTAGAAGATCATCAGGACAATTCCCATCTAACACTAAAAAAAATCCCAAGAAGAAAACAACAAGAATGTCCACACTCCACTATGGAAGTTCTACTTTCGTTGCACAACCTAAATTACCAATCATTGAAGGAAGCATCAACAACCCTGAAGAGACCCTAGTATGCAAAAAGTCAAAAGGAGCCAAAAACTCTATTCCATCACTAAAGGTGACCGAATTGCCCACTGGAGCCCCTTATCCACATCACTTCATTAAGGAATAACTTAAGAAGAGGTACACCAAATTCCTTGACACCATTAAGAAAAGTCATCTAGATATTCCTTTCCCAGACGTCATCAATGAGATGCCTACATATGCTACATTTTTGAAGGACCTCATCATGAAGAAGAGGAAGAGGGGAGAAGTCGAGATAGTATGCCTTACAAAATGGCATCTGCCTTTTGCCAATCAAATATAGCGACCAAACAAAAGATCCTAGTACATTTGCTATAACATTCCTCATTGGTGATTCATCTACAAGATGTGCTCTTGTAGATCTAGGAGTCAGCATTAGTCTAATGTCGTATAGTTTAGCAGGAAAGTTGGACCTCACCAGTATTATTAAATCAAATATGAGAATTCAATTAGCAGATAATTCTTATACTAAACTGATTGGGGTGGCGGAGGACGTACCAATCAGGATAGGGAATGTCTTCATCCCATGTGACATTGTCATCATTGACATATCTGAAGATCCCACATGTCTAGTGATATTTGGATGATCTTTCCTTTCAATAGCATGGGAATTGATTGATGTGGTTGAGGGGTCAATCACAATACAAGTTGGGAACGAATCTATCGATTTCCACATACTCGAACACATGTGGGTCCCCTCTTTAATAGAAACAAGTTACTTTGTTGACTGTTGCAATCAATTGTTCATAGAAATAGCAGAGCATAATGCTATAGTTGATCCTCTGATGCACACATTAAACAACCCTATGTTGTGATCTGACAATTTTGAGGTTAAAGAAATATTGGCTTACTTGGCATGAGGAAGAAGAGTTTTATGGTGCTACTAAAATAGTATGATATGCCTCTCTTCAGTGTGAACCAAAAGACATTTTAGTTCCAAAACCTCTACCAGAACTTAATCCATTTCCACAAGGACTGGAGTATGAATTTATCGACAAAGAAATGAGAAATCCGATGATCATTACTGTAGAACTGCCATATGATCAGCAAGAACAACTTTTATCTAAACTGAAGTACCAGACAAAGGCTCTCAGATACTTTATAGATGATATCAAAGGTCTCAGCCCAATGGTGTGCATGCATAGAATCAACCTCAACAATGATGCAATGTGACGAGTCCAAGGTCAAAGAAAGTTGAATGAAAAAATGCAAGAGGTCGTACTCAAGGAAGTCATCAAACTTATCGATGCATGTATTATCTATGCTATTAGTGATAGCAACTGGGCAAGTCTAGCTCATGTGGTTCCTAAGAAAGGTGGGATGACACTAATAAAAGATAGAGAAGGGAAGGAATTATCCACACACAAAATGATTGGTTGGCACATGTACATAGATTACAGACTACTGAATGCATCAACACACAAATATCATTTCCCCCTTCCCTTTATTGATCAAGTTCTGGAGAGGTTAGCACATCATTCACATTTCTGCTATTTAGATGTTATTTTGAATTTTATCATATTCCCATTCATCCAGAAGATTAGGAAAAGGTGACATTCACTTGTTTGTACGACATGTATACTTTTTGGTGCATGCCGTTTGGTCTATGAAACACACCTACCACCTTTCAGAGGTGCATGTCAGTCATATTTTCCGGTCTAATAGAAGAGGTCATGGAAGTCTTCATGGGCAACTTCTTTGTGTATGGGTCATCTTTGGAAGATTGTTTAAAGAACCTATCCCTGGTCCTTAAAAGATGTGAAGAGAAGCAGTTAGTCCTCAACTGGGAGAAGTGCCACTTTATGGTACGAGAAGGAATAGTCCTAGCACACAAGGTGTTCAAAGTTGATATAAAGGTGTATAAAAGTAAGATAGAGACAATCTCTAAACTTCCACCTCCCTCATCAATATCTTCTATCCACAATTTTCTAGGACATGCGAGATATTATCGTCATTTTATTAAGGACTTTTCAAATATTATGAATACCTTCTCCAAACTACAGATATAAGACACTCCATTTGTCTTTACTGAAGAGTGCTAGAATTCCTTCCACACCCTAAAGGATGCCTTCACCACTGCTCCCATTATACAAGCTCCAAATTGGGACCTCCCATTTGAAATAAATATGCGACGCTAGTGATTATGTAGTAGGGGTTTTCCTAGGATAAAAGAAGGGAAAGAAATATCATGTCATCTACTATGCCAACAAAATTCTTGATGAGGCTCAAATTAATTACTCCACTACTGGAAAAAAAGATGTTGTCCATTGTCTACGCCTTTGATAAATTCAGATCCTACCTGCTAGGAGGGAAGTTGAAAATCTATATTGATCATGGGGCCACCAAGTATCTCATGCATAAGAAATATACCAAACCACATCACCTCCGGTGGGTCCTTCTTTTACAAGAATTTGATCATGAGATTGTTGACAAAAAGGGGTCAAAAAATGTCATCACTGATCACCTCTCTCAAATAAAGGAGGAAGAAATCAATCGCCTCCCTATCAATGAATCCAATCAAGATGAATCATTTCTTCTTATCTATTCTATTAATTGATCAAGTAACTCCATGGTATGTTGATTTTTACAATATCCTAGCATGCCAACAATTACCTTCCGGATTGATCTACAATCAAAAGAAGAAATTCTTTTTAGACACCAAGAACTATTTTTGGGATGATCTCCTACTCTTTCGATAGTGCACAAATAATGTATATCGTCGTTGTTGTGATCATGATGAAGCTCGTTCCATCTTAGAAAAATATCATGCACTCCCTATGGAGGACATCTTGGTGTTGAGAAGACAGCTTTAAAAACTTGAACTCTAGTTTTTATTGGCCAACCATATTTAATGATGCACATGTTTTTACTAAACAATGTGACATGTGACAGTACACTAGAAATATCAGCAAACGCAACGAGATGCCCCTTGCTGAGTGGATCGAAGTAGAGATCTTCGATGTTTGGGGGATAGACTTTGTGGGACCTTTCCCACCATATTTTGGGAACAAATACATCTTGGTGGTCATTGACTACATCTCAAAGTAGGTGGAGTCCATACCTTCATCAACATGTGACTCTAAGATGGTCATGCATCTATTCACAAAAATAATCTTTCCTAGGTTCGGAGTTCCACGTGCTGTGATCAGTGACACAGGGTCGCACGCTTCATTAAAAGGCAATTTGAGGCTCTACTGAAGTGATATGGGGTGAGACATAAGATAGACACCCCACATCACACTCAGATTGTAGGTTAGGTCGAAGTCTCTAATAGGAAGATCAATCAAATTTGTCTAAACTTGATGATTCTCTTTGGGCGTATCAGACTGCTTATAAGACACCTGTAGGAACCACTCCTTATCAACTAATCTATGGGAAATCTTGTCACCTCCCATTGGAACTAGAACACAGCCTATTGGACAATCAAGGCCCTAAACATGGATGTCGGACTTGATAAAGAAAAAAGCTTCCTATAGTTACAGGAGCTAGAAGAGCTTTGTCTACATGCTTATGAAAATATAAGGATCTACAAAGAGTGCACCAAGATGTGGTATGACTCTCATATCAGGAGGAAGGATATTTCAAAAGGAGATAAAGTTCTTCTATTCAATTTTGCTCTACATATCTTTCAAGGAAAGCTTTGTTCTCGTTGGCCTGGCCCATTCATAATAATGACCATCTATCCCTCTAGAATGATGGAGATTCATAGTAAGAAATCAGGAACGTTCTCAGTCAATGGTCACTGATTAAATCGGTACTACAAAGATGGAGCCATCACCAGAAAGGCGGATTTGGAGTTTCCAGATGCCCCGAAAGAAAATGAGATGTTAAAGGAGTCAAGCTACATGACTATAAACAAAGCACTACTTGGGACGCAACCCAAGCAATTTTCTTTTCTGTCTTTAAGATTAGTTTTTGATGATTTTCTTTCTCATACAAACTCTTCTTAAAGGAATGTTAGATCCAAATCAAGGAGGACAATCATTTTTCTTTTAAAATGATGATTGGAAGATAGTCATTTTACTTTGACCAATCAACCTAAAATTTGATCTACCTTATTGCATATTACATTTAGAAAGTTACTACCTTATTGATTGTAGTAGATCGACAACGTTAACGATCCAATTAGGTCAACAAGCCTGTCGACCACCCCAAATTGATCTTCTTTTTGGAACAACTATCATCCTTGTAGACAAGACAACCGACAAGCTTCCAGTCGACGGGTTGGTCAACAATGTTTTGGTTTTTAGCTGTCAACTTCATAATCGACAGTGTTCACAAAACAATCGACATACTCACATTTGAGACATGTTGACCCTCTTGTTCGACGCCCCTATCGGTCGATAGCAAGTTGTCGGATCTGGATCTGCATCCAAATGACCAACTTCAGTTTCACCGACCTTAACCTCGTCTATAAATACCAAGCCCAGTGTTCAAATTTTTACCGCTTTCTAATCATAGCAAAGATCTGCCTCACTATTTGGTCGCCTATAAATCTCCAAGCACAGTCGCTCGACAAGACTCTTGTCGACATCTAGTTGAAACCCTTGTCTATGTGTACCTACCAACTATGTTCCCATCCGATCGATTGGTAGATGTACACGTTGGTCGACACCCCTGTCGACCTACACCATGACATACTTGTCGATCGATAACCTTATCGATTGTTCACAAATCACACGGTCGACTTGTTTTCATTATAATATATAGACTGCCATATTGACCGTGTACTCATTTTTCAAATCGACACCACTGAAATTAGTGCACGATGTTGACACCTACTTCGATAGAGTTAATACACACCTAATCAGTTCTCTTTTCTCTTTTCTTTACAGTGATGGCTCACTAAGGAATTGCCATCCCATCAAAGAAGGGGGAGAAGAGACCTCTTCTTGAGCAACCCATAAGTGAAGTAGATAAGAGGGCCAAGACTACTACACCAAAATTAGAGGCTCCACAAGGTTCATAGTTGGAGCTCCCCTATCAAGGAACCTTCAGGCCTCAGAACAAAGGACCTTTAGAGAAATTCAAGGCAATGAAAATAGTGGTTTTCAAACCCACTTGCTTGATTTCTTTCACCGCCCTTGACGAAATAGGCATCCGGGAATGAGTTGAGGGAATGTTGGCTACATCCAATTTAGCCCACCTATGTCTTGCTACTCCATGAGCCTATGCATAAGAAACTATAGAGTTCATGTCATCTATCAAGGAGGTATCATCTACCAAAGATGTGCACTCTAAACAGAACACGTCAGAATCAACAATGTTGACTACATTCTCACTGACCAAAGTCTGAACAAAATTTTCTATTGTACAGAGGAGGACGCTACTAAGGCTTCTTCTGGCCTCCTAGAGAAAGAAGATTCCGATTTTAATGCTTCTAAATATTGGGAGAAATTGACATGCCAAAAGAAGTATCAATGTAGACACTCCAAGGAATTTGTGGTGCATTTTGATTTTTGGAGTGTTATGCCCAAAATAGTAGCCAACATCATATTCACCAAAGTAGAAATAGGGAGCATCTACCTTGACAAATTATATGTGTTATGTTTGATAATGGACGACCACTCTGTCAATATTGGCCGCCTCCTGATTGATAAATTGTTGCTTATCTGCTCTGCTCCACAAAGAGAATATTATATGGGTGGTCTCATCAGACTTATATTTCATGCATAGGACACCCACCATGTGTTGCTTTTAAGGAAATAATTGGAGACAACTTTATCACCATAAGGTACCTAACGTCCACTGGTATCTTGGTTTGACCTAACAATTCTACCAGCTACAAATACATGAGAACCAAGCTTTCTATTCCTTTACTTGGTTTGGCTAATTATGACAAAAACCAATTACTCTTTTCTGAGGAGGAAATTACTGAACATGTTCAGAACTTTTGGCATACTAACCAAGCATAGGCAAACACATCACAAGGTTGGGTACAGCCTAATCGTATCATTACAAAACAACCTAAGCGACTACTAACTAAGATATCAGAATAAAGTGACCAATGAAGAGTTGTTAGGTATGACCTCAAAGAACTACGAGTATCACCCGAGCATGGACTGGAATCCCTCTAATCTCTAATGAAGAATGCCCCCAAGTTACTCCATCTATTGCTATAAGAAAGCAACCTAAATCCACCACAATCTGCCCTGCCACCATCCTAGTTACAGCTGCTACTAGCAAACATGTCTCTCCACCAAGACAGACAATGCATGATGTTCCTGAAAGCCCACCATGATGGCACCCGTGTTCCTATCATCCCTTTTCTTCTCATCAGGACCCTAGGTCTAATAATCATTCTTCATCTTCTTTGGAGGAAGATACTTTGGGTGACACCTTTTGTTGTGAATTTTATACTATACATAGATTCATTGGCGCAATCATGACTACCTTTCCTAAACTCCTGAAAGGCCGTAACAAACATTGAATAATGGGTTCTAGCAATGGACACACCAGATGGTGAGCTAAGCACCATTCATGTACAAATGGTGACCCTTTAGTGCCAACTAGATGAAATATTGAAAGTCCAAAACCACCTCATGCTCAACATGACTTATCAAGAAAAGGCTAGGCAACACTAAGAAGAACAACACACCCTACAATGAGATCAAAGATGAGTGTGTCGATGCAATTATGTTGAAGCATCATATTCACCGTCTTCCTAGTCTTCCAGGGGTAATTCTTATGTTGCCGATACTATGAGTGAAGATGCTCATCGCCACCCGCCTGATCAGGCCGCTGGGTCATTCTGAGAATCTGTATCCCACATGTCTGAATCAATTTTTGGCTCTACTAAACCTTTGTCAAAGAATGGCCTTCGTATGCCACATCTAGCACAATCTCTAGCGGATGGCCTAACTCAGTTAGAGACAACACCTATCATCAATTCTTTTGAGGATTGACTGTTCGAAAATATTCCTCCTCCATCTTCGCCGTCTTCCTATGATATTTTGGAATGGGAGATGAAAAAAAACTTGACGAAGCGTTGTTCAATTTGAGATCAATACGCTCTCTACTTATTCTACATACCAAAGAAGACATGTCTATTGGGGTTTATACGACACATATGGACCTTAAGGATGATGCTATAAGCCCTTCTAACTATGAAGAAGTATTTTTTGGTGATGATAGTGGTGATCTCTCCATTGTTCTGTCAGCCACACCCCCTCGTCTTTCAGAACCTATCTTTCTAGAACCTCTATTTCCACTCCCACCTCAACTTCATATGAAAATGAGTGGATTTGATCCAGATTACTTAAAGGGAATGTCGGTTCGTGACATCTTTATCTTACAAGACATCCTGGACAATCAACATGATGCTAGCCAAATTATATATAACAATGGTTCCATCACCCTCTCACGAGAAGATTTCTAGAATCATTTTTGCAATCCTGCCAAAGTCACCAGAAAAATGTTCACCATCCTTACATCAACTATTCTGGAAGGCGTCATGCCTAGTGATAAGGATTGGACATATTATAATGCCACTTCTTCTTTAGCAAGCTACTTATTCAAGAATTGTTTGAAGGCTCAATCTATTTTGACCTTACAGGCAAAGCTTGAATATAAGAAGACAAGGGTGATCTTGTTACCCTTTTATTTAATAGGATTGTGGCTCCTATACATTGCTGACCTAAACAAATGAAAAATTACTATGTTCAACACGTGCGTTGAAACACTTGCACATTCTGATATGTGATTTCAAGATCCCACCGCCAAAAAGCTAACCCATATTCCAATCTAACTTTAACGAGTTGTTCGAGAAGTCCCTTATTATCAACCTAACTGGACAAATTATGTGATTGTGCCACTAGCCTTCCAACACAATCTAAAGCACAATAATAGTGCTTTCATCGATCTCTGAGTCATGGAAGCCCTCAATCATAAAACTCCTATTTCTACCCTGGACCCATTTGGCTTGACACTTCTTCGTGGACATTATGATATGGAAGTCATCCACGACAGGCACTTCTTTCAGGACACTAAACTGTCAAAAAATCTAAGGGATCTATATCCACTTATTCCTCGACCAGAGGAGGCCTTCCAAGATGTCTTGCAGAAAAAGGGCAGATCACACCATCAACTATTGTCACTGTACCTCCTACTACTGTTACAACATCTATAAATGTTAAAGAAGCTACATATATACTAAAATTGCTTGATGAGCCTGTGCTATTTCCACTATATGGCCCCACTACCATTATAGAGACAAGTTTTGAGAATTTTAACCGCAATATATGTTGCGAAATTTTTGTTCCCCAGTTGATGGTGTTGATGCATCGCTTACGCTTGGGGGAAATCTTGTTGTTTTCAATAGAGATGACCTTTTAGTCATAAAAGACGAACTCTTAGAGACTCTCCAACCATGAGGATGTTTATCTCATAGCCTCATGATAGCTTACCAATCACTTATCTGCTAGGATGTTGATGATTTCAATATGGCCAGTCCTGATCTTGTCACCAGTCTCTGTCGAGACTCTGATTCTGGTGAAAAAAATCTTCTTCTTTGACGGCTACAAGAATCTATTCCCCATAATATCTTTGTACCTATTATTCACGATGAGCATTGGAATTTGCTTGTTGTCTCTACTCATGAAAGGGAGGTTGTGCTCTACAATAGTTCAGATTCTTCTCTTGATCCTCAAGGACCTAAATACTCAATGCTAATCTGTAGTACACATGAAAGTATTGATGATGCTTGTTCAAAGGTGATCATTCTATTGATCCATGAATTTGGCAGTGGATATTTTTTTCAAGAACCAAGACGATGGAAGGTAACCAGATTCTGGCATCATTGTCCTCAACAATGTCTGCTGTCCAATGATTGTGGCTTCTACATTCTACACTGGATGTACACCATTGGAGTCATCCATGTTGTTGTTGAAGAACTCACAATGATAATTATCATTGCCTTCAAGGAAATTATGCTCAGATGTTTCTCGAGTCCCCATGGGCAACATTGGACCTTTGCTGATGAACTCACATGTTTACATTTTCTTTACCTTTCTTTTTCACACTCTATGGACAGTGTGTGTTCTATGTTTGAGGGGTTGTAATCCCATGAGGAGGTAACCATTGTATCACAAACCCACCGTGAGAGTGACATATGGAACCATGACTTGGTAGTCACAGTCATCTCTCACAGTGATGGTGGTGAGTGTGATTCTTAGACCTGAAATCACTACACTCAACACATGTCATTGGGTACACTTTGAAATCATCAAACGCAGTCCTGAAACATGGGTTGTTATAAATGTGATGATTGGGTGGCTTTGACACATGGGGCTTTTGAGGGGTGAGTGATAGATATGGGATTTGTCCCTCTTGAAGGAGTTTGATATCCTTGGCCACTTGATGAGTAGCATTGAGAAAGGCATGTGCATGCATGTGTGAATCAATATGTGATATTGATGTCATACACATCTCACTCGGTCTGCTATGAGATCAAGGAAATGAATGAACGTTGACAGCATGACTGATCCATGCCTCGAGTTCATTCAGGATATCAGTGACAAAGGAATTATACATTCACTGTAACACCATTCACGGATTGTAGGATTGATAGTTGTTCTCCAACTTTCTATTTCACTTGGGTAGCACTGATGTGTGACTAGGCACCGCTCTTTGCTTGTGAAGTCATGTGTTATGGACTTTAACTGCCAACGTGAAATGGACCTTCAGGGTCACACACATAGGATTTAACCTGGAAGAGGAGTTTTGTCCACAAGCAATGTTTAGATTGATTACTAAAGGAGTTTAGTAGTTCAATTAAACACTCAATTAATCGATAGCTCAATATCATAATGTTCAAAGTGTTGGACGCATTGATTGGAGTATCGGATTGATTGAAATCACAATTGACTGATTTTGCACAATCTGCACTCCTAACTGATCAGCTCATGTGATGAACTGATCGGCTGAGCTTGGTGAACTGGTCGGCTCAAGTGTTGAGTCGATCGGCTCATGGACAGGGTGAACGATTGCTTCAAGTGTTGAAACGATCAGTTCAACTATTGCAACCAGGCAAGTTGGGAAAGTAAGATTGGTGAGAATTTTCCTTGCGTTTCACTTGCCCAATTTGATTGGAACATGGATTGGTATTCGATACCAATTAGAAACAAAAGAAGGAAAGTCAATCGGGAACCGACCAGGAGCACCAACCGACCGATTCACTTGTGAACCGACCGGTTGAGGTGTCCCAACCGACCGGTTCAGGTTCCCAACCGACCATTTCAGTTGTGAAATGATCGGCGAGTTGGTTGCTTTTGTGGAAAATCTCGAACCCTTCTACTCCTACTTTTAGTCCCATATTGTCGGGGACAGAGAACCCTGTCCCATGACCCGCCTATATATATAGGGGTATTGGGGGCTTCTCAGAGTACAACTCAGTGCAAGCCGGTTGCTCTGTAAAGTTGTCATTCTCTCTGGTTTTGGTAACCGAGAGAGCCCGAGCAAGTGCTACCCGAAAAGGGAGGCACAACAAGGGAAAGACAACTGAAGTTGCAACTGGTAGCAGGAGAGTGTGTTGGTGACTAGTACGCCAACAGGAGGGTGCGACGCCTTCCGGTTCCTTGTGCGACAAGGAGATTTGAGTTCTAGGCGGTCCGTGTGGAAAACTGTAGAGGCAGGAGACCTCTGCCACTCGGAGGACAACTGTCAATCCTAACAGTCCCGGTGAGACTAGGAGTCTTTAGTCCCGGTGCGACCAGGAGCTGCACAGACACCATCCAAGACCGGAGGTGAAGACCACGCAAGGCGTGAGGTACTATCGCCGAGCAAGCCTCAGGACAAGGTATGCATTCACAAACCATCTTTCCTATTCTATAGACGTTGACGTGATTCCTTTTGTTCTGGGTTTTGGGGAGAAAATTTTTGTTGCCACTACTTCTCTGCCTCCTCAAAAACCCAACAGTAGTATCAGAGCCACGTCAACTGTTCTATTTTTTAGGATTATCAATATTGGTTTGTCACCTTTATTTATTGCATACGATGTGAATAATATCATCTTTATGCATGTCCAATCCACAAATCCCAAATATACATATATGATATGTAATATTAATGCACTTGATACGCGTCGCCCTTAAACGAGTTTTGTGGTGGATGTGTAGCATGGTTATGGCCTATAAACCCCTATATATGTGTTTGGTTGTATGTGGTAGCTTGCATCTCAGTCTGTGCACTGATTCCCCTTCTCTTATTCCTGATGTAACTCGAAATAATTCGAGAATTATTTTCCTACCTTTTCTCCCCCCAAATGTAACTCGGGGTTTCACAATTCAAATTGTAAATAGGATAGATTTTATTTCCTGTTATGTCAAAGAACGGCGGACGATCTGAGACGATCGGTTCAAGGCGTGAACTGATCGGTTGGTGATCTAGACGGCCGGTTTGAGGAGCGAGACGAGCGGGTGGCAACCTGATGAGATGCACGAAGACCGGTGAACCGATGGGCTGGAGGAGCCAGTCGATCGGATGGTGGCACCCAAACAACCAACCTGATGGCTAGCCGATCAATCATGGAGATGAGCTGATCAAACCCAGAAAGACAGACACAGATTGCATCTTATACAGGTTGCATGTGATGTAGACCTAGATGATCGTGATTCCTCTTGGCTCAAGGAATCACAATAGGATGGCCATAATCATTGCTTTTTATCATTTTGCATGTTTTCTGTGGGATATAGCATGTATATGATACATACTATATATTATGGTGATTGGATATGTATATGTATATAAAAACCAAATCCCTCATTAAAATATTAAGTCTTATACGCCTTACATTAGCGACACACATGGCAAACTTGATCGACCAAGCATAGGTTACGCCAAAGCGTGGTGCGTCGTCTATCTTGTGGAAGTGTGAAGGGTTGACATGCAGGTTCTGCCAAAGCAGGGTGCATGTTTACCATGTCAGCTTTTGGGTTAGACTTAACTGGTGATTCTCAGAGCATCTAAGCCCAGAGGAACGGAATGTTCATGGCAAGGTGTTGTGCATGTTCATTCATCAAGAGTTGCATATGATGCAATTGGCATGATGGCCTACCTAAATAGTCAAGATTATGGGCGATCAGCCAAAGCTGACTCATGACTTGATGAAATATGGATCTTGACCCACTAGAATATTGTACGCTGCAATCTTCTCAATTGATGGTGAGGGCTATCAATTTGAATCAAAATAGTGGGAGAGGTAATTAATTAAAAGCCTAATTAACTATCATCAAATTTACTCAAATCAAATAAAAAGGAGTTTTGAAAAATGCAAATTTTCTCTTGTAGAATGGCAAATGAATCATCTTTTAAAACGGGCAAATTAATTGAGAATAAATTCCATAACTGGTTGAGGACTGTGTGAAGTTGTGACGTCCCCGTATTTTCTAAAATTTAATATGATGTGTGACGTCCAAATTGAAACCCTCACCTCAGCGAGAATCCCAATTTAAACACCCCACACCAGGCTAAGAAAGAGAATATCAGAGGAAGTCAGAAGGAAACAATCAGTAGCACATATACATGAACAATAAACAAACCACAACACATGTTCACCATTCAACATATAATTACAACATGAATTGTTACAACATTTGATATTACATATTGAACAACAAACTTAAACACATACATGTACTACCACTAAACTACATGATCTTAAGACAACAGGTCCACCTGCACATCAGCTCGCTATACAACTCTCAACTATCCTGGATCTTCAAGAGCATAACCATAACCTATACAAAAGATTACATGCGATACACATCAGCACAATATTCAAGAATATTGTACTGAGTACGCCTACGTGTCTTTTATTTACCTCTCATCATATCTTGGCAATAAGATAAAACTAATACTTGGCAGTAACAGAAGAATATAAGAAAAGCATATACTTGCACAAAGATGTTCATTAACAAAAGAGAACACAAATATTTTAAGCACATTTTCCATTATATACCAAGGCCTTTATGATCACTACCAAAGAGTTAGATCATTTGTACAAGGTGACCACTACCAAAGAGTTAGGTCAGACCACTACCAAAGAGTTAGGTCATATGTACAATGTGACCACTACCAAATAGTTAGGTCACTTCCAAGCACACTACCAAAGAGTTAGTGCTTTCATATAATGGAACAGATATGTTATGTTTCAAGTGTTCATAGCCATAAGTATAGAAAATCAAGCAAGATAGCATACAAGAACAATCACTTCATCCAATACCATATGCCAAGTATTCTACTACACATATAACACAAGCATACTTTATAATAAGCCAAGTAAGAGGTAATAGTGTGCCTTCCAAAGAGATATCCTAACCATCATATTCCTCATGTCATTTATATCTTTGTTAAACCTGATTAAGACAAGATCATATACTATCATCAAGTTCTCATCATCTTACATCTCATCTTAACGCTAATCGTGTTCATATTAGGGTTTTCTTATCTTATTAGGATATTCCCATAATTACTTATGTTCTTGTCTTAGATTTATCTTACTGATGTCATATTCCATATTAGTATAAGTAATCTGAATATCAGGTTATGTATCATTATTTATACATATTAAACCTAGGTTATATGTATTATTCAAATTAGGGTTACAACCCATGTATTAAGGTCAACTCCATATAACATGGATTTCGTGTATAAAATTGATCTCATATTTACATATTATATTCCAGTTACTGATATAAGAGTGTTCTGTAAATTTCATCATTTATTGAGCATGTATGCATTTATTGCATTTTATTAGGGTTATTAGCCCTAATTAGCCTTATAGAGAAAATTACATGATTTCATACATCAACATGACTATATCTAACATCAGATGCATTATAAACATGGTTATGGACTTACTGACATTTTTCCATAATTTTAGGCCAATGTTTGATATTTATTATCCATCAATTAAGCATTTCACAACTAATAAGATATCACTGATATTTAATCATCAAAAGCCTGATATTATAGTTTCATATTGTTCTACTAATTTTTCTGAGAATAATGATACCTTACTTGTATTTTTCTGATGAACAGGCTAATTACTGTGAATTAAAGAAGATCTGAGCATTTTCTTACCTTTTGGCCAATCGGCCGCTGCCACGTGGTAGAGCTGCTCTTGACGGAGCCGGTCTGGTTTTGGCTCCTGGTTTGACTCGGTTTGGGGTTTGATTTGGCTAATTCTGGGCTCTCTCTCTACTTTGTCTTGCGATGTAGAACATGGTCTATGTCCTCTCTCTCTCCTCGCGATCTACCATCCACAGCATTGCGCCCGCACGTGGGCTTTCTTGCACATGAAGCCGCCCCTATCGTGGTTGGGTCTGCTCCTGTAGGTGGCGTTGTCGTCAAAGGGTCTTATGAGAAATCACCTCCGCAACACTCTGCTTGTCATCCAGAGTCATATCAGAACTCTAATCGTGAGGGTCGTGTGTGTGGGGCCACTCGAATCTTCTTCCCAAATCTGCCGCCGTAACGCAAGGAAACGGCAAGGTGTCGATGGACGACCCCTCCTTCTACTGCCGAATCTCCCACGATGTAGCCGACATTGAGAGATCCTCCGCTCGCTTCTTAGGTGTTGTTGTGCGGTTGGGATGGCTCCGGTGACCAAATGAGCATCACCATCTCCTTGTCAAAAACTGATCACAATGCCAATGGATCTGGTTGCTCTCCCTCAGCACCACCGACCTTCCTCTCAAGCTCGTGAGCTCAAGGCCAAGGCCATCATCGTCTCTCCCCCTTGCATAGGTTGTCACCGCAGGGGGGACTCTGGCGAGCGATCACCTACTCATCTGTCCTTCTCATCACCGTCAATGATCTCCGGATGATAAAGCCATGTCGTGCGTCCACCTCGACATCCCAGATCTTCTTCCTCGCCTCCCGGTCACCTCTTGCTGGTGGTTGGAAGTCTGGCACCGTCTCCAGGCTACCAACACCGCGAGTCCCTCCTCCTATGGTCTTCTTCCCCCCCCCCCCCCCGCCTAACATGCTGGCGGATAGGCTGAGACCTCCTTCTTGTTGTTCCCTTATCCTCACGGTTCAAACGAGGGGCTCAAACTGATTACCATCGATGTGCAGAGGGAAACTGCCACTTAGTCTTGCCTCTCAACCCACAACCTCGAAAGAGCACATCATGGAGTCCTCATCCTCGATCATGTAACTGCAAGGAAGGAGGAAGGAGGAGTCCACTACGGTCAGATGCCATCCAAGGACCATGACTGAGTCAAAGACATATCCAAACTATGGTTTCCCCCTTTTCCAAGAGTTTGTGTGACATCAGATGTCTCCCGTAAGCTACAGCAAACAGATATCAAACCTTGCTACATATATCACGCCTATACACATTATTTCATCTTTTCACAACCTACATAACTTCATCCAAACTAATGGATGCACCTTCCTATGATTAAAACTCACATATGCATATTTCAATATCAAAACCAAGAACAAGATTATCTGATTGGGTTTTCAAGAATACCAAAAGTTCACTCCGTCACATCCTACACACCTTAAAAAAAATCATCCTCGAAATTAAGCCTGAAAAAACACTTTATCACAGAAGTGTTCTGCACAATCCAGATATACCAGGAGCCTTGGAATCCACTCTATGTAAGCTTAATGTGTTAGTGAAGAAGAAAGAAGGTAAGGGAGAGAAGTGTTCTCTCGCCAAACCAATTTCTTCTACATGGAGAGGATGAAAGGAACAATGGAAGAATAAGTCAGAGATAGAGATCTCTACTTCTGGTGTATACGTGATAGAGATTAACTTTACTACTTCTTCGTCATGGGTACTTGATACCGGATGCGGATCTCACATTTGTTCAAATGTGAAAGATCTGAAGAGAAGTAGGCATTTAGGGAAAGATGAGGTTGAACTACGTGTTGCTAATGGGGCAAGAGTTGTCGCCAGTGCCGTAGGAACCTATGAGTTAACTCTACCAAGTGGGTTGATAATAGAGTTGAAGAACTGCTATTACGTACCTTTCATAAATAGGAATATCATTTCCGTCTCTTGTTTAGACAAGGATGGATTTGAATTTCTTATTAAGAATGGAAATTGTTCCATTTCTAAAGATGGGATCTTTTATGGCAGTGCCCCAATGTCTTATGGTATATACTTGATAGATCTAGAGACAAGTTTATACAACGTAAACACCAAAAAGCAAAAACTCAACAACTCAAACAAGACGTATCTCTGGCATTGTCGTCTAGGGCACATAAATGAGAAGCGCATTTCTAGACTCCATAAAGATGGTTATCTAGACTCTTTTGATTATGAATCAATAGAGACATGTGAATCTTGTTTGTTGGGCAAGATGACCAAGACTCCCTTTTCAGGTAAAGGTGAGAGAGCTAGTGATCTATTAGGACTCATACATACTGATGTATGTGGGCCTTTTAGAACTAATTCCAGAAATGGGTATCAGTACTTCATTACCTTCACTGATGATTTCAGCAGGTATGGCTATTTGTACCTGATGAAACATAAGTCAGAAACCCTTGAAAGGTTCAAGGATTTCATGAATGAAGTACAGAACCAACTTGGTAAAAGTATTAAGGCACTTTGATCCGATCGAGGTGGAGAATACTTAAGCCAAGAGTTTGAGGACCTTCTGCGAGCCCGTGGTATTGTATCACAATGGACTCCGCCTGGAACACCACAACATAATGGTGTGTCTGAAAGAAGGAATCACACATTGTGGGATATGGTGTGATCAATGATGACTTTTGCTGATCTTCCAATTTCCTTCTGGGGTCATGCTCTTGAAACCGCCGCATTTACGCTAAACCGTGTACCATCTAAATCGGTTCAAAAGACACCATATGAGATATGGACTGGGAAGCCTCCCAATTTGCCTTTTATGAAGATTTGGGGTTGTGAGGCTTACGTCAAGAAAATGTTTCTTGATAAGCTTGGACCCAAATCTGATAAATGTTATTTTGTTGGATATCCCAAGGAGACCAAGGGATATTATCTATACCACCCTACTGACAACAAAGTGTTTGTTTCCAGGGATGCTGTATTCCTAGAGAAGGAATTTATTTCCAAAGGAAGCAGTGGAAGGAATATAGAGCTTGAAGAGGTTCAAGCCCAACAAGAAAACATTGAACCGGTAGATGTACCAGAGGAAAATGCAGATTCACAAGGTGTTGTGGAATCTCAGTCTCCTCAGGTAACACAAGGACCTCATAGATCTAGTAGGACCCACCTTGAACCTGAGAGGTTTGGATACCTTGTAACTCAGGAAGGTGGTGAGTTTATCATAGATGACGATCCAACTACCTACGTAGAGGCTATGGAGGGGCCAGATTATGAGAAATGGTTTGAAGCCATGAGATCCGAGATGGAATCCATGTACTCCAAAAAAGTATGGACTTTGGTGGAACCACCTGAAGGGGTAAAACCCATAGGGTGCAAGTGGGTCTTTAAGAAGAAGACCGACATGGATGGAAATGTGCAAACTGAGAAAGGCAGATTGGTTGCTAAGGGATTTCGACAAGTTCAAGGTGTTGACTATGATGAAACCTTTTCTCCAGTTGCCATGATATAGTCCATCAGGATCATGCTTGCTATTGCAGCTTATTATGACTGTGAGATTTGGCAGATGGATGTTAAAACCACATTCCTTAATGGGAATATAAATGAGGATGCGTACATGACACAACCTGAAGGTTTTGTAGATCCAAAGAGTTCCAATAAAGTATGTAAGCTGCAAAGGTCAATCTATGGATTGAAGCAAGCATCTCGGAGTTGGAATCTTCGATTTGATGACAAAGTCAAAGTGTTTGGCTTTATTCAAAATGAAGATGAACCTTATGTGTACAAGAAGGTTAGTGGGAGCTTGACCACATTCCTCATATTGTATGTGGATGACATACTTTTGATGGGGAATGATGTCTTAGCCTTAAATAAGGTAAAGACTTGGCTTGGGAATACTTTCTCAATGAAGGACTTAGGAGAAGCATCCTACATTCTAGGAATTAAGATCTATAGAGATAGATCTAGAAGGCTTCTCGGACTAAGTCAGAGCACGTACATTGACAAAGTTTCGAAGCGGTTCAGCATGGAGAACTCAAAGAGAGGCAACATCCCCATGCTACATGGAGTCACCGTCTCTAGAGCTCAATGTCCCCAATTTTGTGAAGAGAGGGAGCGTATGAATGGGATCCCATATGCATCAGCCATCGGATCCATCATGTACGCTATGTTGTGCACAGGGCCAGATGTCTCGTATGCTCTCAGCATGACGAGCAGGTACCAGTCAGATCCCTTGGATGCTCACTGGACAGCCGTGAAGAACATCCTCAAGTACTTACGAAGGACTAAGGATCAGTTTCTTGTGTACGGCGGCGGGGAAGAGCTGGTTGTAAAGGGTTACATTGATGCAAGCTTCCAAACCGATAAAGATGATTACATATCGCAGTCAGGATTTGTGTTTTGCCTTAAATATGGAGCTGTGAGCTAGAAGAGTTCCAAGTAAGAAATAGTTGTTGATTCTATTACAGAGGACGAGTATATTGTTGCATCACATGCAGAAAAGGAGACTGTGTGGATCAGGAAGTTCATTTCTGAACTTGGTGTAGTTCCCAATAGCTGTGATGCAATTGAGCTTTATTGTGACAATAATGGAGCTATTGCACAAGCTAAGGAGCCCAGATCACATTAGTGGTCCAAGCACATACTGCGGCACTTCCATCTCATATGAGAGATTGTACAGCGAGGAGATGTGAAGATTTGCAAAGTACCAAATGAAGACAACATAGTTGATCCACTAACTAAGGCCCTTTCTCATCAGAAGCATGATGGTCAAGCTAGGTCACAAGGACTGCGTTTCCTTAGTGACTGGCTCTAAGTGCAAGTGGGAGTCTGTTGGTATGTATGCCCATAGAGCAAGTCATGTGATGATTGTAATGGGATACTTTGCAAATGATTTGAATAATAATAAAGGCAATTTCCGATCTATATGTTTAAACTGTTTCTGAGATGATGGTGTAACATGATAGATGTCTAAAGATTGATTTTACTCAATGACGTATGCTTTTAGGTTAAGGACCTAAATGATGAGATCATGCGGATGTTAAGAGTATACATTCTTGTTTAGTCCCTAGTCGGTTGTTATTGTGGAAATAACGATAGACATCAATAACACTAAAGACTAGATTGTGTGTTGGTTAATGATAAAATCTCATTAGTCATGATATAGAGATATCAAACCAAGAACATAGGTACTTGTTAGAGAACAAGGTACTGGACACACCCACCGTGAGAGTGACACATGGAACCATGAATTGGTAGTCACAGTCAACTCTCACAGTGATGGTGGTGAGTGTGATTCTTAGACTTGAAATCACTACACTCAACACATGTCGTTGGGTACACTTTGACATCATCAAACGCAGTCCTGAAACATGGGTTGTTATAAAGGTGATGATTGGGTGGCTTTGACACATGGGGCTTTTGAGGGGTGAGTGATAGATATGGGATTTGTCCCTCCTGAGGGAGTTTGATATCCTTGGCCACTTGATGAGTAGGATTGAGAAAGGCATGCGCATGCATGTGTATATCAATATGTTATATTGATGTCATACACATCTCACTCGATCTGCTCTGAGATCAACAAAATGAATGAATGTTGATAGGATGACTGATCCACGCCTCAAGTTCATTCTGGATAGCAGTGACAAAGGAATTATACATTCACTGTAACACCATTCACGTATTGTAGGATTGAAAGTTGTTCTCCAACTTTCTATTTCACTTGGGTAGCACTGATGTGTGACTAGGCACCGCTCTTTTCTTGTGAAGTCATAAGTGTTATGGACTTTCACTGCCAACGTGAAATGGACCTGCAGGGTCACACATAGGATTTAACTTGGAAGAGGAGTTTTGTCCACAAGCAATGTTTAGATTGATTACTAAAGGAGTTTAGTAGTTCAATTAAACACTCAATTAATCGATAGCTCAATATCATAATGTTCAAAGTGTTGGACGCATTGATTGGAGTATCGGATTGATTGAAATTGCAATTGACTGATTGTGCACAATCTGCACTACCAACCGATCGGCTCATGCGATGAACCGATCGGCTGAGCTTGGTGAACCGGTCGACTCAAGTGTTGAGTTGATCCGCTCATGGATAGGGTGAACGATTGCTTCAAGTGTTGAAACAATCGGTTCAACTATTGCAACTGGGCAAGTTGGGAAAGTAAGATTGGTGAGAATTTTCCTTGCGTTTCACTTGCCCAATTTGATTGGAACAAGGATTGGTATTCGATACCAATTAGAAACAAAAGAAGGAAAGTCAATCGGGAACCGACCATGACCACCAATTGACCGATTCACTTGTGAACCGACCGGTTGAGGTGTCCCAACCGATCGGTTCAGGTCCCCAACCGACCGTTTCAGTTGTGAAACAATCAGTTCAGGTTGCGAGTTGGTTGCTTTTGTGGAAAATCTCAAACCCTTCTACTCCTGCTTTTAGTCCCATATTGTCGGGGATAGAGAACCCTATCCCATGACCCACCTATATATAGGGGTATTGGGGGCTCTCAAAGTACAACTCAGTGCAAGTCGGTTGCTCTGCAAAGTTGTCGTTCTCTCTGGTTTTGGTAACCGAGAGAGCCCGAGCAAGTGTTACCCGAAAAGGGAGGCACAACAAGGGAAAGACAACTGCAGTTGCAACTGGTAGCAGGAGAGTGTGTTGGCGACTAGTACGCCAACATGAGGGTGTGACTCCTTCTGGTTCCTTGTGTGACACGGAGATCGGAGTTCCAGGCGGTCCGTGTGGACAACTACAGAGGCGGGAGACCTCTGCCGCTCGAAGGACAACTGTCAATCCTGATAGTCCCGGTGAGACTAGGAGTCTTCAGTCCTGGTGCGACCAGGAGCTGCACAGACACCGTCCAAGACCGGAGGTGAAGACCACGCAAGGTGTGAGGTACTGTATCCGAGCAAGCCTCAGGACAAGGTATGCATTCACAAACCATCTTTCCTATTCTATAGATGTTGACACGATTCCTTTTGTTCTGGGTTTTGGGGAGAAAATTTTTGTTTCTGCTGCTTCTCTGCCTCCTCTAAACCCAACAAAAGTGACAAATATATTGGAGACAAGCATTAGGCAAAAACAAATAAAGAAATAAGTTGTTTACATAATGACATCTTGGATAAAGATTAATTTTGTTAAGAGGATTGTATAAACTCATGTTTTCAGTAATTTCTAGATTTGTCTTTATTTAAAGAAATAACGATTCCATTACCTTGAGGACAAGTTAAAATCTACATTTGGGGGAGTTGATAACATCATTTTTGGTTCAATTTCAATAGCCTTTTACATAATAAATGTCATTAAAAATAATGTTTAGATGTTTAGATTTACCCAATTTATTCTTGTTTACTTAAATAATAAGTTCTAAGTCAATTTTGGTGATATTTGAAGGAACTAGATGCGAATCAAGTGAAATCAATGAAGTCAGAGTAATTTTTCAAAAGACCTCTCTTCAGTCTGTCGATCAATTGGTCAACAAGAAGGTCTACCCAAGGGGATTGAGAAAAGACTATCGATTCAAGCCCGACAGACTTATCGAGCATCAGCCTGACGAAATGAAGTACCTCGACAAACCACCTATTGAGGGAAGAATGTCGAGAAAAAGGGGCAAAACTCACCTCTGTCGATGCAACATCGACAACTCAGTCCCTTGACACTGACATATACTTTTTGGTATGAAGCTATTGATCCAGCACTCAACACACCTATCGAGTAGAGGACACTCGATAGTCCCATTAAATTATTCCCCTGATAAACCATATTGACAACATTATAGATGTCGAAGAACAACTATTGAGGAATCACCTCGACAGACCTATCGACAGTAAGATCGACAGATCATTTGCAAGTGAGAACTCTATCTACAACGAGAAGAGATTTACATGTTTGTCAATTGACAAAGATTGTAATAAGATCCATTGTCGACCTGGCATTGACAGATCCAACGACAGGAAACCATCGACATTGATGGAAAGGGGTCGACAGACTTAACCCTATAAATATGCCCCTAGCGCAGCTATACCACAGATCTTGAATCTTTTGATTCAGAGTGCTGATAGGATGCCGCCAAACTTTCTCAAGTTCCATTGTTGGAGGATGAGACCTGTCGACCTGATTAGATCCCTTGATCTACTCCTATTGACCCTACTCCCTATCGGTTCCTTCATCATCACCAAGCAACTAAACGACCTTCTTGCCTCAAGCCAAGATCGAAAATAATGAAAAAAATTGTCGCCACCACTGTCGACTGCCAAGATATCAACCGATAGGTTACCCTTGTATCGATCTTCTCTTCCTCTTCTCTACATCATGACTTTCTTTAATTGTATTCTTTTTTTTCCTCAGCCATGTGTGGCTAAAACCATAACTTTGGTTGGGAGTAGCCATTAGGCCCTCCCAACCATGTAATTATTCATCTTCATGTTTTATGGCATATATTCTTTAAAGTTTTATTCCTTTACTCTTGTTTAAAATTGTGTCATTGGATGATTAGCTACCTTCCTTTGATGTTTGATATGGATGTTGTTCGAGAGAATAAATTCAACGAAATCAGGAATGTAATATAGTAATGATAGACGAGAGTGAGGAGTTTCTATAAGAAAAGTAGTATTGTCTTCCATCGATCATTCAATTATTAACTCGAGAGAGAGAACCCCGTTAGATAGACATCTGTTCGGATCTCAAAAGAAGGAAGGGACAAATATTTTATTATGATTGTTTACAAAATAATGTGAATATATATAATATAGGAGTGAAGGTTTTACATGGTTGAGGTTCGCTTGATTGGAGAAACCCTATCCAAGTGCTTTTTATCTTGATTTCTCGATTCATCTATTTTTCTTCTTTGATTTTCCATAATTTAGGTTTACTACTTAATTAGGTTAAATCTGTTCCTCAATCGAAACACCACAAGTTTGCTTTCGGTTAAGCTAGACTAACCAAAGATTTCATGTTTTTATTCTGTTATTCTCCTTGTCCCTACATTTTATCCCACACTACTGTAAAGATTCCGTATTGAGTTCTCTATTAGTTAGGTATAAATTCAAAGTTTGATGTCTTTAACTAGGATAATTGTGTTCACATTTTTGGCCTAGGAAGAAGAGTGATCAGTAAGGTAGACCATAAAATAGTGGAACAAGACCTATACGTAAGGTACATGTTCTTGTCTAGGATGTACATTAGTTTGATTTTTTAGCTTCTTCTTGTCCATGATATCTTCCAAATAATACATAAATATGTACCATTATAAAAAAATTATCTATACTACTACAAAATAAATAAGTTCGCACATCTATTTATAAATATGTCAATTTCTTATCCGTAGAAAGGTTGCAACCAATCACATCAAAGCATTTCAAAATACTTCCTTCTCCTTGCTTCTCTCTTCTCACATTTTTTTAACATGTTTGTTTGTTTTACATAGAGACGGTCACAGTGATGACTGGAATCATGAATTTGATTGAAAAAGATCATGGAACTCGGATTTGGGGTTCAACAAGGCACCTCCCCTCTAGTTGAATTGAGGGTGAACACATCTTCCAGGGATCAAATAAAAAATCTTTGGATCTTCTCTGGCGTTGTGGGGCCACAACAGTTGCTCCCCAATCACCCTTCTTCAACAATCCATCGATGGTCTTGCCGGCCTGGCTCCTCGTCGATCCGCTGACCAAGTTGAGATGACGTTTAGGTCCGTGGGACCTTGTAGATGGTTCAGTTGCAAGGAATTGGTCAACAATGATCTAGAGGTGGGGAACGACGACGAGAGGCCACATGTTAAAGGTGATGAAGTGTGGAGAAGTTTGGGCGCTAAATGGAAAAGTTGATGGTGGAGGAGGATTCGTGGGGTTGTGATGATGCTTTGACGAGGCTTAGGGATTGAAGAGGAAGGTTGGAGGGAGTTCTACAATTTGGGGCTGGGGATGAAGATAGAGACATAAGATGTTTTTCATCTCAATGTGATCCATGGTTACTTTTGGGGTTTAAAAGGACCATAGGAGTATCCTAAAACCAATGGATCTCTCAGTTCGCAATGATATCTACTAGAAATCGATGAAATTAGGGGAAGTAGAAATATGTTCCAGCTTGTAGGGAATCTAGAGATTGAAGGAGACCTCCGGACGGTTGGGATCACACGGGTTCAACCCCCATTAAGATCGAGCGGCTCAGGAAACAACCCGTCTTTTACCTATTCTAAAAAAAGAACTCCTAATTATTTTAAATGTCTTTTAGGAGTTATCTTGCTAAATTAGTTTGAACCAGATAACAAGATCATATTGATCCAAAAAATTAACTATAGATTCATCTTAACACGTACATAATTACCATTGCCTTCATTCTCTATTGGCCATAAGAAAATATTAAATAAATTAATGTTTTTAACCTTCATATTCCCTAATAAAATCCTTTATTTTTCAAATTATTCTCCATTGCATTTAACTGTAAAATATACCTAGAATCTTTTAGAAAAATGATATAATGTCATAAATTATCATACTATATCTATTGGTTACCTTATTGTCCATATAAAACACTCATTCATAATCATATACACCCGATTATTTATTGTACACATTTAAGCTATTACATGTGTATTGGTGAGCCAGGTGGCATATAATACAACTTTTATGAACTTTTATATATTAAATCATGATTAGGTCTATTTGATCTCTTACTGAAATCTTATTAGGAAAAGCCACATTAACACTTTAAATTAGCTATGGAATTTGGGATGTCAAAGTTCTTGTCCATGATTCATATAATTTGATTTTCAGATTCTTCTTGGCCGTGCTATCTTCCTAATTAAATCTAAAAATGTAAGGGGAACTCGATTATGCTCCTATTATTTTCGTGATGGATTTATTAGCTGAATTTCATCCTTTCATTCAGTAAAAATAATCATTTTTACATTCACAAAAGAATGAAGAAGAAACTTTCTTCTTGATCCCAAGAATGAAAGAAGAAAAACAGTCCCCAATAGACATGAGCAGTGGGGGTTCGGGCACTCGGCTTGCGTAGCCAAGAAACTAGGAAAGGTCGCGTCATGCTGGTGATGCGTTGATAGTTGGGGCAGTTATTGTGCAAAAGCACGCATTGCATGATCGGTACTGATGGTCCCCTGAACGATTCTACTACAAATATGCCGTTCCTATCCTTTGCAAAAGTTCATACCTTGATCAGCTGTGATAAGATCAATCTTATTTATAAGCCCTTGATAGCTTCAGTCGCTTAAGCTTCGCGAAAAGAAATCGAGAGAAGATAATGTCGCGGTTCAAGATGGATGGTATTTCCCGTAGCACGGCAGGCACCACCGTGGCAGCGACGCTGCTGGTTTGCGCTTTCTTCATTCTGGCACTCGATTGCCCGTCGCAAACCGACGCGTCACGAGCAGGCTTCACTGTCATCCGCCTCTATCCGGAGACTGCCGCCGGGTACGTGACCACAACTCGTGAGGTGGTGATGATCGATGGAGGCCACAGCAGCGGCGCGGCGGCCGATGTGAATCCATGGGATCCCCTAATGGAAGCCGTGAAGGAGAGGGAGTCACAGCAGCAGTGTAAAGGGCTTCCTTGCTTCCAGGGCCTTCCCTGCATGCCTGGGTGCACTTGCCAGCCATCCCAGATCCCGGGATTCAAGACATGCGCATGACAATCGGTGGGTGTACGCAACCATGCATGCCTGCTGCTGCTGCCGGCTGAGCTACAATATGATAACGCTAAAAGAAAACCTATATGGTACGTGAAATTGTGGAGGAATATATTATACATATGTACCTGCAACACTGGAGCAATAAAAGGTGGGTGCGAATTAAAGAGAATATAAATGCACGTTCTTATAGAGAATAAGTAAACTATGTTGTTCCGTAGCACTGGGTATGTTAATCGGACGTTGCCATCCTAGTCTCATCCGCTTTAGCTACTACTATCGATGTTCCAGAAACTAAAATGATAGCTTTCATACAAATACGATCGCGACGTGATTATCACATCGAACTTCAACATGTCATTACAACAAATCCATATAACCATCTTCATTTTGCGGTGCCTAATCCTCATATTGTTTCCGTAAAAAATCGAACTGTAAGAGGTAAATCTAAACGGAACACGAATATAGCATCTGCAGTTCAAACAGCTGATAGATAGCGCGACTTGTAGCCCAAAAAGCATGTAGATCAGACACCTGGCCTTGTGAAGTTGGCCGAAGAAGCAAGAGTTACAAATGTTTGCACAAGCCGGCAAGAAATTGTAAAGGACGTTACCTATTAACAAAATACTGTAGACCGATCACTAGGCCAAGATCCTAATGCGGCATAAACGAAGCGCATTATTTTCAGCACGTAGCAGCTAATTACTGGGATTGGAGTTAAGACATATCCGTTCTAACATACAGAAACGATTGTAATCAATTCAAGCAAATACTGTTGTAAGGCCCCTGAACTTACTTAATGAATTGACTGAGCTTAATTACCATAATTGAATGTTTATAACCTTAATCTAACCTTTTGATACGTTTTGAAATCATAAGACAAGTTTAAGTTTAAAATTTGGTCCAATTTGGACACTGTTTGAGCAAGTTATGCAATTTTCTGTATATTTTGGACTTTTTTACAATTTACCCAATTGAGGGGTTTTCCTTGCAATTTATCACATAAATTATGTTCCTTAGATGTTATATTAACATTCTAGAGATTTTTGAGCCCGGGGGCTCCTAGTTGAGCCATGGTTTGAAGATGTTTTCATCAAGGGTATTTTAGGGTTTACCCCTTCACGGATGAGCTACTTATAGTAGCTATCAACTAATGAATTATGTGATTGGCTGGAAATTTCGACAAAGGAAATCTAAACAGGTTAATAGGAACGGTGGGGGAGCTTCTTGTGTGTGTGCTTGTATATTCTCAATAGTTTAAGGACATAAACACATGGGAAAGTTACTTTTACACTTCATGCATGCTTCTATCCTTATCCATTGGCTATATTTGCCTCTTCCTTGCCCAAATACGAAACTATATTTTCTTTCTCTTTCCTCTAACCTAGAGCAATGAATCCACTCTATTTTTATGTGGAACCAACTACTCTAAGGTAGAAGACAACCCCTTTTTGGAGAAGGTCTCCTAGGGCTCCATCTAGCCCTACCTAGGGTTTCCAAGGTCATCTTCTAGGGAATTCAACCAAGCCAAGTTGTTTTCTTCCTTCCTTCTTCATTTTTCTTGCTCTTCTCCTTCCTTAGACCTTCCTCCAGGTCGGTACCATGTTGTTCCATGGCAGAATTTACTCTAAAGCTCTAAAAACCAATCTTTCTTGCTCCTTATGTTTAGGGTTTGCTCATTTGACAAAGAAAGGTGCTAGATGGACGAATTCATAGCTTACTCTTAGATTTTCTACCCTACCTGCTCGAGATTTCTTCTGTGTAGGGTTTTACCTTCTTATTAGAGGCAAGTTTTATAACTCGCTCCACGTTTATTGCTTACCATTAGCTTTCTAGATCATGTTCTTGCTTGAAAATGATGATCCATGCACTAAAAAGCTATGCTTGACTAGGATTTCGATTTTTATAATGTTTCCTATTCTGATTTTAGTTATATATGAACCTGTAATCATGTGTACATTATTACTAAGGTATCATATGACTTGGATCAGGTTTTTTTGACAACCTATGGCGCTAAACACCTATCAAACAATGGTCAATTATAGGGTTTAATGTTGATTTCTTCTATAAACCATGACTCGATGATGGTACCATTGCAACAACCCTATGGTGTTGTCTTCATAACAAATCATGGTCGTGATCAAGGGTGTCAAATGATGGTGACAACCTATGGTCACCCCTTAGGTCAGATTTTGGATCAATTAGAAGTATAATGATCAACCATTAAGTACCCTACTGATGTTATCAATCAATGATGACATCAACTTAATATTTGATGGTAATTAATGAATATAGTGTTGATCTAACAACTTATAGTGATTTAATGATCACTAATGATGCTGAATCAGGTCTCTACAATATATGGTGAGTTAATCATATATTTTTAGCATCAATTAATCCTTAGACTAATGGTTTCATGGGTCACTTGATGCAATGGTCAATCCTATACTGTAATTGATGGTTTAAATATATGAACCTGACCCAATGGTCAAGATCTAATGTTTATTCCTCCAATAAAGTGGAATGATGGATAATGTAATATGTTGGTCCTAGCAATGCGATTTATATGGTTTCCTTTATATGATCAACTTAAGGAGCTTACTTGTTGACAATGGATGGTTTGTTTTAACTGAACAGTCGATTGTGGGTTTTACCCTACTCTCAATGGAACTTTTTATGTTGTTAATCAAGGGATGTCTAGGGTTAGATGGCGATTCTTTCTACAGTACAAATCAAGGACTTCATAGGTGGTTTATCTAAGGTATTTACTTATGTGAATAACCAAATGTCTTACCTTTTAAACATCCAATAGTTCTGGGTGACATTGTGGTATGGTGATACAGGTTGAATGATGATGAAACAAATGGAGGGTTACCCTTAATAAGGTAGTCTTACCTATTTACTCATATGAATATAAGGGGTGATAACCATATTGTGTTGATATGTAACCCTAATGAGGTATACCTTGTTATACCTAGCTTTAATATAACTAAATAATGGTAATTGGTTATGAATAGTCCTTGAATGACTAATACAATCATGAAGTACTCTGCTACTATTGATGAAACCCTAGTATGGTATAACCCAATCGTTATACCTTGATTTATGAGTGGGTTCATACTTGAGAATGGTATGGAATGTGATGGTGATACTTCACCTTATGCATCCATGATCCAATGGGGATGATGTGAGTTAGGGTTTGGGTATAAGTGCTATTTAGTAACATTGATATAATTTATCATGTTGAACCTAACTCTAATGCAAATAGATAAAGATGAGTATTTATGTTTAATATTCTTATATGATGGAATGATGGTGGAATAACCTCCTTAACATGATCATAACCTTGGTATGTTGATGGTGGTTATCATAGCCACATGGCTGATACTTTCTTATACTAAACATGTGCATTATGAATATGATGAAAGTTAATCATATCTATATTCATTGCATGTTGATGTAATAAAGGAATGTTCTTAATGTTAATATAACCCTGCTATGAGTGTTCATGAATATAACCTAGTTCATTAATGCAATATTGTGTTGATCTGGTGTATTATATATAAGTGATGTTGTTGAACCTTGTTATAAGGCATGCAAAGGTAATGGTGATCTTGCAGGGAATAATATGATGGTCTTAATGACCTTTGGGCATGGTTGAGTCCTGAATGAGGTATAATCCTCTTGTTGCTAAGGGTTAAAACCCTGTGATATTATGAAAAGGATTTATATCCTGTGATAGTATGATGGTCTTAATGACCTTTGGCCATGGTTGAGCCCTGAATGAGGTGTAATCCTCTTATGTTGATAAGGGTTGATACCCTGTGATATTGTGAAAAAGATTATTATCTTGTGATAGTATGATGACTAGTGCGGTCTCATGAATGGAAAGTGAATAGTACCATGTGATGATGAGATGAGAAATTATGTTTTACACATTTTATATCTTTTCAAAGTTATGATATTTATATACTTGCTAGAAATGAATTAGGGTTTGTATGTCCACTTGTTTGATGTAGCCTTAATTTACCCAATTGGCATAACTAATCAATTGAAACTCTAATCATGTAGCGCCCTATGCCGTAGATCCATCTGAGTGTCAAGTTGAGTATTCCTAATGGAAACTCAGAGTGCATATTATTGAGTATGTGGGGGTGGCAAGTTGATATATCCTTGTCATCCAAAATGCAGATTGTGGAGGTTGGCTATGGTCATGCCTCATACATCTGATGTGATTGAGAACGACTGCGGTCGTGTCTCTGTTATTATATATGTGACAAGATTGGAGGACAACTGTGGTTGTACCTCAGATGGTAGGGTATGCGTTCCCACCTCCTTTCACTAGTGTCGTGACCTGCACCAAGGACGAACTAGGCTGTTAGCAACTTGACCTTATGTGTCTATGTGGCGGACCCATACTGACCGGGGGCAGAGACGATCTTAGAAGTTTGTCTCTTCCTAGATCTTGTATGGCACTAATTTTGACTTAGTAGTGGTCAGTTGGATTTTGACTGGTATCCTCAATTTCCTTAGGGCATAATAAAAGATGTAATACATGCATATAGCATATATGTTTAGGGTTATACATGATGCTTCACATTGGATGATAACCCTTGTTTGTTCTCTTTACATAAAGATGATGCTTAGTGCAATTAAGAGATAGTAGATATACTTATGTTGTGGATATACTTAAGATTGTAGATGCGTACATATAGTAGCCATGATTATATTGATAACTATACTGCTACTACTGATTATAATCAGGATGCTAGCTATCTCATGTTGTTAGCTATGTTTAGCATGCTAGTCATGTCATTGTAACTAGAGATGCATATACTGTTGATCATGCTTATCCAAATAGTTGTGCTTATGTTGTTAGCACTTTTTATGATGTTGATATGTTCAACCTATTAGACATGATAATGTTGTTATCTACGCTTATGTGGATAGACTTATTCATAATGATAGAGATTCTTTGTTACTAGAATTTCTCATGATGCTAGACATCCATATGCTACTAAATTGCTTATATTGTCAACACGATAAAGGATGGTAGTCTGACTAATGATGATAGTTATTATCTGCTCCTTTATGTATTTTGTTAATCATCAATGCTATTGAGCTTATTCATTATATCTGATTAAACTACTTAACTATTTAATTACTTAAAAATGTTGTAATCAATAAATGTTGTTGGAGGTTATATCTTTTGCTGGGACATGGGTCTCACCCTTGTGCTTCACCGCATTTTTTTAGGTAATCGGAAGTGACAAAAACAAACATGTGGAAGAAAATAGGAGCTATAGTAATGAATCTTTGAGAAAGTTGATTAGATGTTTAGTGTGTCCTAGAGTCGTCCCTGTACTCTCAGGTCCAGGCAGGAAAAGTTTGTATATGGTGTTTCAAACAAGTAGAACTTTTGTTAGCATGTTAGTGCTTGTTTGTGTGGCATATATGAATATTGTTCTCCTATGTATATATGTTGTGGCTAAGGAGATAGACAAATTTGTATCAAATTATTGGCATAGTATGGATACAAGAAAGATGTTCGGATCTTATGCAAATGTTTTTGAGCAGGTGTTGATGTTGAAATCAGTTTTAATTTACCCATATTTTTGGGTATGTGGTTAATTGGTGATTGATTGTATTTTATGTTTTGAGTAATCTCGTTTAGTGTAACGGGTTCTCACAATTTGGTATCAGAGCTTTAGGTTCGCTAAGTCTACAGGGACACTAGGACTTAAGATTAGGATTATGTCTAAGTTAGGAATGTGACACAAAAATATGGTGCATACTGCCTAATCTCAGTATTTGTGTGCCCTGGCCAGGTATTCAATTATTGAAGATAGGTAAGTATGCAACTATTAGATTGTTATCTTTCTAATTACTCTGATCAAGTATTCATTTTGAGACATTCTAAAGATCATAACGAATAAGAAATTATGGTGTGAATATCTCATTCCTACCTTAAAGAAGATGAGAATTGCATCATTATCTATCAAAACTTGAATCTTAGGTAAATATAAAAGAGAGATACAACACCATGAAATCTAAATCTGAATACAAATAAGGAAAAGAGGATTTCTTGAAGATGTGATTCAAGTAGATAATATAGTAAAAGACAGATAAGTCTATGCTTATAAAGTGAATCAAGGTATGAAATCCATATAAGATAGATAGAACTCCTATAACAAGTACAAAATGAGAAGATGAATGGGAACAATCGCAAAGAAATAAGGTGGAACCTAAGTTAATCTTAGACCAACCTATGTGTGTGCGAAAGTGTTAATGAAAAACTAGCATGGCATGTGAAAGAAATTAAGGGTTATGATCCTGATTTAATGAAGCAAATGTGGAATATGAGTATTTACCTGTTGATAAGTGGTTGAAAAATATAATAAAATAAGAGAACATACCCAAGTGTGATAAATAGTCATCAAGGAAGAAGTAATGAGATATGTTAATCATGATGATTCCTATGCTAATGGCAAGGAACCAACAAATGAAAATGGTAAAATGAAACATAAGAAGTTCTACTATGCATAATGAAAATAGAATTGGTTACCTTTTTTCTAGTAACGCCTGAACAATGCTGCTATGATGTTGGAAGTATGTTTCCCTTTGTGTCTTTCCATTATAGGGAACAACTTTCAAGTGGATCATTGCCACTTGGTATGTGTGGATTCATTGTAAACATGAGGGTGGATACCTTATTATAGCCTAAGGTTTCTTGGACTATGGTTTCAAGATCATAAAGTTTGAGATGAGTTTACTTTTGAGCCTTCCAATAAATTGGGAGACTCCTCTTATATGTTTTGAAATTTATTATGTTGGTAAAATTAGATGACATAAGGATGTGAGTTCCTTATAGCACATGAGGTGGATACCAAGGTAATGAATCCTAGTATCCAAGATGTGTCAATAGTATGGGAAGTATGTGAAAGTTGGAGATGTTTATTAAATGAACATTACAAGTATTCCTCTCCCTTAGAGAGAGAGAGTTGATGATGACCCTTTAAATGTTGTTAGGAATGAAAAACAAAAGTGATTCTATAATGTTGTGTATGGTTTAGTGATAGATGGACAAGACCACTATCAAGGATAGAAGGTTTATTGGTCAATAGATATGTGATATCATGTTCCTTTAAGATAAACCTATAATCAAATATCAATACATAAGATATAGATTGGATGACATAATTCACATGACCATGATGAGTTTAGAGTTATGTCCTATAGACTAACCAATGTACAAATAGAATTTATGAATATGAAGAACATAGTGTTCTAGTCATGTCATACAAGTTATATCAAGCTTTAAATGATGACATTTCAAAGTATTTCAAATATGTCCAAAAATATTTTCAATATTTATTCAAAAACCTTAGGATTCCTGAAGCAGCAATAGCTATGAGACAAGTTGAACAAGAGTGAGATGGAGTGGATTAAATTTCATTATGGGATCATGATATGTCTTATAAGTAGGTTGTGTAAATCATTGTAAGGTGAAGATAGTGTTGTTGTTTCATCCCTAACAAGGTTGACTAGGAATGATGTTTCCATGTATGGAATGACAGGTGCCAACGTCAGCATTTCTTTTGATGCTGAAAAAGAACTAACAAGAGTTCTAGTGTCAGTGTATTAAGAAAAAAGGATGGATACATTGATTTTTTATGCTTAAAGGAATAGTATGGGATACATGCCATTATTGGTAAAAATCTAGCAAGTATGACTTTTGAGTAATGTTTTGATACAATAGATATAATTTTAGGATGATAGCTAGAATTTAAAGTTGAGCATTACTACTAGAGTTGTATAGATGACACAATAAGTTTCTACATTCCATATTGAGAATGTCTTTTTAGGTGGGGATTTTTGTGCTGAACCAAGACGATATATGTATGAATGATATGACATCACCATGATATGCAAGTAACCATGTGAAGGTAACAGGATGAGGTGCAAAGGAAGTACCAATGTTTGTTTACCTTGGATTTTGGGGGCAATATCCCTATTAGGGGTTTATAGTTGTAAGGCCCCTGAACTTTCTTAATGAGTTTAATGAGATTAATTACCATAATTGAATGATTATAACCCTAATATAACCTTTTATGTATTTTTAAATCATAAGACAAGTTAAAGTTTCAAATTTTGTCCAATTTGGACACTGTTTGAGAAAATTATGTAATTTTTTGTACATTTTGGACTTTTCTACAATTTGTCACAGACATTATGTTCCTTAGATGTTATATTATCATTCTTGAGATTTTGGAGCCATAGGTCTCCTAGTTGAGTCATGGTTTGAAGGTGTTTTCATCAAGGGTATTTTAGGGTTTACCCCTGCACAGATGAGCTACTTTTAGTAGCTATCAACTAATGAATTATGTGATTGGATGGGAATTTTGACAAAGGAAATCTAAGAAGGTTAATAGGGATGGTAGGGGAGCTTTTTATGTGTGTTCTTGTATATTCTCAATAGTTTAAGGCCAGAAACACATGGGAAGCTACTTTTACACCTCATGCTTGCTTCTATCCTTATCCATGGGCTATATTTGCCTCTTCCTTGCCCAAATATGAAACAATGCTTGATTTCTCTTTCCTCTAACCTGGAGCAATGAATCCACTCTGTTTTGTTGTGGAATCAACTTCTCTATGGGAGAAGACAACCCCTTTTTGGAGAATAAGGTCTTCTAGGGCTCCATCTAGCCCTATCTAGGATTTCCAAGGTCATCTTCTAAGAAATTCGACCAAGGCAAGTTGTTTTCTTCCTTCCTTCTTTGTTTTTCTTGCTCTTATCCTTCCTTAGACCTTCCTCCAGGTCAGAACTTTACTGTTCCATGGTAGAATTTTCTGTAAAGCTCTGAAACCCTACCTTTCTTGTCCTTATGTTTAGGATTTGCGCATTTGACGAAGAAAGATGCTAGATGGATGAGTTTACAGCTTACTCTTAGATTTTCTACCCTACCTGCTCGAGATTTCTTCTATGTGGGGTTTTATCTTCTCATTAGAGGTAAGTTTTATAACTTTCTCCACGTTTATTTCTTACCATAAACTTTCTAGATCATGTTCTTGCTTGAAAATGATGATCCATGCACTAAAAAGCTATGCTTGACTAGGATTTCGATTTTTATAATGTTTCCTATTCTGATTTCAGTGATATATGAACATGTGATCATGTCTACACTATTCCTAAGGTATCATATGACTTGTATCAGGTTGTTTTGACAACCTATGGTGCTAAGTACCTATCAAACAATGGTAAATTTTAGGGTTTAAAGCTGATTTCTTCTATAAACCATGACTCGATGATGGTACCATTGCAACAACCCTATGGTGTTGTCTTCATAACAACTTATGTTCATGATCAAGGGTGTCAAATAATGGTGAAAACCTATGGTCACCCCCTTAGGTCAGGTTTTGGATCAATTAGAAGTATAATGATAAACCATTAAGTACCCTACTAATGTTATTTATCTATGATGCCATCAACTTAATATTTGATGTTGATTAATGAATATAGTGTTGATCTAACAATCCATAGTGATTTAATGATCACTTATGATGGTGGATCAGGCCTCTACAATAAATATTGAGTTAATCATATAGTTTTAGCATCAATTAAACCTTAGACCAATGGTTTCTTGGGTCACTTGATACAATGGTCGAACCTATACTATAATTGATGGTTTTAATATATAAACTTGACCCAATGGTCAAGATCTAATGTTTATTCCTCGAATAAAGTGAAATGATGGATTATGTAATATGTTGGTCCTAATAATGGGATTTATATGGTTTCCTTAATATGATCAACTTAAGGAGCTTACTTGTTGACAATGGATGGCTTATTTTAACTGAATAGTCGATTGTGGGGTTTATCCTTCTCTAAATGGAAATTTTTATGTTGTTAATTAAGGGATGTCTAGGGTTAGATGGTGACTCTTTCTAGAGCACAAATCAAAGACTTCATAGTTGGTTTATCTAAGGTGTTTACTTATGTAAATAATCAATTGTCTTACCTTTTAAACATCCAATGGTTCTGGGTGACATTGTGGTATGGTGATACCAGTTGAATGATGACAGAACAAATGGAGGGTTACCCTTAATAAGGTAGTCTTACCTATTTACTCATATGAATAGAAGGGATGATAACCATATTGTGTTGATATGTAACCCTAATGAGGTATAGCTTGTTATACCTAGTTTTAATATAACTAAATGATGGTAATTGGGTATGAATAGTCCTTGAATGACTAATGCAATCTTGAAGT
This sequence comes from Alisma plantago-aquatica, assembly GCA_963693085.1. Classification (NCBI taxonomy): domain Eukaryota; kingdom Viridiplantae; phylum Streptophyta; class Magnoliopsida; order Alismatales; family Alismataceae; genus Alisma; species Alisma plantago-aquatica. The sequence goes on from OY856409.1 coordinate 1,639,924,248, forward strand.
ACTCTATTACTGTTGTTGAAACCCTAGTATGCTATAACTCAATCATTATACCTTGATTTATGTGTGGGTTCATACTTGAGAATGGTATGGAATGTGATGGTGATGCTTCACCTAATGCATCCATGATCCAATGGGGATGATGTGAGTTAGGGTTTGGGTATGAGTGCTATTTAGTAACATTGATATAATTTATCATATTGAACCTAACTCTAATGTAAATAAATAAAGATGAGTATTCATGTTTAACATTCTTATATGATGGAATGATGGTGGAATAACCTCCTTAACAATATCATAACCTCGGTATGTTAATTGGTGGTTATCATAGCTACATGGTTGATACTTTCTTATGCTAAACATGTGCATTATGAATATGATGAGAGTTAATCATATCTAGATTCATTGCATGTTGATGTAATAAGGGAATGTTCTTAATGTTAATATAACCCTGCTATGATTGTTTATGAATATAACCTAGTTCATTAATGCAATATTGTGCTGATCTGGTGTATTATATATAAGTGATGTTGTTGAGCCTTGTTATAAGGCATGTAAAGATAATGATGATCTTGCAGGGAAAAATATGATGGTCTTAATGAACTTTGGGCATGGTTGAGTCTTGAATGAGGTGTAATCCTCTTATTGATAAGGGTTAATACCCTATGATATTGTGAAAAGGAGTTATATCCTATGATAGTATGATGGTCTTAATGACCTTAGGGCATGGTTGAGCCCTGAATGAGGTGTAATCCTCTTATGTTGATAAGGGTTGATACCCTGTGATATTGTGAAAAAGATTATTATCTTGTGATAGTATGATGAATAGTGTGGTATAATGAATGGAAAGTGAATAGTACCTTGTGATGATGAGATGAGAAATTATGTTTCACATGTCTTATATCTTTTCAAAGTTGCGATATTTATATGCTTACTAGAAGTCAATTAGGGTTTGTATGCCCACTTGTTTGATATAGCCTTAATTCACCCAATTGGCATAACTAATCAAGTGAAACTCTAATCTTGTAGTGCTCCATGCCATAGATCCATATGAGTGTCATAATTTTCCAGATGGTGAAACGAGTATTCAAAAGGGAAACTCAGAGTGCATACTATTGAGTATGTGGGGTGGTAAGTTGAGGATATATCATTGTCATCCACAATGCAGATTGTGGAGGTTGGCTATGGTCATGCCTCATACATATGATGTGATTGAGAACGACTGTGGTCGTGTCTCAGTGATTATATATGTGACAAGATTGGAGGACAACTGTGGTTGTACCTCAGATGGTAGGGTATGTGTACCCATCTCCTTTCACTAGTATCCTGACCGGTACCAAGGACGGATTAGGCTGTTAGCAGCTTGACCTTATGTGTCACTATGGTGGACCTGTACTGACCGGGGGCAGATAAGATCTTAGGAGTTTGGCTCTTCCTAGATCTTGTATGGCATTGATTTCAACTTAGTAGTGGTCATTTAGATTTTGAGTGATATCCTCAATTTCCTCAGGGCATAATAAAAGATGTAATACAACCGTATACAATATTTGTTTAGGGTTATACATGACACTTCACATTGGACGATAACCCTTGTTTGTTCTCTTTACATAAAGATGATGCTTAGTATAATTAAGAGATAGTAGATTTACTTATGTTGTAGATATGCTTAAGATTGTAGATGCGTACATATAGTTGCCATGATTATGTTGATAACTATAGTGCTACTACTGATTATAATCATGATGCTAGCTATCTCATGTTGTTAGTTACGTTTTTCATTCTAGCCATTCCTTTGTAACTAGAGATGCATATACTACTAATCATGCTTACCCAGATAGTTGTGCTTATATTGTTAGCTCGTTTTATGATGTTGATATGTTCAACCTATTAGACATGATAATGTTATTATCTATGCTTATGTGGCTAGACTTATTTATAATGACAGAGATTCTATGTTTCTAGAATTGCTCATAATGCTAGATATGCATATGCTACTGAATTGCTTATATTGTCAACAAGATAAAGAATGATAGTCTGACTAATGATGATAGTTATTATCTACTCTTTTACAAACTTCAAATATAGAGAATAGAATACACAATCTTTCCAAATGTCCTTCATGCAATTCGGGGTAAACTGTTTCATGTTGGCATTAATCAATGATGACTAGGAGTGTTGTTTCACTTTCATGCATCCAATCTTATGTCTCAAACCACACCAAATGACCCACATGGCTGTAGAAAGGGTAAAGTGAGATAGATTTGATATTTTATAGCTCATGGGTATGAAAAAGGAAGAAATTGTTGTGGTAAGAGATTGGAGTGTTTTTGCACACTCATCTTTTCTTTGTTTAGATGCTCTAAAATAGGAGCATCTTTTATTTTCTTTTTATTTTTTCTTTTCTTATTTTCTTTTCTTTTTCCCTTGGTGTAGGTAGGGCATATGGTGGATAGAGTGAAGTGGAGAGATGTAGATATGGCCACCCCAAACTTTTGGAGGGGGCCAAGGTTAAATATGTGCATTAAGGCATCCTTTCATGAGGTAGAGAGATATGAAGATGGTAAGTGTCGGGTCAAAGAGGGGTAATTGGTGTAATCCTCAACATAAAATCTCCTACATGAAAACTAGTCCAACAATTCATCAAATGATATCACACCACATGATTGAAAAACATGAGATTCACATTTATTTCCTACAATTCCATAGGCTCTAAGAGTTCATAGCTTGCTCCATTCACAATTCAACCAAGACATTCACAGACTTGAGAGAGGTGATGCACATGTAAAAAGTCAAAAATTAAGACCATACAACAATAAAGTCTAAAAATGTGCCATGCATTTGTCAACAATCAATATTTTCAGTTCAAAAATTGGATATTAAGTTAAAACATTCTTTTAGGCAAAAATATCTAAATTTGGGCAAAATTGGCTAAAATGGTGCCACTTTACAATCGATCACATCCAAACCTACATTTAGGGAATTTAAAGCATAAAATAGTAAATCCTTATTTAAAACACACACATATTACCAAAATCTACATGGAAATATAATGGATGACATGGAAGAGCTAAAAGAGCAAAAATTTTGAAAATAATACACAAAAATGTATGAAATTAAACTACATGTATGCATGAATGCTAACAAGAATAAATCTACACTAACAAGAGAAAAATCAAGCAATTCTAAAATCAGGTGAAATGAGTGTAAGAAGAATGAGAACAAAATGAGAGATAAAGATAGGGTGGTACATACCGCTCTACCACCTCAAAGTTTTGAATCATGTTGTCCTCAACATGAAACTCAAGTTTAGGGATAGTAGGGTGAAGATCATGGCTGGTGTTATGAATCAAAGGGTAGGTCTCCCTACTGTGGATGATCAGGCTGGTCTGACTAGTGTTGCTGAGGAGGTGGAGGTCCTGGATGGGCTGGAGGGAACTGGTAATAATGGCCCCAATATGCATCCTGAGGGGGAGGGTAGGTCTCCTGATATCCAGAAATATCACCCCAAAAGTCTTCACCCCATTTGGGGTTTCTCTATGCCTACGCATGGTGGTAATGGTAGAAGTGGCTGACCTATTAATGCATTTGTTGTTGGTCTTGCCACATGTATTGCTGGATGAGTTGCATGTCTTGTTGTGTCTTCTATATGCCTTCAAGTTGTGTATGAATGGATGACACATCATATGCATTCACTGAAGGCTCCTACAGTTGGGATGTCACCTCATCCCTTTTCTCACCCTTTGGGGTTGTCTTCTTTGTTCTCCTCCCTCTTCTTCTTGCTATTGTGCATATGAATCTGCCATTTCTTCATGTGTAGTAGCAGGGTTGAAGTTTTCCCAAGGGTTAGCTTTCTCCCATCACCATACCTCTTTGTGGAATAAGTCGGCTGGCCCCACGTGAGAGAGGAGTAGGCTGGCATGATAAGGCAGCTCAAAAGTTGTTGATTCCATGGATTTCACACTATAAATCAGCTTCTTGATTTTTATTGTAATCATCTAAGAGAGAACAAGATACTTCAAATCGACAAAGTGAGATACCTCGGCGTCTTTAAGACCAATATCATCAAAGCCTAGGGAAATGGCTATTGAGGTCACAATCCCTCCCATGACAAATGGAGTTTTGCTTTTGAAGGGTATTGTCCTCATGTGATCTATCAAAGGCGACCCTAGGTCAACGTGTAACTTCTTATGTATTCCATGGAAAACCAAGAGGTATTTTTGTGAAATTCTACCTTGATTATCATACCTCCCCACAATTGTGTTGGCAATGACCTTCTATACATATTTGAACAAGCGGTTGTTGATCAACATTGTCTTTGATTTCCTAACTGTGTACCCTGGCATCCCAATCAAACTATACCAGAATTTGTTGTAGACCAAGTCAACCTCTCTTTCAAATAAGTCATTGCTCATTTTGTTTGCTTCTTTGGGATCCTTTGCAAAGATACAGTTCATTTCAGAAGCGATCATTGTGTGCACTTTTTTGAACATTGCAAACTTCATGGATTCTTCCCCTTTGACCTTGATCTTCTCTAGGGTGGTGAAGAATTGCTGAGTTATCTCCACGTATGTGGTTTGTGCTGTGAAAAGCACCTTCCACAAAACAATTTTCTTCCACTTCCTTTCCAAATGTTATAATCAATAAATTTTGTTGGAGGTTATATCTCTTGCTAGGACATGGGTCTCACACTTGTGGTTCATCATTTTTTTCTATGTAATCAGAAGTGACGAAAACAAACATGTGGAAGCAAAGAGGAGCTATAGTAATGAACCTTTGAGAAAGTTATTTAGATGTCTAGTGTGTCCTAGAGTCATCCTTGTACTCTCAGGTTTGGGTAGGAAAAGTTTATATATGGTGTTTCAAACAAATAGAACTTTTATTGGCATGTTATTGCTTGTTTGTGTGGCATATATGAATATTGTTCTCCTGTGTATATATGTTGTGGCTAAGGAGATAGACCAATTTGTATCAAATTCTTGGCATATAATGGATACAAGAAAGATGTTGGGCACTTATGCAAATATTTTTGAGAGGTTGTTGATGTTGAAATCAGTTTTAATTTACCCATATTTTTAGGTATGTGGTTAATTGGTGATTGATTGTATTTTATATTTTGAGTAATCTCATTTAGTGTAACAGGTTCTCACAACTGACATATGAAAAATGGAAAATCGCATGCATGGCCCACTTATACGTGTGTGTTCCAAATTTGAGAAAACTAGAGTCGTTGTCATGTGTACACGGGTCGGACGACTCGTTTTGGTATAATACAACAATCCTTGTCAGATTTATACTTAATCATCTCCCACCATAAACATATTCCCATTGTGTGCTGTCGAAATGTAGACATCAATGTGAACATGTTCCTATTGTGTGCTACCGCACGAAGGAACATGGATGGGATGTGGGAAAAGTAAATCCTCTCCTACCTATAACTCAAACAAAACCGTATAAAGGTCTAGTTAACAACGATATGCATTTTGAACATAAAAGAGTTAACTTATTCACCCCTAGGATCGATGATACTAATCTGAAACGCCCTGAGATATTATCCGAATTGGAAGGGAAATGATCATTTGAGTAAATGGCGTGTCGTCATGGCTGTCTAACATCCTCCTTGACGTATAGAATTATTTTTTTACATTGACCAAGAACCTATATACGTGTTGGATTCAAAATACAATACTAGAGGCCGCCACCATTAGAAGTATGTTGTGGCCAATACTTGACGTGTTTGATAGTTTACGGAAAGTATGTAATATATAAATACTATACTAGTAATTGCACATGCTCTTCACGGGACTCCTTTATATAAATCATGAGATAGATTAATGAAATTACATAGTAAACAAGTACAATTATGACCATAAATTTTATAAATCAAGAAAAACATATCATGCAATGTCATATTGATTTTCCATTTTTTTATTTCTTATTCCCAAAAAATATTTGACTAATATGTAATAACATATAGTATGTTCAATAACATAAAAATAACATCTATTATGTGAGGTTCAATAGATACCTTCTTTACTGTGTCACTTGTTAGTTCTTATTTTGTCCATGTACTTTGGTCGACTCTTGTTTTTCTTTTGTATGATGTATTGGTATAATTTATTTTAGATTTTCTTCATCACAATTTGTTCATGAATCTTTTCTCGATGATGCTTCAACTTTCTTGGGCATAGTCCAACATGTTTATTTAGAAACAAATCAATGTTAACTATTTAAGCATTACATAAGCTAATATCCCCTAACAACGCTAAACAATTTACACTTGTATGATGGCAACATTAAACCTTGCGACTAAATTTACATTTGTAATGGTTAACATTACTTCTTATTTGTGAATAAAGAATTTACATGAGATCACTTTCCATGTCATCGATACAATTGAATGAAAAGAATATTGCATGAAATGACATATTCAATATAATTATATATCAATCTTTTAGATATCCTACAACTATAGAAGCACAATATTGTTTTTTTCTAGTCAAACATTTGATTCACATAATAAGGAAAGAACAAAATCGTTACAGAGAAGTTAGATATCTCATACATATGAAGCAGTGTTCAAAGGTTGAGCCCCTCATCACCTTGTATAATTGTCAGGTATTTCTTATATAATATATTTTGTAGGAGTGTTGACTTATTGGGTGTCTCCCCTCCAAATCAATATTTAGTCTTTGTGCTTCCCTATATAAAATTTCATAAATTGTTCATTCAATCTTGCAAAGAAAGGAACCACCTATATGAAAATTTAATCGATTTGTTATTTGAATAATATATGAGACAATATATAATATTGTTTGTCACTAAGAATCATAAGAACCTATTTTTTCACCCATAATTGTTATTTATGCATATAATTGCTTACCTACTTGATTGTTATCAAGTGGATTCTCCAAATCTAATCAACAACATTTTTCATCTAGATCACAATAAGATAATTTTTCTCATATGATACTGAGGTCCTATTATTTATATTTCAAAAAAACAATACACCTACAATTGTAAACAAAAAAAAAGTTCATCAAGTTAAATGAAAACATAATTTGATATATATTTAATACAATCCATTTGGTTCTACATATGGACACATATATAATTCTTGAATAAGAAAAATAAAGACACAAAATAAATATACATAGTTTAATATACAATGGTGTAGACTATAATATATGTCTTAGATATATGTCTTAGCATAAAATCTTTTTGATTGAAGGTAGTGTCCAATTCCTTATAAATGGTAGGACGGTATCTTAAAACATTAAAGTAAATGATAGGATAGTAGTATTTATCATCTAACTATATTGAGGAAGGATTCACCAATGGATAGGATTAATTACCACACCTCATCCAAGATAAAATGGATAAAACAACCATTTGTGTGCATTTTTTGTTCTGAATATCTGTGATTGGAACTATTTTATATCAAGTTATTTTTTCAAAATCCATTAATAATATTTTAAAAAAACACAATGTGAAAAGGCGTATTTCCATTATCTATAACAACAATATTGACTCTATCATAACTCTCATATTCATTGTCTCCATACCTAGTCTAATACTTTTGTGATCAAGATTATGCCCATAATATACAGATTTACATGTCAAAACAACCACAACACGAGATGCATACATATGAAAAAATTCAGATTGCTCAATATACACAAATACATATTATTCTCATCAATTTTTATCAAATATTAATCACTATAAGGCATACAACAATCTGTATAGTCTCCCCAAGAGTTGAATGCCATGAGATGAATATTGCATTAAACCTTGATTGAATTCATGAACAAAGATGATTTATGTGCTTGGTTTCTTCTAATATTAGCAAGCATTAATTCTATATATTTGCAATATTATTGTGAAAATCCGTTAGCCATTGCTTGTTGCCACATCACATTTTCTCAATGGCTACAAGAAACAACAACATTTACTTATTATTAATATCATTCTAATAATGTGGAAAATAATTGTAATATATTCAAGTATGATTGGTTTTTAAATTTAGCATGCTAGCACTTCTAATTTAAGGCAAGGTCAAATGCATTGAACCAAACTTGTGGTCGTAAAATACATAATGCAACAATTAGAATAAGTTTTTACCTAGCACCATAGGGTCTAGCACGAGGTAAAATTGTGTATCAAAGTGACACAAAGTAGTGTCATAGTTATAACCTAATTTTCAAGTTTACATAGATTGATGGTCATTTTTGGACAAGGATGAGGAAGCAACTCCTGGGGACCATACTGTGAAGGTAGGACAAGAAAGAGGAGTTTCGTAGGGAAAGGCAGCTGAATCAGGCTCTACGACTCTCTCCCTTCAGGATTTTCTAGGAGTGCATATATCAACAGTTATAGAATTATTTGACATAAGTGGTATAACTTTTTTATACTATCTAAGAAGACATTAGTTATAGATCAAAGGGATGAAACATAGTATGCTACATATAAATATTATAGCAATGATACTACCATAATTAGAACTTGAAAAAGTTGAAGACTATGAGGAAAACACATAATCACATTTGTAATTTTTTTATTTACTATTTTTTTAAAAGGAAGTAATTCAAACAGCCAAAAAGATACTCATCAAAGGAATGATCCAAGTCATAGTTGTTACATGACAAGGAACTCTATATAAGCTAATAAAAATGCAATCTTGTGGACTCACCCAATGATCTTGAAAAAATAAACTTTGAGCATACCTCCCTATAAGACATTGTAATCCACTCATATCCGTCATCGTTTATCCTTGCATAAAATTAATGATATCTTAGAAATCTTAAAACAAAATTTGGAGCTTACACTAAGATTATAATCATGTGTGAACTGAAAGAAAATTAGTAGAGAAGCTTTATTCTAATTACTAGTAAATGTGAATAAACAACCAACTCCAATTATAAGTTTCCGGAAAAATGAAAGAATGTGAAACCTTTCATAATTCATAATGTTATGACAAACAAAAACTCAAACTATTTGACATAGCATTTGAAAACTAGGTGTCGGTTAGACTATAAACTTTACATGCACTTGATTGTTTGAATATAGTATTCCATAAATGTTACCTATGGTCCCAAAAAACATTTGAGCTAACAAGCTATAGTTTTTATATTCACAAACCAATCTCCATAAAATGTGTCATGATCATGATCATGATATTGAAGATTAGCTAAATGATCAAATAACAAGTGCACATTGTGGTCTTCATTAAAAATTTGAGCAAACCATGTCCTAGTGTGGAATAAAGGAAATGTCAAATGAATAAAAAAATATCAAATGAATAAAAAAGGTAGATCTCGATTTTGAAATATTGTTTGAAATTGTTTTAATAATAATTTGAAGAAGTACAATGAAATTTTTTAAAATCCATACTATCATAATATAAGAACAATGGTGATCAAATGTCCAACCAGAATGTGCACAGTGGTGATAGGTGTTAATCCAGAATAGATAAAAAAATATTGACTATGCTTTGACACCCATAACAACAAGACCCACAAGGTTCTCACTATATCAATCTTAGCCATGATGGAAGTGCTGACAAACATTTGGCTCATGTTTTAGGCAATCTTTTATCCTGAATGTAAGGGGAAAGTGTGTGGGTGGAGACAGAAATGGAGATTTAACATACATATATCTTATTACCATATGTGGTTAGTTAAATATAGCAAAAGAAGTAGTAATATTGCCTTCTCGGCGCAGCATTCAAGATGAATTAATCAAATCATTGTTTTATAACCAATGTATCAATATATAATTGTAATTAAAAACCTCATTAACCAATTATAAATTGTTTACAGGCCTTTCTCATGTCCGTGGGTTTCCTTATTCCAAGCATGAGTTCTTCCTTATACCTCGGCTATATTTTTTATCCAGCAATACAAATAGACATGATTTTTGTTGACATTCAAGATGTTGACATCATGAAATTCGGCTAAAATTTTACAAATTCAGATTAGCAATAAAATAGTTAAATGTCCCATGTAAGAAAAATTGTATTAAGAAATAATGAAATGAATCTGTGCCACAGAATAGTAAACATTCTTATACTCTTACAAATGAAAACTTAGTTAAGCTGTAAGCATGTTAGATGAGAATGAATAAGACTTTAACATACTAATGTGGAAGACCATGCATGCGTTCTCCAGTATTTATTACTTCTACATTGATTGCACAAAACATACTTAGTAGATGGTTAGCATATGCCTAAAAACTCATCTTTGAAGCAACTGCAACTACACATGCTTGGACAACAATTATAGAAAAAGGTTGACATCTTTTTGCATGTTAATGGAGACCAAACATTAAGGTTCAGTGCATCTAATGCCCTTAGCTAAAAAACCATACTTGCCTTGGAGGTAGAAGATTTGGATAAAATACAATGTCAAGGAAAAATATAAAAATTTCAACAAAATCAGATCCCACCACATCCTTCTAGTCAAAGAAACACAACAAAACAATGACATGTATATGGTGGTTTGTTTCTTGACGCAATGGGATATGAACTACCTACCCATTTGCACAGTCATATATGGGCAATGTTGTGGCTCTTTTGCATGTTTCTTAGTGCTTTCATTCTCCCCTAGTTTAGGCACTCAACAACTTGAGTGAAAGAAAGTTGAGAGCAGGAAAAGATAATCACCTAGATACGATCAATGTAGAGATGTATTTTATTAGGATCATGGATGCAAGCAGGTCATATCTGGTATCCCAGCGGATAATGTCACCTCTACAATCCATGGAGGGAAAGGTCGATAGAAGAGGAGCATCACAACATGATAGTCCATTATTGTCAGTCTATGAGGAAACTGAGTATGCGCTCTGAATTGAGCACAAACATCCAAAGATCCCTATTGTGGGGAGCATTAGAAAACCAATGCCAAACAAACATGATGGATTGTTGCACTCTAGGTGATAAAGACTAATTCGGTCTTAAGCAAGTTAATGCCTGACAATGCAATCATTACTGCTAGTGTTCTGTTGGCAAGCAACTTGAGCCCTACAAAGGCCATCGGGCAAATATGGGAGAGACCCTACTCCAACGAAGGAGTGACTCCAGATGATATGGGCATGCACAGAAGGATTTTGCACTGCAAAAAATATAACTTTTACCAACAAGAAAAAAATGCTTGGAAAAGGCACAATTATGCTTGTTTTTGTTTCCATCTGGCAGCTTTTAATATGCCGGAGGCATGCCAGTACAAAGCTTGTCGGGAAAATATTTTCAGCACTTTACATCATTTCGGAAAACACACTGTATCCGGAAATACGTATATGCAGCATAATGGGTTCTTTGATTCATTTTAGTACCTCTTTTTTGGCACAACTATGTTGTCGGGGATATGTTCACTTATGAAATTTACTTTCGATGATAATAAATAATGGTATAATTAATTATCTACTTATTTAGTATCTATGAAAAGAGTCATTGGCGTTTGTTGATAACAATACATGGCACACTCTTGCATTTGGAGACTATTATTTATCTACAAAATAACACATGTTTTCAATGTAAAAAATATTTTTTATTATATTTATATAAATGGTTCTACATTCCCAAAGAAGAGTACATAATATCTTCGCACCAACATGGTGAAAGATTTTTCAATTAGATTACATACAGATTCTGAAAACAAAATTACATTATCCTTGATTGCAAAAAGAGACATTATCTTCATTCTTCAAGGGCATCTCGAAAGGAAGTCTGAATTCCACAAACTCTTCTACTCTCTAATTTTATTCTTTAGAATCACAGTTGCATTTTTGCTTTTTCCAACAAGTACAATGCTCATTAAACATTGAAGATTCTTTATTGTAATTGTTTCTTCATAAAAGTCTGGATGCAACTCCAACGCACACCAAATTTAGCAACATGTTCAGGAGGATATCTAAGATGGGCACATCCCAAGCTCCTAGGATAAGATAACTGGAGAAACATGCAAAGAGTAAAATCAAATAATAATTTATTATATATGAGTAGCACATTAGAATAAATCTAATAGAAACAAATAGAGAGAAGAAACTGTTAATGCATAGAACTTTTAGCATTCCCTTAGAATACAACTCTCAGTATGAGAAACAAGATACAAGTGTTATTTATTCTTGTTTTAGAACTATGAAACTTAGAAGTTAATAACCAATGACCAATGGAAGGTATCTTCCAAATTACTTGGGATACAAGTTGTTAGGACATGTCTATGGCCTACTATCACACTTTTTCATGTAAGAACATTCGAACGAGAAATTAACATAATTTCAGTTTCTTCCAATAGAAACAAAACAAAAAGGTAAGATCAAATATTTTTAGTTCCTGCTAGACCCTAGCCAAAATAGAACTATAAGACTCATACAAAAAATCATCACAATGCACTAGAGGAGTGCAGTTCAAATTAGAACTTGGTACATGATAACTAAGAGTGATCATGAAGTAATGTATTTTTACTTTACTTGGATAAACATTATTGATGTTGGTTCATTATTGTATATTTGTAGGAGTTTACTATCATTCTACTAGACACTGATGCAGCCCTATTTTAGGGCTTCATCATGTGCCTTTATACATGATAATCACATCTAAATAGTTTAGATTACAAGTTATTCCCCACAATATGATCTTTTCTGATAAATGTACTTATGCCTCCTTTTGTGTGAATTTCAGTACACTTATGCATGCATTGATGCATGGGAGAGAAATGAAGAACGTCTATGGGGTCTTACACCTCAAGAGTGGACCTATCTCTTCCCCGAGCTTTCCTTGGATGCAAATGAGTAATTTAAAATAAAAGGATGCTAGATGAAGAAGATAAAGTAGATATCAGCACCAAAAAGCCCCAAAACAGTCGTGGTACATTACCATAGTCGTGGGAATTATGCTCCAAAAGTTATAGGGAATGTGCTCAATTTACACATGAATGGCCACAGCCGTGGTCATCACAATGGTCGTGGTCACTTAAGACCCCACAATCATGGCCCCTACAACAGCCATAGCTAGCACATTCCACCTCACCCATTGTCATCACCCTGCCCCTTGGTGATTTATGCATAAAGATCCCCAAAATCAATAGAGTGTTGGCCCATTTTATACGTGAATGACCGCAGTCGTGGCCATCAGCACGACCATGGACCTTAAAGACCACCTCACATGTGGTTCTCCCCATGCCCGTGGTGAGCTAAAGACACAACGACCTCAAAGATTCCTCACCTGAGGCCTCATCCAACACGGCCATGGTACCCCACACAGTCGTGGTACACCATACCCACCACGACTATGGCACCCTGCCACGGTCGTGTTCACTATATATACTTATCACTTCCAGCTCCATTCATCACCTCATCCATTCCACCACCCACAACCGTTCCATTCATCCCCCACCACGGTTGTGGCACCTCAACACGACCGTGATGACCATCTAAACCTATCCATTTTCACCACTAATTTTCTTACATTGCCCCTACTTACCCTAGTGCTTCCACACCACCTATATATACATAGGTGGTGGCCACAACATGAAGGTTAGATCGCCTTAGCTGCCATTGCTCCTCTCCATCCTCTCTAGAGCATTCATTTCACTCCCCTTGCATTTATGCTCTCCATCCACCATTTCCACCTCATTTCCACCATAGAAACCTAGTATTCTTGGTTTTCTACCATAATCTCCTTTATTTTCATGTCCATCATCCACCTTAGAGGAGGGAGGTCGCCCTATAATAGCTAGGAGGTAAAGAAGGAAGATCTACTTCGAGCTCCATGGAATCGTATGCCCTTCTTCCCCTTTCTTTTATCTAATATGTGATCATGTCTAGCTAAGCCCCTAGTGGTGGGATGTTTGGGGTTAAAGTGTGACTTTGATACCATGTTGAGGGAAAACAACTTGTAATGAACATAATTTCATTCTATGATGATTGCCTCTTACTTTTATCTCATTACCCATTATATTGCATGTGGTTTGTGCTTTTAACATAGATTGCTTGCTTTGTGATGCTTGATGACACTTAGCTTCTAGGGGAAATTGGAATGTATGTGGAAATCATAGGAATGGCTCCTAGGTTCAATTAGTGGAACCCTAGCTAGCCCCCTTTGTTGCTACATACATCTCTCTTCTTCTACAAGTGAGTGTGAGATCTAAGTAGCTAGTGTAAGTGTGATTGGTGCAATCACCTAGAGCTTCCTAAAGGCTAGATGACAAGTAACATGAGGTGAAACACCCTCATCTCTACTCCCATTCCTACCCTTGGTTCTCAATCACCCCAACACCTCTTACCCTAGAAACCTAGACTTGCCAAGTCTTACTAGATTTACACCTAACCCTAGTTCTCCAACTAGTAGTATAGGGTATATTCTAATAACACTTGCCTTGTTGTTTGGTTTGGTAATCTAGATAGAAATGTTAGATTTGCATGCCATGTTGACCTTCCCCAAACTAATATCAAAGTGCATTCCCAAACGGCCCACCTATCCAATCCATTGCTTAAAACCTAACTTGTCATTTCCGCTTGTTTATGCTAGTTTAGCTTAATTGCCTTCTTTGTCTATAGTCAATAGCTTAGTCTTGTTAAGTAGGGTTAACCTAGTTTCTTGCTTGCTCTAGTGTTTATCTTAGTTCTTAGTTTCTAATTGCCTTGTTTGAATAGTAGAGATCATCTTGCACTTTTTTGTAGAATGCTTAATCTAGTTGCTTAGACTTAACATGCTTAGGGTAATATAGGGTTTTTGGTAATCTAGCTTTCATATTGCCTTTACTTGCTAGCTTGTTTAGTGTAATCAAACCAAAACCAACCAATCAACCATTAACCCTAATCTCTGCTTTAGGAATGTAGCCAATTCTAACTAAGATCTAGTGTCCCCTCTCTCCCTGTGGATCGACCCCAATTCCTTACCTCTCATCTATAGTATAACATGACCACGTACGCTTGCAGGAGCATATTTTAGTGTTGTGAGTGAACCTTGTTTGGGGACTTATAAATTTGAAAGATCACACGTACGTGAAAATCACGTCAAGCTTTCTGGTTCCGTTGCTAGGGAGTGAGGCACTCAGCCTAATTAGTTAGTATAGCTTAGCCTTTCCTACTTCCCTCATCATTGCTATTCTTTATTTTTGTTCACATTTGCATATTGTCATTCTAACTTGGTTTTTGTTGCGTGTTTGTGTATTGTGAAGGTGACAACTATGCAGGCGTCATATATGTTCTACTTGTACTGACTTGGTGTTATACAAACTTGAGATA
Organism: Alisma plantago-aquatica; assembly: GCA_963693085.1. NCBI lineage: Eukaryota > Viridiplantae > Streptophyta > Magnoliopsida > Alismatales > Alismataceae > Alisma > Alisma plantago-aquatica. The sequence goes on from OY856409.1 coordinate 1,639,939,488, forward strand.
GGTAGAAGGATATGCCAAATCTGCCGCAACCAACATCGAGAAACCGAGATGGGTGACCATGAATCTGAAATACCTCATGGAAATGCTCAACCGCAACCCAACCACCCTCTCCATAAGTACTTCACCCTGGGGAATTACAATTCCCCCATTGCCACCCTTGTTGACCAAATGTCGGGTCAACAATTCTCCATTCTACCCACACTTCTTGGTCTCCTCCCTACCTACTATGGGATGGAGAATGAAAACCCCTACCATCATATCGACGCCTTCCTTGAGACTTGTTCCACCTTCCGCACACCCGCTGGCACCGATAATTGCATCCAGAGGACACTCTTCCCTTTCTCCTTAAAAGAATAGGCCAAGGAATGGTACATCTCAAAGACAGAGTTGGTGATGTGGAATGCGATCTTAAATGAGTTTCTCAGGAAGTTCTTTCCAATTTCCAAGCTAACCCAAATGCAAAGATGTATCACCACCTTCTCCCAAAAGAAAAATGAACCTTTCCACAAGGTGTGGGAAAGGTTCCAAAAGCTCTTGTGTGACTTCCCTCATCACGAGGTACCCTTGTGACAATTGGTCCAAGATTTCTATACTAGGCTAGAAGAGTTGATCCAGAAAAATGTTGATTCATCATGTGGAGGCACCTTCATGGCTAAACTACTTGAGGAGTCATGGGAATTGTTTGAGCACCTTATTGAGAATTCTCACCATCAGGCTTCTACTAAAGGGGAACATTGTGGCCAGAACTACATCCCTCAGCCTCCTCTCGTAGCTCCAGCCTAGACCGCAGTCAATCCTGACATGATGAAAATGATGGAAGACATGATGAATATGATGAAGAGCCAAGCTGATGGTTCTTCTAGTCAATCCACCATGGCAGTTGAAGAAAAGGAAGAAGAAGTTCATGCTTTGCACGCTTTTGGCAACCAAAACAACCAATGTTCAATGTCCAACACTTACACTCTGGAGTGGAGAACCCATCCCAACTTTTCATGGAAACAACAAAATGAGGACAGTAAAGGACAAGGGAAACAAAGGCCCATGTATAGCTCAAAATTTGAAGATGAAGTGCTTGGAAGATTGAGAAATTTGGATGAGGTAAAGAAATATGTCTTCTCTCATGGGAAATCCATTAACCTTCTTGAGAAAAGATTGGACCAAATATCACTTTCACTTACTAGGAGGGAGGAAGGAAGACTCGCATCTCAACCAATGCCAAACCTGAACAATTATGGGACTTTCATGGGAAATGCTCAAATGTTTATATGCTCCCCCTTTTATCAAGGACCACCAAATCCCTATGCTCTACCACCTCCTCAAGCTCCTCTCAACTATTAATATGCTCCACAACCACCTCACTCATACCAATAGACCCCTCCACAATTTCACCCCCATCCACAACAACCACAACCACAACCACAATTCATCCTTTAAAATCCCAACTCACCCCACTAAAGACCACCACCACCTCAACAGCCACAACCACCTCCACAATCATCCTATTCCACTACCCATGAGCATGTGAAGGTGGTGGTAGTATTAAGGAGTGGTCGAACCTTGCAGCAGCCCCATGATACTATTGTTGATAGTGCAGCCAGTGAAGATAGAGGTGATATTATGATCAGACAGGTTGATACTGAAATCCACAATGATGATACTATGATAGGAACTAGAGTTGATACCATGATACTGAGTAGTGATACCGTGATTCCCGTGATTCTAGTTGATTATTACGTTGATCTGAGCCGATTGGGAGCCTAAATCCCCCCATTTCTTGATGCTCTTGAGGAGCCTTCTGTTGAGAGAAGAAAGAAGAAACACAATGAAGATATCATGGAAACTATCAAACAGGTGAAGATAAACATTCATTTGCTTGATGCAGTCAATCAAATCCCTTCCTATGCCAAGTTTTTGAAAGATTTGTGCATGTTTAAAAGGAAAACAACAGGGATAATGCCAAAGAAAGTCAAACTCACTGAGAAAGTGAGCTCAATTCTATAGTACGCCATGCTAAGAAAGAGAAAAGACCTTGGTGCTCCCATCATTTCAAGTTACATTGGAGCACACCGCATATACCAAGCCCTTCAAGACTTGGGTTCTAGTATGAACTTGATACCATACAATGTCTTTTCCGAGCTCCAAATGGGACAATTAGGTCCAGCTCATTGCACTTTGTAGTTGGTTGATCGATCAGTGAAGATGCCTACAGGGTGTGTTGAATGTGTGCTAGTTAAACTTGACGATGAGACTTTTGCATTCTTCCCCGCTGACTTCATTGTTCTAGATATGGAAAACGATACAAGAAGAGTACCTATCATTTTGGGTAGACCCTTATTGGATACAGCTAACGTAGTGATTCATGTGAGAATTGGCACCATGTATGTGACATTCATTTACATGAAGATATGGTTGAACATCTTCAAGTCTTCTGCTACAGTTGAGGTGATAGGCACCACAGAAGAAGATTGTTATCTTGTTGAATGCCTTAATGAAATTGTGGAGGAGTGCCTACCTACATGGATTCTGAATGCCACTCGAGGTAGAGATATAAAGACCATTGTTGCATTTATGAATGATGATGGTGATGAGGATGGAGTAAATGAGCTAGCCCTAGTGGATGCAAGTGAGGACCTCCTGTCTATTTCTGATCCATTGAAGAATTCTCTTGAAGAACCTCCAACTCTTGAACTCAAATCACTCCCCGAAGGGTTAAATGATGCATTCCTAGGCTCCTATGACACCCTCCCAGTGATCATTTCTTCTATTCTCTCTCCAGAGCAAGAAGATGCATTGATGACAGTAAGAAGAGCATTCAGGCCATTGGATGGTCCATTGCTGATTTGAGGGGCATTGACCCCTCCATTTGTGTACATAGGATTTATCTGGAAGATGATGCAAGGCCAACTCACCAAATGCAAAGGCGGTTGAGCCCAAAATTGAAGGATGTTGTGACCCAAGAGGTCGTGAAATTGTCATATGCTAGAATTATTTATCGAATTTCTAATAGCACATGGGTGAGTCCCATCCAAGTTGTACCAAAGAAGGGTGGGATTACATTGACAGACAATGCTGATGGAGAGATGATGCCAGTTAGAGAATAGTTTGAATGGAGGATGTGTGTAGACTATAGGAAGCTCAATGAGAAGACTACGAAGGACCACTATCCTCTTCCATTTCTTGATCAGATTTTAGAGAGATTGGCAGGGAAGTTTCTATTGCTTTCTTGATGGATACTCCAGGTACTTCTAAATTGCTTTTCATCCTACAGACTAGGAAAAGATGACATTCACTTGCCCTAGTGGTACTTTTTCTTACCGGAGAATGCCATTTGGGTTGTGTAATGCCCCGTCCACTTTTTAGAGATGTGTGTCCTCCATCTTTGCCGACATGCTTGATTCGTCACTTGAAGTATTCATGGATAATTTCTCAATTTTTAGTAAAACATTTGATAAGTGTTTGCTCCACTTGGCCTCCATTCAAGAGAGATGCGTCAAGGTTCACCTCATTCAATATTGGTTAAAGGAGCCACTTCATGGTGCCCAAAGGCATAGTTTTGGGTCACCAGGTTTCAAAACATGGTATTGAGGTTGATAGGGCCAAGGTGGGCCACACTTCTACTCTCACTATTCCTCCTACCGTAAGACATTTCTGGTCTTTCTTAGGACATGCAGGCTTCTATCATCATTTCATCAAATATTTTAGCAAAATTTCAAGGCCTCTCTATCATTTATTGGGAAAAAATGTTGAATTTCACTTTGATGACAAGTGTGTTGAAGCCTTCAACCACTTGAAGCACAAGCTCATTTCTGCCCCTATAATGTAGGCCCCATATTTCTCTTTGCCATTTGAGATCATGACTGATGCACCTAACATGGCAGTGGGGACTGTGTTGGGCCAAAGAGTTGGTTGGATTCCACACACCATCCATTATGCTAGTAAGACTCTCGACGAAACACAAAGGAACTACACAACTATAGAAATTGAGTTGCTTGCGGTGATCTTTGCTCTTAACAAGTTTCGATCATATCTTTTACAAAACAAGGTAGTGATATACACAGACCGTGGTGCATTGAAGTATCCCATGGCAAAGAAAGACTCAAAGCCAAGGTTGATCTGGTGGATTTTTTTGCTTCAAGAGTTTAATATTGAGATTGTGGACAAGAAAGGAGTGGAAAATTCTTCCACCGACCATCACTCCCGAATTGAAGCACCCTTTGATGATACAAGACAAATTAGAGAAATAATTCCACATGAACAAATCTTCCTACTCTCATCCACTCAAAGTCCATGGTATAAACATATAGCTAATTTCTTAGCTAGTAGAAGGATACCAAGCACATGGATAAGGGAGGAAAGCAAAAGGCTATTTTCTATGGTCAAAAATTATGTTTGGGATGATCCTCACCTATTCAAATATTGTCCCAACCAACTCATTAGGAGTTTGTGTCATGGAGATGGAGCAACACGAAATTCTATCTATATGCCAATCTAGAGTATGTGGAGGTCATTTTAGTGGGAAACACACAGCTGCCAAGGTTCTCTAAAGTGGACTTTATTGGCCCTCCTTGTTTAAAGACTCTCATGAATTTTGAAAGTACTGTTTGAAGTGTCAAAAGGTGGGCACTATCTCAAAGAAGGACACGATGCCTCTATCACTCATTGTTGTAGTGGAGGTGTTTGATATTTGAGAGACTGACTTCATGGGTCCTTTTCCTTCCTCCTTCGGATATGTCTACATTTTGGTTGCAGTGGATTACGTGTCAAAGTGGATCGAGGCTATTGTAACTAGAACCAATTATCACTAGGTGGTGTGTGATTTTGTGAAATCACATATCTTCATCCAGTTTGGTGTTCCGAGAGCCATGATTAGTGATGGTGGAAGTCACTTCATCCATCGCACTTTAGTAGGGCTGCTCAAGAAACATGGAGTTAATCATCATGTGGCTACTACTTACTACTCCCAAATGAGTGGTCAAGTTGAGTTACCAAAACGGGAGATAAAGCTCATTCCAGAGAAGATGGTGAGACTGAACCATAAGGATTGGTCATTACATCTCAATGAGGCTTTATGGGCTTATAGAACTGCATATAACGCCCCGATTGGCAGCACACCATTCAAGCTTGTTTAGGGGAAAAGCTACCATCTACCAGTTGAGATGTAACATAAGGCATTGTGGGCTTTGAAGGCCATGGACTTTGGTGGAGAGGATGTCGAGATGAAGATGGAGTTTTAGCTGAATGAATTAGAGGAGATGTGACATGAAGCTTATGAATTGTCCAAGTACTACACGGAGAGAACAATGTTTCTACATGATAAGATGATCAAGAAGAAAGACTTTGAGCCCAGAAAATGGGTATGGCTATATAACTCAAGGATGAAGTTCTTTCCCAAAAATCTCTGGTCTAGATGGGAAGGACCTTAACTAATAAAAAAAGGTATATCCATCCAGGGCTATGTTGTGAGAAAGAAGGAGCGAAAGAATTTACTATGAATGGTCAAAGGCTAAAAGTAGTAGTGGAAGTAGGTCCGAACAAAGCCAATCAAAGTTTTGACATCATGATTCTAGCAGAGGAACATCAACTTGATGAGGAGATGTTCTTGAATGCACATGAGTGAGATAGTCACTTCAAAGATGCTTTGGGAATTCCACGACGATGAAAGAATTCAAGAATCAATAAGCCTGACTGGAGGTGTAAAATTTAGCGCTAGTGGGAGGCAACCCTTCTAGGTTAGGGAAATTTTTCACCCAACCCTCACTTTTTGATACTTTTTCTTTCTTTTCCATGAAAACACACACGCACATCTATGCTTGATAGTTTTTGTTTGAGTTTTGATGAGATGCAGTTAACAGGTTGAAGAGAGAGATAAAGAGAGGAAGACATGGTTGTTGAAGTTGAAATGTGGCAAAGATTTTTTTTTTGCAAAGATATCAAAAATTTTGAGTTGGAATTGACAAATTACTAAAGGAAGAACCACCACGGCTGTGGTGCGTCAAAACGGCCATGGTGATTTAATTGCAAAATCTCAAGAAAGTTATAGCAACATCACCAAATTTGTGAAGGATTGGCCACAACCGTGGCGCTCAAAATGTCTATGGAACATGTTGGACAACATGGCCATGGCCACCTCCATGGCCATAACAACCTGAAGGCAAGATGGCTATGGAGACCACCACGGCCATGGTGATTTAAGTGCAAAAATTTGATGGAGTTACAGGAATGGAGGTGATTTTGTACATGAACGGCCACAGTCGTTGTGACCCACCACGACCAAGGCAAGAGAAGTGCACCACGATCATGGTGAGGGTCAATCTATAACCATATCCACCCCACCATGACCATGGCACCCGCCACGGCCGTGTTGCCAAACCCCCACCAAGACCATGGTGACCCAACATGACCGTTGTGGGACCCTTTCCCACCCATTGTTTTTTCTCTTAAACCCCACAAAACACCATGACCCTCTTCACTTACAACTCATTTGCTCGACCCCCAGAATGGTCGTGGCAACATGCTCTGCCCCCAACACCTCCAATCTTGCTTCTCTAGTGCAAATTCTCCAACAAATCGACCTCCAATCAATTTCTACACCTCCATCACCTCTCCCTCTATTGTTTCCACCCCAAACCCTCCACCAAATGAGCCACCATCTCAATTTTTGTTCTCCACCTCACCTACAGCCGCCCCACACAAAAGCTCACTAAAATCCATCAATTTTCACCCAAAACGTTCAACCAATCCAGCCTCCACCATCCAAACAACCATCTTAGTTGTTTCCACCCATTAATCGACCTCCTTTTAGCCTCCTCCACAAAAATCCGAGAATCACATCCATACCACCACCACCATATCCACAAAATGAAGGGAAATACCAAGGAAGTAAAAGAAGCGGGCTCAAAAGATCCTTGAGGTGATCACCGAAGGCAAGGTGCGCACCAAGAGTGCCTCCTCCCAAATCTCCATGCCTTCCCACACCCCATCACCATCAAATTCAATTTCCCAACAACTCCACCACTAAGCGTTAGTAAGTGCATCCCACACGTGATCGTCGAACAACCACCACATCATGGATGAGACATATAGGGAGGAGGAGGAGGAAGCATTAGAGGAAAACCTCAATGATATGACTAACAAGGTTGATCCATAGAACACAACCTGCCAAAAGTGGGGAAAGGGGTTGCAACCCCATCTTCATCAAGGTTGCCTCCACAGACCATGCCAGTACTCCATTCTACCTCCTCATTGGGGAGAGACCACAGTAGCAGCCGCAAGAAAGGAGGCAGTTGATGATTGAACAGGAGGATCACCCACGGCGATACTCTAATCAATGGGTACAACCAAATCTTGACACGAGCCTGACATCAAGATCGTATTGGGTTGAGGAAGATGATGATGACACTGTTGAGGAGGAGATGAATTCTGAACTAGAGGACACTTTGGCATACTTGGAGGAAGACAAGTTAAAAGGGTTTGGCAAGGCTCTTAAGGGAACGTCATATGGAAGAGATAAGAGGAAAATGCAAATCACACCTATTTACCCTGAGTGTATGTCAAGGAGAGTTATCTCCACTATATATGGGTGTGAGAAGGTAATTGAAGACCTGGGATGTGCTCTTCTCATGATTGGTTTCTGAAAGTGGAGAGGAGAGATATGAAACACATGCACTTAGTCACTTCTAAGACCATTTAGTCAATAATATTTTGTTGCAATGCATTTTATCATTCTTGTTTAATTGAAAGAGATTGAAGAGAGAGATTAAGTTGCAGCATACTTGAGGACACATATGTTTTAAGTTTGGGGTGGTGATGCAACCCTATTTTAGGGCTTTATCTTGTGCCTTTTTGCATGATAATCACATCTAAACATTTTATATTATAAGTTATTTCCCTCAATATGATCTTTTATGATAAATGCACTTATGCCTCCTTTTGTGTGCATTTCAGGGCACTTATGCATGCATTGATGCATGAAAGAGAGATGAAGAACGTCTATGAGGTCTTACACCCCAAGAGTGGACCTATATCTTCCCTGAGCTTTCCTTGGATGCACAAGAGAAATTTAAAGCAAAAGGAGGCAAGCTAAAGTAGAGATCAACACCAAAAAACCCCAAAATAGTAGTGGTACATCACTACGGTCATGGGAATTATGCTCCAAAAGTTACATGGAATGTGCTCAATTTACACATGAATGACCACGACCATGGTCATCACAGCATATGTGGTCACTAAAGACCCCAAGGCTATGGCCCCCAAAACATTCGTGTCCAGAACATTCCACCTCACCCGTGGTCATCACCTCACGCATGATAATTTATGCATAAAGATCCCCAAAATCAACAGAGAGTTGGTCCATTTTACACGTCAATGACCATGCTCGTGGCCATCAGCACGGTCATGGACATTAACATGACCATGGCCCTTGAAGACCACCTCACCCATGGTGCTCCCCACACTTGTGGTGAGATGAAGACACAACAACCTCAAAGCTTCCTCGCCCATGGCCTCCTCCTCCAATACGGCCGTGGTACCCCACACATGTGTGGTAACCCCAACCCACCATGACTGTGGCACCCTGCCACGGCCGTTGCCACCATATATACTTATCACTTCTCTCTCCATTCATCACCTCGACCATTCCACAACCCACTATTGTGCCATGCAACCCCCACCACGGTCGTGGCACCTCAACATGACCATGGTGACCACCTAAACCTACCCATTTTCACCACTGATTTTCCCAAATTTTCCCCTACTTACCCTAGTGCTTCCCCACCACCTATATATACATAGGTGGTGGCCACATCAAGAAGGTTAGATCTCCTTAGCTTCCATAATTCCCCTCCACCCTCTCTAGAGCATTCATTGCACTCCCCTTGCATTTATGCTCGCCATCCACAATTTCCACCATAGAAACCTAGTTTTCTAGGTTTTCTACCATAATCCCCTTTATTTGCATGAACATCATCCACCTTGTAGGAGGGAGGTCACCCTACAACAGCTAGGAGGTGAAGAAGGAGGATCTACTTCGATCTCCATGGAGTCCTATCCCCTTCTTCCCCTTTCTTTTATCTTTTCTTTGATCATGTCTAGCTAAGCCCCTAGTAGTGGGTTGTTTGGGGTTAAAATGCGACTTTAATACCTTGTTGGGGGGAAATAACTTGTAATGAAAATAACTTCATTCTATGATGATTTCCTCTTGCTTCTATCTCATTTCCCATTATATTTTGTGTGGTTTGTGGTTTTAACATAGATTGCTTGCTTTGTGATGCTTGATGACACAGCTTCTAGGGGGAATTGTAATGTATGTGGCAATCTTAGGAATAGCTCCTAGGTCCAAATAGTGTATCCCTAGCTAGCCCCCTTTGTTCCTACATACGTCTCCCTTCTTCTACAAGTGAGTGTGAGATCTATGTAGCTAGTGTAAGTGTGATTCGTGAAATTGACTAGAGCTTCCTAAAGGCTAGATGGCAAGTAACATGAGGTGAAACACCCTCATCACTATTCCCCTTCCTACCCTTGGCTCTCAATTTCCCCAATACCACTTACCCTAGAAACCTAGACTTAATATATCTTACTAGAATTACACCTAACCCTAGTTCTCCAACTAGTAGTATAGGGTATATTCTAATAACACGTTCCATATTGATTGGTTTGGTAATCTAGATTGAAATGTGAGATTTGCATGCCATGTTGACCTTCCCCCAAATAATATCAAAGTCCATTCCCAAATGGACCACCTATCCAATCCATTTCTTAAAACCTAACTTGTCATTTTATCTTGCTAATGCTACTTTAGCTTAATTGCTTTCTTTGCCTATGGTCAATTGCTTAGTTTTGTTAATTAGGGTTAACCTAGATTCTTGCTTGCTCTAGTGTTTATCTTAGTTCTTAGTTGCTAATTTCCTTCTTAGAATAGTGTAGATCATCTTTCTCTTATTTAGTTGAATGCTTAATCTAGTTGCTTAGACTTAACTTGCTTAGGGTAATCTAGGGTTTTTGGTAATCTAGCTTTCATATTGCCTTTACTTGCTTGTTTGTTTAGTGTAATCAAACCAAAACCAACCAATCAACCCTTAACCCTAATCTCTGCTTTAGGAACGTAGCCAATTCTAACTAAGCTCTAGTGCCCCTCTCTCCCTATGGATTGACCCCCATTGCTTGACTCTCATCTTTACTATAACATGACCCCGCGTGCTTGCGGGAGAATATTTTAGTGTTGTGAGTGAATCTTTTTTGGAGACATATGTTGGCTAAATTGGACATTATGATAAATCCCTTTGTTTTGATTATGACAAACATTTCATTCTTATCGATCTAACGTGCTACTTGAGTGTTGCAGGAATAAGGTGGATGACAAAGAATTGGGAAATCTATATGCTTGAATTATTGTTATTTCATGAATGTAACCAAATGTAAACACTTGTACAAATATATAATGTACAAGTACTTAGACTTCATGTAAATCAAGCGTTAGATCTTCCCTAGCTGATCACCACACTTAGATAGGTCATCCCCTTCAATAGTGTCACATATGCACACTCATACACACACTTAATGTCTTTATTTGAAACATTGAAACAGGGTCTATCTCGGTCGACAAAATCCTCGACCGAGACACTCTCGATCGACAAACTTCTCGATCAAGAAAGACCCAAGTAGCCGTTAGACACAGCTGACAAGGTAGTTGGTAGTTGGAGATAAACGTTGCAAACACTTGATCCAGAGAGTCTGTCGGTCGACAAAACTTCGACCGAGTAGGTGTCTCGGTCGACCATTTCTCGACCGAGATGGACTCTACAGCAACTGCAGAATAAATTAACTAGCCGTTGTTAATCCAACTAACTTATACCTAACGGCTAGTTAAGAACTTATAAACCTCTAGAAAGTGTCTAGAACGTCCTTAAGCACTTGTTGGTCATTCCTATAAATAGGACATGCCATAGGACACCTTAAAACTTGATTCCATACTTGAGCAATCTTTGAGCTTATACTTCCATTAGCAACCTGTTTTGAGCAATTAAGCTATACATGCAATTGGCTACTCTTCACCTTGCTCTAATTTCATGTCCTATAAGCTAGCATCTCCTATCCACAGCAATTACACTTCTATTTACATTGGTTAGAAGATCAAAATGCTTGATATAGGAAATCAAGCCTTGAGCTGCAAAGTGGTATTGTAATTTCTATTTTTCCTTCTTGTTCCTTTTATCCTTTGTATTCTCCTTGCTACTCCTAGAGTTGGAGGTTGCGGATTGGAGAAGGTTCTTCTCGGTGGAGAAGGTGGACTTCGGACTACTTCAAGAAGGCTATTGCAACGGGAAGCCACTTCAAGAGGAAGGCTACTTCAAGGGGGAGCTTGAAGTTACTTCAAGAAGGCTGCTTCAAAGTTGGTGCAACTACTTCTAGGTGAAGGTTGTTCGAAGGGTTTGGTGAAAGAATTGTAATTTTATGTAAAGTCCTTGCGAGGTAATAAAATTTGATTCTTTCAAAATCCCGGTTGGGTAAGCAACCGGGTAGTGGATTGACTGCCTTAGTATTTGCTAAGGTTGGAACCACTCTAAATCCTTGTCCCCTTGTCCAATATTTTTGTGGTTGGTTGTTTGAGTTAAATAATTATTAAATTAACTATAAAACCCTATTCACCCCCCCTCTAGTGGTTTTTCAATTGGTATCAGAGCAGGCTTCAAGGAGCTCTAATCGAGTCTTGAAGAATGAAGGGTGGTGGTGTTAACAACCGCAAGCAAAGGAAAAGCATGGACCAATCTTCAACAAGTTGCAATTGGTGCTTAGGAACAAGGCACACTACACTTAACTATCCATGGAGGTCAAAGAAGGAAGATGTGCATAAAGAATGCCTTATTGCTACAATAAGTGAAGGAGAGGAAGAAGAAGTAAGTCTTTTTGATTTATCTAAAGAAGAGCTAGTTGCTAGTCTTGAAGAGACACATAATAAATATATTGAGTGCAAGAAGAAATTAAAGAAATCTAATAAAGCAAATGATGAGTTATATGCTAAGCTTCTTGCTCTCACATCTGAAAATGAAGATCTCAAAAAGGTTATTGAAGATCATGATATAAGCTAAAATCTGTAGAAGCAAATTGCAATCTTCTTTCCCTAGAAAAGTTAAATTTGCAAACTCAAGTAAATGATCTTCAAAAACAACCTGTTTTGTGTACACATCTAGATTATGATATTATTGTGAAAGAAAGAGATTCCTTGCTATCTAATCTAGATCAAGCAAAGTTAGACATCAATAAAAGAATGGATGAGATTGTTAAGCTGCAACAAAAAGTTAGTAGTTTGAGTAACAATGATATTCTTGATAAAATCTTAAATTATTCTTATCATCAAGTTGGAAGGAGAGGACTAGGTTATAAGCCTAAAGGAAAATCTTATCAAAAACCTAGTTGGAGAAGGACACAAGTACTAGAGAGTCAATCTATGTATGTACCTAGAGGCAAATATACATATGTACCCAAGAACAACCTAGAACAAGATCATAAAAAGAGACATGAGGTTGATTCTATATGTTGCCATTATTGTTTACGCCTTGGACATTATTCCTCTTCATGTCCTTACAAGAAAAAGGATGTCGAGTTAGTATGGGTTCCAAAACCCCCAAACTAGACGAATAAGATTAAGTTGAGATATGACCAACGAATTTAGTTGTAAATCTATATGTCTATCTCAACTTAACACAATAAGATAACAAATTCAAGTAATTTAAAACCTCTAAACTTAAGACTACATACTTTTTAAATCTGCAAAAACACATCCTTTACAAATTTGTTTTTAATCCTCAAAACATAAAGATTTGGATATAATTAGTTGAGATTTGATTTAAATGTTTCTTTGATATTCATATAATCTATCTCAACTAAACTGAGCTTTCAAATAGCATAATTGAATTAAAAATGACCCATGATTTAATTGAAACAAATTACTGAAAACAACTCTGAAACAGTGCAGAACCTTTCTCGGTCGAGACACTGTCGACCGAGAAAAACTGTCGGTCGGGAAATGGTCGACCGAGAAGGTTTCTGTTGTCAAGTTTGAAATAAATCTGCTGAAATTGTTTTTCAATTAACCTAGTTTGCTATCAAATTGTTATTGATGATTGAATTAACATGCAAATCAAGAATAAAACCTTGGAAGACAATTTTTTGTAGTAAGACATATTGATCTTTTTCATTATATAACATTATGAATATGAAATCCTTAAACATATTGCAAAAGTGCTATAAGAAGAGTAATCTTGAACAAACCTTATTCATTGTTTGAAAAGTTTCTTAGGCATGATCAGTTATAAAAGTTTGTCTTAAAATTGAGAACTTATATGAGATTATTTTGGTTTACTCTCTAAATGGTTGGACTTAAAACTGAAAATCATGATTAGTTTAACCAAGGGTATTACTATTTTTATCATAATCTACATGGTTTTCCTAAGTAATCCTTGGAATATCTATACATGAACCATGTGTGTGTTGAAATTTAGTTTAAATGATCATAATTATTTCATTTATATGCTGATCATTGTACTATGGATATGCTTCTACCTCTCTATAGTATCATGATCATTATGTTTCATTGGTTTGTCTAAAATAATCTTTGATCCATATATACAAACCATGGATGGATATTATTCTTGATCATTATGATTCATATCATTGAAAATGCCATTAGCATAAAAGCATCTTGACATTATAGATAATGATTGTGGACATAGCTTGTGATAAAATAATGATGTTGCTATGACAAGCCAAATGGTGCCTCTTAGAACAAAACTATTAATGTTTTTATCTATTTGTTTGTTCTAAGAAATCAAAAGCAAAAATCTTGACTTTAAGATATTAATCTTGCTTTCAAAATATATGTTTCTAAAGAATCTTATGATTAATCTGAAAATAAGGGTATAAGAAGAAATGGGATTTGATATTTATGTACCCATAGCAAAGCTTATGAAACATCATTCACAATGAATGTAAAACATGCATTCTAGAAAAAATCAAGGTCAAAGACTTCACTATGATGCCCATATTAAGTCTTCATAATAGGTATATCTTAATGTGCTTCAAATTGATATTTATTTTAAGCTATCTGTAGAAATTATACTTCACATATGAATGTTTAAATTGGAAATCTACAGAATTTGCCTCTTGGTTGAAATTAAAATTGACCAAGGGGCGCTATGGTCGTAGTCAAGTTCGACCTAAAATAAGCTTGACAAAATGCTTATTTGTACATCTTTTTACTGCATTCAAAATGTGTTCATCATATTGAAAACTATGAAAAGGTCAAAATCACATCTTCAAAATCATTTGTGACCTTAGAATCCTTAAATTGTCTTAATTATAAAATTTAGGGGGAGCTCACAAAAACTATTTTGATTAAGAAGGAGCTTACAAAACTTTGTGAACATCATAAAGATAAATTGAAACTTGTTATGACCTTAGTATTTTTAATCTCGATTTTGAAAATAAAGGAATCTATGAATTTCATGAATGTGATATATATCTTGGTCTTAATGGAATTCTCTAAACAAATCAGGGCTTATTGTCCCGTGCATTTGGTTAGAGATACTTTTTATGTACTTTATTATAAGCTTAAAGGATTCTCATATCATTTTTTTGGGTTTAACATCCCGTGTAAAATGGATGAGAAATCAATACACATATGCCATGAAATTAAAAGGAATTCATATCATTTCAAGGCTTAACATCCTTTGTAAATGATTGAGAAATAAATTGTGGCTAAAATTAACAATAATTACTTTGCATTAATCCCTTACTTTTAAATTGACTATCTCTTTAAGGGGGAGCATAGCATAAAATTAAGGGGGAGATATAAAAGTCATACAAAATGTTTTTCCTGGATATCTTTTTGAAATGACAAAGGGGGAGAAATAATATAAAATCAAAAAACATGAAATAAAATGTGTTTCATAATATTTCGGCCAGCATTCACTTGCAAAACACGAATGGCTACAAAAGGTAAATTTCAGGTATGAAACTCACATGATTTATATTTCCTTATTTTATATTTAGGAAATGTTTGTCATCTTCAAAAAGGGGGAGATTGTTGGCTAAATTGGACATTATGATAAATCCCTTTGTTTTGATTATGACAAACATTTCATTCTTGTTGATCTAACGTGCTACTTGAGTGTTGCAGGAATAAGGTGGATGACAAAGAATTGGGAAATCTATATGCTTGAATTATTGTTATTTCATGAATGTAACCAAATGTAAACACTTGTACACATATATAATGTACAAGTACTTAGACTTCATGTAAATCAAGCGTTAGATCTTCCCTAACTAATCACCACACTTAGATAGGTCATCCCCTTCAATAGTGTCACATATGCACACTCATACACACACTTAATGTCTTTATTTGAAACATTGAAACAGGGTTTATCTCGGTCGACAAAATCCTCGACCGAGACACTCTCGATCGACAAACTACTCGACTGAGAAAGACCCAAGTAGCCGTTAGACACAGCTGACAAAGTAGTTGGCAGTTGGAGATAAACGTTGCAAACACTTGATCCAGAGAGTCTGTCGGTCGACAAAACTTCGACTGAGTAGGTGTCTCGGTCGACCATTTCTCGACCGAGATGGACTCTGACAGCAACTGCAGAATAAATTAACTAGCCGTTGTTAATCCAACTAACTTATACCTAACGGCTAGTTAAGCACTTAGAAACCTCTAGAAAGTGTCTAGAACATCCTTAAGCACTTGTTGGTCATTCCTATAAATAGGACATGCCTTAGGACACCTTAAAACTTGATTCCATACTTGAGCAATCTTTGAGCTTATACTTGCATTAGCAACCTGTTTTGAGCAATTGAGCTATACTTGCAATTGGCTACTCTTCACCTTGCTCTAATTTCATGTCCTATAGACTAGCATCTCCTATCCACAGAAATTACACTTCTATTTACATTGGTTAGGAGATCAAAACGCTTGATATAGGAAAGCAAGCCTTGAGCTGCAAAGTGGTATTGTAATTTCTATTTTTCCTTCTTGTTCCTTTTATCCTTTGTATTCTCCTTGCTACTCCTAGAGTTGGAGGCTGCGGATTGGAGAAGGTTCTTCTCGGTGGAGAAGGTGGACTTCGGACTACTTCAAGAAGGTTGTTGCAACGGGAAGCCACTTCAAGAGGAAGGCTACTTCAAGGGGGGGCTTGAAGTTACTTCAAGAAGGTTGCTTCAAAGTTGGTGCAACTACTTCTAGGTGAAGGCTGTTCGAAGGGTTTGGTGAAAGAATTGTAATTTTATGTAAAGTCCTTGCGAGGTAATAAAATTTGATTCTTTCAAAATTCCGGTTGGGTAAACAACCGGGTAGTGGATTGACTGCCTTAGTATTTGCTAAGGTTGGAACCACTCTAAATCCTTGTCCCCTTGTCCAATGCTTTTGTGGTTGGTTGTTTGAGTTAAATAATTATTAAATTAACTATAAAACCCTATTCACCCCCCCTCTAGTGGTTTTTCAACATATAAATTTGAAAGATCACACGCATGTGGAAAATCTCACCAGACACTAACATTGAATGAAGGCTCACTCAGAACAATTCATATATCTTTTCACGTAGCACCATATGAGTTGGCTGCTACACTGTGGTACCAGGAAGGAATGAAGTGGGCATCCCAAATGGACAAATTTTTATATAAAATGATTGATAACCTCGATTGGGTTGGCATATAAATGCAATGCCACATTTGTAGGCACTTTTGAAATCTTGAATTAGAAATACATAGCCCTGAAATGCAATACAACAAAATAAAAAACAATTAACTACTTCTAGAAGATATGTTATTTTAAAATATGGACTTTCAAGTATTACACCCACTTTTAGATCAAATTTATATTGATTTTGGTCTAAAAGAAATCCAGTGTTCCAAAAATTCACATGAACATCAATAACAAAGAATTATATCTTGAATGTATATATATAATTATAATAATGCTCCAACAAGTGAATCTAAACATGAACTACATTTGATTGTAATTGTTTATTTTCTACTAAGGGATTATAACTTTGTGCTCTACATGCTAGTTACTTGTTTTTTGTATACTATGGCTTGTGTGTTCTCCATTGCTTGGCTTATTGCATCACTCCTTGTATTACAAGGGTTACCCCTCATTCCTACATGTTAGTTTCTATTTTCCTTCCCATGTCATCCTTTCTAGTGTTGGCTGATTCCTGATATTTATCTTGAGTTACTCTCCTGTCAGTACTTGTGTTTATTTTGATTGTATAACCTTTAGCCATTTCTTGCTTTGGCACCACAAAGTGTTGTTCCCCATAATTACTTCAACTCTTGCTTAGTTTAAGACACACTGAGTGCTATGAAAACCTTCTTCCTACTACATGAGTGCTTCCAGTACCTGCTTTCTATTGTGTCTGTAAGTTGGTGCTAACCTAGAGTGCATTAGATGACATCCTCAAAAACTGTTCTAGTTTTTCTCGTCTTCTTGATCCATCATCATATTCTTCCAAGATTTTTTTGCCTAGGTCTTGGTGCTTGGATTACCTTCACTCCTTCCTCAGGTATTTGTATGGGTTCATCCCATTCCTTAGCCTCCTGCTTCATAATTTTGGTAATAGTTTGAGGACTTCTATTTCCCCTTTGGATTCTCATCTACTTCTCTATATTAGTGCCTTCTTATTACGATAATATTCTTCTTGTAGTGTTTCTCCACTTCCTGGTTTCCTCCAACTATCTTACTTCCACATCATCATTGTTCTTGTTATTGTTGCTTTAGGTTTTGTTCCATATTTTTTGCAGTTATTGTCCCTGTGCACCAAGTGACCAAAACTCAAGCAGAGCGTTGGGAAGTACTATTAATATTATAGTATCATGCTATATAGTTGTTAAACTTATTAAAAGTGTACCTATTTACCTTTTTAATATACATATGGTGTCAAATCCATAATGGGCTATTAATCTCAACTTGTGTTGCCAAAAACATTATAGTACCAACCATCCCCGGACTCAACAACATCATCGTCTCTACAATAAGCACCATAATCATCAGCGAACAACTCTACATTCTCAATCATCGAAAACTCCAACCAACAATTAATCATTGATGTTGTGGTTAATGAAATTTTAGATGGCTTTAGCAAGTTGTTCTTTGACCTAACATGGCTTCCACCAAAAAGATCACACGACCACCACATGTACCTCATAAATGAATCTAACACATTGATCAAAGAAAATTATCACTGCCCTCCTTTTTGGAAGCTAAATTTGGAGCGACAGTTACAAGACCTACTCGATCAAGGCCTCATTCAATCTAATACCACCTTTTTTCCCTAACGTTCTTGGTAAGAAGGTAGTCAGAAATAGAAGACGATATCCATTACCAAGCTCTAAATTCCAGCACTATCAAAGACCATGTTTCCAATCCTAATACTTGATGTGCTTCTTGATTAATTCCACAGTGCTACCATGTTCTCCACATTGGACCTATACTCGAGATACCACCCAATTCTTATACAATCTCTTGCTCATAGAAATATCCTTTGCCACCCATTAACGACCCTACAGGTACTTAGTCATGCCATTTTCCTGATCAAATTTCCCATCCACCTTCCAAATGTGTGCTTGTTTTGTATGATGACAACTTAATTTATAGTCGTTGCAGGGAGGAACATATATAACATCTCCAACAGGTGTTGCACATGTTACAATAAGCTCAACTGTATGCTAAGTTGTCCAAGTGCATCTTCACAACATACCTGGGATACGTGGGTCACATTATTTCCACATAGAGTGGCAGTATACCACGACAAGCTCAACACCATCTTCACCTAGCCACAAGGCCTACAATTGATGACACTAAAGGGAATGCACATGTTTCTCAGCCTTGTCGGATACTACTAGAAATTCATCCAAGGGTATGCCTTCCTAACATCCCCATTGACTGCTATTCTTAATAAAAATGCATACTAGTGGTCACCAGAAGTAGACACAACATTTTTGGTGATAAAGGACTCCCACCAGTGAAGGGTTACTCAGTCATCTATGTCATCGTTGACAGACAATCGAAGGATACCCACTTAATGTTGCATCACCGCCCATACATATGGTATGGGAATCCTATTGTTGGACTTGTATTGATGGGTAATACATGAAGGGTAAGACAAATAGAAGGGGGAAATCTATCTTATATAGACAATGTATGCGATGAAATAGGCATATGTAAGTTAAAAAAAAAAAAGAAATAGCCATATGTAAATTTAAAAAAAAAATTGGAATAAGTAAGATGGCCAAGGCACTTTCCACTTGTATCTCACCTCTTCCTTGCTGTGTGTGGAGCCCAATTAAACATGGAGACACTTCATTCTGACAAGTTACCACCAATGCACCACTCATCTTCATCCTCCCGACCAATCATCTACTACATTACGTTGGATTAGTTTCTTACTTCGCACATTTGTTTGGGTTCTACACTATCTCAAAGATCACATGCAACTATTGTTCTCCCTAATGTAGTACGTTGAATACAAAATTTATGTTTTGCAGATGACATGGTAAGCATTAGATGTATATGTTTATTGAACCTTGGTATACATTTTCATCTAAGATATAAAACAAGATACTATTGCAAAATTGATTTAAACGCCAACAAATATATATCATAGAATTAAACATAAGAAAACACTATATATAGAACCATATTGCAATACCTTTCATGTTTTTCAAGCTCCATATGTTCTTCATGTCAAATGACCACAATCTACATGTGGATTTTAAAGATGAATAAATGGAGCTTGTCAAACTTTCAAGAAAGACAATGGAATATTTTGGATGGTCACAACACTACAAGGAGATCTTTTAACTCTAGATTCTTATGTTTGTCTCAAGTTCATCATCACCTTTCTTCCTTTAAGTGCACCAAATTGGGAACAACACAAGATAGTGAACACTCCAATTATATCATCAAACATCTTAAACACCTTGATTCACACTTGTAATTCATTATTTCATGCAAATAGAAAAACTCATTTAGTATAGTTGTAACCATAATACTTCTATAATGTGATGGAAAATCTATGAACGCTTACCTTCATTCCAGAACAAATAGAGCATATTAATAACATGCTAATATATAGAATATGGCAGTAGACCTAGAATAAGGTCCGGATGTAGGATAGATAGCATATTGGAAACATCCTCAATATCAATAAGAATGACATCTTTTAAGCTCTTTGGCCTCTTGTCCTTCTCATAAAGTGCAGTGCAGTGTGAAATGTGAACTTAAGAGACCAATGCAAAAAATCAAATAACAATTTTAGAATATTAACAAATGAAACCTAATACATCTTAATGATTACATAAGTCACTAATGTAAACATATAATAGTTTCATTAGTTTGTGTTCCTTCAAGTGTATGAAAAGGACTTAGCATTGATGTGCCTTTTATAAGCACCACTACAAAATATATATCAAACCAAAACACCAAAGCATTTATATGGTAAAAGATTTAGCATCAACGTACCTTATATAAGCACCACTACAAAACATATATCAAACCAAAACACAAAGCATTTAGATGGTAAAAAACTCAATAAGTAACCATGAATCTGGCAAATGAATACTAACAACTAAAAAAATACTTACAAGTACAAGTACTAGTGTTCATGAAATGTCAAAAAAGCCTCTCTGATCCAAAAGAAATAAAGTATTGTTTACAAAATAATAAAAAATAAATCATAATTAGGTGTAAAACAATTACCAACAAGAAGAAAGGTAACGGAGCAAACACTAACAAGATGAAGTCCAACTTCCCTAATGGAAAATGAACTTGAAATTCATTGTGAACCTATGGAACCTATTAGATTTGTGATCAACTAAAATCTGATGCATTATAGGGGCTTCACTTCTAAATGGCACAGAACAAGCTACTTGGTTTCAATGTTCATTGATCATATTATAGAGGTGACAAACATTGTGTTCCTATGACGTACAGTAGTTCTGGGTTCAAAGTCTAATTTTTTTATCTCATATAACAGGACCTTAAAGCAAAAATAAAAGATCTAGACTGAAAAATTAGAAGAACAAAAACTCTACTTGAAGATCATTCCATATTGTTTAAACATAACTACATATTGGGGTCACCAGTGTACATAGAGCTTTGATTCTACTCAATAATTATATAACTAAAATTTTGCATATTGGTGTTTCTAGTGCATAACATTATTTTAAGTTAATTACATGTTTATCTAAGACTTAAACCTAAGAAAAAAACAAGAGTGAGGTTCTTTTGAGAATCAAAACAGATTTAAATAGAAGCATCCATTGAATAGGATGCAAAAAAGGGATGGTGGTGAAAATAGCATGAAAAATTGAACATAATATATCAAGAGATAAATCAATCATTAGTGCGGGGACTCAACTCAATCACGAGCTAACTATCTAGTTTATTTGATCATTAGTTTATTTATGTTTTCTTGAGTGACCATCATTACAACCAAGGTCAATCCACCTTCCATAAAAAGGAATCAACAAGCATTTAGCTTGACAGAAGCTTATGACACAAGCCCCCTCATCCTACCTTAGGGAAAATGAACAGAGATGGGAGGTTCTGCAACCCATTATAAAAGAATATCAACTTTTATTAAATGATGTCACATTTTTTGGTATCATATTGTCTATGAACTTATTTTGTATTCTAAATCAAACTCTTTAAACCTAAACCTCTAGATGTAGGGATGATTGGTTACACCTTTTATCTTATCACATTTTTTAAATATTAATTTTCACTTGAATTTTCTTAAAAATTTTGTAGCAAACATCACAAATTATCATAGTTTTGGCTATACAATGTACCTATTGTTTTTCATTGTAAATTTCCAATTGCTTTTTCATTATTAGTATTTCATAAAGTATAATACATGGATATATTAGGTATGCCATAGAAAATATAAATCAATAGTTCAATACAAAGCATAAAATCTGTCAAATGTCATTCAAGCAAAACACTTGTTTCTCAAAAGTTTGATACATTGGTTCATCTTTGTGTAATCTACTTTTGGAATAAAGGTCAATGTACCTATATCGTGCATTCTAATTTTTTCCTTCATTTTCTAAAAATCCATCAACTTTTAGATAAGGCATAATACCTACTTAACGAGAACAACATCTCATTTTTCTTGAGTCACAATTATAATGCTTCTTATTAAGTTTTGAGTCAGCATTTCTCTCTAGATTTCCCAAGTATGTTCATAAACCATTAATGAATTATCAACTTATTTCTTAAGTTTTAGCTTCCATTAATGGCTTATGAGTACAATTTGGATATAAAAAAGAATAACACCCATGGTCACACCTAGACAAGTACTAAATTTTTTTAGTATTCTATAAGGCACTTACTCTATAAATGTAACCTTCTTACCTACTCCTCTAAGTCACCACCTATATTTTAGGTCATCTTCACCCATACTCATTTTCTCCCCCATCTTATTCCATGTATATCAGATAAATGATGGTGCTAAGAATGAAATTGGAGGTCCATGTAAAGCACCTCAACATTAAATATTACATATATAATCAATGTTCTGCTGAAAAAAGATATGTACAATCATGTATTGAAAGACGAACAAAGTAAACCCATCTATAATCATATTTATTCAAATGTAAAGAAAAAACATAGACATCACTCACTCTAATTTTATATATCGGCCCAACTTCAAGCACAAATAATTAATGAAATAGACATAATTTATTAAGTGTTATCATGAAGATCATTTCTTGTGTCTACAACCGGTAAGGAAGCTACACCACTTAAATTATAAGATTATATTATAAAAAGAACACTTACTATATATAAGAAAAGGGATGACATCAACAACACGGTGATTAGTATCAGCAATTCAATAACACGAGTTATGATAAAGAAGTAGGTAGAATTATGTGTTTACATTTTGAAACAGAAGCATAGACTAAGCCAATATCCTTATGGAAGTAAGGTGCCAAATTATATATAGAGAAAATAACGAGATGTCATTTTCCCAGTTCAGATTTTGTAATGGAAACAGTCTAGAATCCCATGATGCTAAATATTAACAAAAAATATGTCGGGACAGAGACTTTTGGAACTAAGAATGAACCTGTAGGGAATTATAGTAGAAGAAGAAGATGAAGCGGTGGGTGTGAAAAGATCTCACTGACAATAGCTTCCGATTTAGAGTGAGTACTTACGAAACTGATTATTTTTCTAGGTCACCATAAGGATGCTAGAATATCATTTCCATTTATGAGGATGAGTCTTGTCCCATTCCAAAACAACCTCAAAGATGTTCCACAGAAAGAATTTCTCAAATTCAATTGGACATAGGTAATTGAAACATTTTATTTATTACAATATATCTCACTTTATTTGATGAAACTTCTCTTTCTATGTAGAGCCTTCCACAAATGTTAGAAAAAATATTTCACAAATAAATGAGCGATCCCATGATGCTAAATTCATACGTATCACTTCAATTCAACAAATTGAAAGAGTGATTATACAGTCATTGGGTATATGCATTTTCTTTAAAAAAATCTTCAATTTTCACAATGACGCTTATGTGATTTAACTTAATTATTGTAGCTCAAAATGAAATTATTCTCCCAAAAAAGCATCATAGAGGATCAACTAATTTAAGTTCGTGTCGTCCAAAAAAGGGAGAAGTACACAAGTGTTTCTTTCTCCATGGCGCTCTGGTTGGTGATGAGGCAAAGAAGCTTACTAATTACCTTGGGATGTGTGTTAAGAATGGTATGGTGTTTCCACTACATAAAGAATGGGACGAATAACATGTTTTGGGATTTCAAACTACAATGGATGATTTAATGGTACACATTCAATGTGTATAACTCATGTTATTCAAGTAAATTTAACTATACCATTACTAAATTTATAATTTCAGAATGACTTCAAGTTCTTCATGTTGGATGGCGAGTTGGTCTCAAACATGGAAGGTGTTAAATATCCAATTCAAACATGAAAGATATAGTCCATTGGTGCTATGCCAAAATGCAAAAGAAAGTTAGATCATGGAGAAATGCACTAAAGGAGATAATAAGTGACCCTAAAGATATCAATCAGGCATGCCAAAAATCCCCTGACAGTAGAGTTTCTGATGATGCTTGGGCAAAGTTATTGGAGTATTGGAAGTCACCTGAAAAATTGGTTAGTATTGTGGATGCATGTTATATTTCTACATATAAGTATGTGTTTAACAATTTTATATATTTTTTGAATGTAGAATGAGTGTCAAAGAAATAAAGCTAGTCATGGTGCCCCTCGTCCTACTCATACTATGGGGGCAAAATCATATGCATGATGTTATTATGAAATGGTATGTACATCTACACATTCCCAACTTAAATTCTTTTACTGCTTAACTATTTTCAATATCTTTGCATTTTTATAGGATGAAAAAAAGTTGTATCAAATGATTGTGAAGCATATCTTAAGTACAATCAAGATAAAAAGGGTCATTATCCAAATGAATTCACCAAATAGAAATGTGTAAGTTCAAGAAACATTGATGTGGTTGTTTTAAGTTAGTCAACCATTGGTATATCACTCAAAATTTTATTACAGGAGAAAATTTCTAAGAAATGTGAAGAATAACAAATTAAAATGTCAAGCAATAACTTACATTTTATTCGGATACTTAATGACATATTTGGTCCACATAGTGGTGGGTATGAGAGGGGCTATGGCGGTGGGGTTTCTAGAAGAAGATTAAAGCAAGCTCATTTGCAGCGTGTGAAAATGCAACCATATTATAAGAAACAATCTCGAATACATCAGCTAGAAGCAGAAGTCTCTCGCTTAAATGAACAAATACATCATTTGCAAGGAGAACAAGTAATTCAACTCATCATTTGCAAACTTCAATTAGTCGTAATGGTAGTCAGGTACATTTATCAACATTGCTACTCATAAAAACTAGACATAATTTATTTTTTGTGTGTGGCTTTGTATTATTTATCTTTGTATGAATATATCTCGTCTCTACAATCTCCTAATTATGCCACCTAGATGGCTGTGATGATATGATAATCTTTTTTTGGAACTGCAACTTGGGTTATTATCATTATCAACAAGATAAAGAAACTCTCCAAGTTGCAACTGGTGAGATTTGCTATGCTACATCTTTTATTTGCTAAATCACAAATTGCACTGATATTACTATGATGTTCCTTTATTTTTCCTTAATATTCCACCCCTTTTCTCCACTCTCCATAGAAAGAAATTATTATCTTTTCTTTGAAGAAAAAATCATATATAGATATTTGTGGAAACATAGTTGATGATCGAAAGACTAAATTGTTTGCAGTGGTAGTCATGATAATTCCATAATTTATCTAACTAGGGAAGGAAGAAGAAGAAATCCCAATGAATTTAAGAGGAAAGTACATGCTACTTTTTCTGGAGGATGAGCAAGAAGAATAGGGGGGTTAGAGAAGTTAGTAGGAGATAGGGAAGACCAATGTGAACTAAGAGGGAAATGGGAGTTGCCTCGGGGGCTTTATAATATGATTATACATAAGTGGGTTCCGTTGGCGTGTCTACGACATGTTTCATCCATGTCCAGTAGTGCAATAATTTTCTACCCATGTCTAAGGTGTGTCCATGTCAGGAACATGTTGGGCACGTGTTGAATACGGCCACAACAACATTTAATAAGTGTTTGTGCTTCCTAAATATGATTCAAATGAGATAATTACGCTTGTTAGATACAAAGTTCAATATACAACTTTGTAGAAATGTATCCAAAGATGACACTGGTTCATGTGATGAAATTATATCTATGTAAGTGTTCAGTAGAATTACACACAATTTCACATAGATTTGATGTATATCTTCGTTTGTTTTGATCTGAATATGAGTTTCAACATACCAGTCTTTACAGATGTTACATTTTAATATATAAATTTTCTTTTATTTCTAAAGATTCGAGTAAGGACTATGACATGTATAATTTAGACCTCAGAAATTCTGGTTGTAGCAGTTTTACGGATTTTTAAAATCTTGATTAGCAATTAGATGACTATAATTTATGACAATACATGGAACACGCTTGATTAGATTTTAATCTTTAAGTTGTTGTCATACCACTTAAGTTCCCTCCACATTGTAATGGATATGCACTTTAAACCGATTCACAAATATGGCGTCTCTACTTTATTTTCATATTTATAGTCTCTCATGTATATGCAACGAGCATTGTTTGATATGAAGTCATTTGATAGGCATAGTTTATATTTGCTATTACTACCACTTTGTACGTGTACCTTGTGTATAGTAATGTGTCTACTTTATGGATTTCAGAATTGAATCATATGTTTCTTTCTTTGTACATATATATCATCTTTTAATGAAGCGACTTCTACTTTTTGGGGTGTATATGGAATGGAATACTTCTTTTTCACATGCAGCTGAAGAAGATGCTTCCATTGCAATGGATGTTATTCTTATTTTGATGTACATGCCGTTTTACTCTTTGTCCTAATCATGTAGTAAAAAACAATGATATAACAATGTTTTAAGCATGCTATATGAATATGTATTGAACACGACATATCTTAATGAAATATTTTCTGTTTTCTACGTGATATAATGTCTTCTAACACAGTTCATTTGTTCCTGTCTCAGAGAGTATTATTGCATGTAATGCTGCTGATTTTTTTGTTATGTAAAATGCTATGTGTGTTATGCTGCCACAATGAAAATGTTTATAATGTAGTTGTTGTTGGATCAGATTCTTGTACAACGTATATTATTTTGTGCCATTGCTGCTGCAATAAACATTGAAGTATTTCTGCTGCATTCTGTGCTACGAAAATGCTATTTTGTTGGCCATACATGTCAAAAGAAATTGACATACATGAATGCCATATGATGTGGACAGTTGCACGTGGTTGCTGCTATACTAAATTGACTTCCATAGTTATCCAGATATAAAATGTGTATCAGTTTACTTTTTTTTTTTTACTTCTATCCAGAAGACACAGAGAATGTGACATACATTATGAATTTGATTCTTATGTATGTCCAATTTTTTTATAATCTAACATGTAAGTATGTCTTATTTTCCTAGTTTTGTACTAAGACCGCATGTGGTTTAGTGGAGGAGGAAGGAAGAAGGCTCTCATTGTGCTTTATACGGATGATAAAGTTGGTACACTGTGTGGGTTGATCTTGTTTTCGCTGGTGACTGGGCGTCGGAGGAGGACTACGGGCTAGAGGCCTCGATCGGGGCTCCATTCCTCATCTTGGCAGAGGAAATACAGGAAGTCGAGTAGCTGACGACGTCAATTTCGTGGCGGATTCAATCTTATGCGAGTGTTGACGACCTACCACCATCGGCTCTACCAATAGCTCCAAAAAAGGCGTTCGGATCTGCTGATCCTGGCTCCCAGCAGGATCACGCTGGTCCGGACTCCTCTACTTGCCGCATGGAATTTACTTGCAGACGCTGTGGGTAAAAGATTAGAAGTAACGCTGCTGTTAACGGATTTAGTACTTGTCAATGGGATTTGTCTATGGAGTAATGGAAGGGCGGGGGGAATTGGTTGCTGGTGGAAGGATGCTGAGGTAGAAATTCTGAGCTACTCACAAAGGCATGTGGAATGCATGGTGGACGAAGGAAGGGCTGGCAGGTGGAAGACTATTGGTATATATGGTTGGGTTGATCAACCAAGCAAACACAAGACGTGGGATCTTATGCGCAGACTGAAGAAGTATCAGTGCTTTTCTTTGGGAACTTCAATGAGATTGTCTCAAACTCAGAAAAACTTGGGGGGCACCTAAGGAGGAGAGAGTCATTCAAGGATTCTGAGATGCTATTGATGACTGCGAACTAGTGGACTTGGGGTACTCGGGCAGCATCTATACCTGGCGTAAGGCTTATCTGTGGAGACGTTGATTCAGGAGAGACTGGATAGAGCTTTGGCTGATCTGGACTGGAGGGGAAATTTTACTTACTGCAATGTTCTACATCTTCCAATCTATGAGTCGGACCATGCTCCTCTTATCATCACAGCGGACAGGAGACAGGTAAAAAAGAGAAAAAAAGAATGATTACTTTGCTTTTGAACCAGTCTGGACAGTTGAGAAAGAATGCCATGACACTATCCAGAAAGCCTGGGAGTACAGTCTTACAGATGACCTTGTGGGCAAACTGAATATATGTGGAATGAATTTGAAGGAGTGGGCTGATAAAAAGTTTAAAAATAGGAGACGGAAAATCATTGAGCTAGAAAAAGAGCTCATGGAGGTGCAAAGTCAGCCACCGGACCATGGGATGCTGGAAAGGGCAACACAGCTTGCAAAATATCTCCAATATTGGCTGAGACAAAATGAACGATATTGGTACGCAAGGGCAAGAGCAAACGAGATGAGAGAGGGGGACAGAAACACAGCTTACTTCCATAAAAAAGCGTCGAACATAAAAAAGAGGAACAAGATTGAAGGACTGAAGGATGAGAACGGCATCTGGAAAACTGAGGAAGATGATATACAGAAGGTGGTGGTGGATTTCTTCACGCATCTTTTTAATTCCAGCAACCCGGGGAACTTTTAGGCGGCTACAAAGGGGCTTATGCAGAAGATTGACACAGATGTGGCTAGACAGCTGGAGGTTGATATTTCTGAGGAGAAGATATATGATGCGCTCTCACAGATGCACCCAAATAAAGCACATGGGATGGATGGGATGAAAGCTCTTTTTTTCCAAAAGTATTGGCACATTGTTGGGAAGGAGGTGGCTAGTTACATCAAGGGTTGGTGGCGGGGAGAAAGTAGTCTGGGGGAAGTTAATAGCACTCTGGTAGTCCTTATTCCAAAGATTGAGAAGCCGACAGCCATGGGGGATTACAGACCTATCAGTCTTTGCAATGTCATTTATAAAATCGCCTCAAAAGTGGTAGCAAACAGGCTGAAATCGCATATAGAAAATATTATTTCGGAAAATCAAAGCGCCTTCATACCAGGACGGTTAATTACTGATAACGCTCTCATCGCGTATGAAGTTTTTCACAAAATGAAGAAAACCACACAAGGGAGAAAGAACTATATTGCTCTCAAGCTTGATATGTCAAAGGCCTATGACAGAGTTGAATGGGATTCTTTAATGCATGTTATGCAGTGCTTGGGGTTTGGAGAGAAGTGGAGGGCACAAGTCTATGATTGTGTCTCAACTGTTAACTATGCCTTTGCCATCAACGGAGAACGGACCAGAATGATCAAGCCCACCTGCGGCCTTCGACTGGGAGATCCTTTGTGCGGACGCTTTCTCTACACTACTTAGGACTGCTGCTGATGATAATCTCATTCATGGGATTAAAGTTAGTAGATCGGCATCGAGTATTTCTCACCTTTTTCTTTGCAGATGACAACATACTTTTTGCTCGAGCAACCACCGCAGAGTGCCTGAAAGTTGTTGAAATTATCAGCCAGTATGAACAGGCATCTGGACAGAAGCTAAATTATTCCAAGACGGAGGTTGTTTTCAGCAAGGGTACGTGTCACCGAAAAAGGAAGGAGATAAAGAAGTTGTTGCAAGTCAAGGAGGTAGATAGACATGCACGATACTTGGGTCTACCGATGACCATTGGGAGGTCAAAGAAATAGGTTTTTAGCTATATTAAAGAGAGGATCTGGAGGAAAATTTAAGGTTGGACAGAGAAGCTTTTATCATAACCGGGGAAGGAGGTCCTCATCAAGGCAGTGGCACAGGCTATCCCTACATATGTTATGAGCGTTTTCCAGATTCCGACATGTTTGCTTGAGGAGATGCAAAGTATGATTGCAAGATGGTGGTGGGGGGCAAAAGGGGGTGAAAGAAAGCTAGCTTGACAAAGCTGGGAAAGATGTGTTTACCAAAAAAGCAAGGTGGGATGGGATACCGAAATTTGAACGTCTTCAACCAAGCTCTCCTGGCAAAGCAATTATGGAGGATATACCAAAGGCCAAATGCTATGGTTACAAGGGTCTTAAAGGCAAGGTATTTTCCTAACGACAACATCTGGACAGCTAGGCGAGGCTTTAATCCTAGCTACATGTGGGGAAGCATGTGGGGTGCAAAAGCACTTCTAGTGGAGGGTTTGGAATGGAGGGTGGGCCGTGGGACAGACATTAATATATGGAATGATTTGTGGCTACCGAGACAGGTGGAGACACTGGGGAGTAGGGAAGATGAGGTGAATGTTGATTGTACTATGATATATGAGCTTATGAAGGAGGAGGGAAGGGAATGGGATGTTGAGTTGGTAAATGGGTTGTTCTCAGGGGAGGTGGCTGCAAAAATCTTGGCTATTCCCATTAGTTCGAGAGTGCCTATGGATTCTCTGTGTTGGTGGCCGGCAGTGGGTGGAGAGTTCTCGGTGCGGTAAGCGTACTGGTTGGGCTTCTTAGGGAAGGACAATGTGCAAGCACACCTAGCTTGTATGGGTGACCGGCTTTGGAAGAACATATGGCGGGAAGGGTGGGCACCCAAAGCTGCCCATTTCTTATGGCGGGTAGCTACTAGTGGCCTGGAGACTATGGGGAGGCTTTTTATAGGCATTGTGTTGCAGACGGAAGATGCCAATTATGCTTTTCGAAGAAGGAGACAATACCACACATGCTTTTTAGATGCCCGAGTGCTCATGAGATATGGGAGACGTTGTCGCCCAGGATGCGGTGAATGGTGGATGACGTACAGGACCTACTGGTGGGGGAGGCGATGAGTATCATCTTAGAGGCGGGGAGCAGAGAGGACATGGAGGAGATGGTTGTGACTATGTGGGCGGCCTGGTCCACACGCAATCATAGGATGTTTGGGCAGGACAACTCGAGTGGCTGTGTGAAGAAAGCATCGCTGCTTGCCTTCATACGTGACCATACAGGAGGGGCGGCGTGGGACAGGGAGAGAAGAGAGGGGGAAGACAGAATGGGAGGAGATTTAGGTGGACGGTGTTAGAGGAGGGGAGAGTAAAAGTGAATGTGGATGTGTTGGTCGGAGAGGATGGCACGGCGGCAGCTGGTATGGTGATTAGGGATAACTTGGGCGCAATACTTGTTATGGCAGGGAGGAAGTGGACACATGTACAAGGTGTAGACATGGCAGAGACGCAAGGCATAGCGGAAGCTTTACAATGGACGAGGAGCTGCGGGTATGAGAATTTGCAGGTAGAGACAGACTCGCAAATCATAGCTACCGCTTTTGCAAGCAAGAGACTGAGAAGGGACTACCTTGGCAGTGTGTTGGAAGATATTAGAGAGTTTAGCAAGTTTTTTTCTTTCTTTTCTTTACAACATATTAGTCGTAATTGTAATGGGGTGGTTGATTCTATTGCATCCTACACTCGTAGATTGTTAGTTAAGTCCTTTTCTTTGTTTGACATTTTTCCTAGCTGTTTTGTAAGTCTTGCTCAGGTTGATTTGGTCATTTAAATAAAATGGGGCACGACACCTTAAAAAAAAGTACTTGATCTTCCTAATCCGGTTCACAAAGGGAACTGAACTGATACTCACGTGCCTGATTGGGATTGTGTTCCCAAACTAGAGATTCAACAAATTTCATTTAGTCATGTCCACACTTTACTTTTTGAACCGGTCCAAAAGAGAAGCTATGATAAATATGTGGCCGTGTTATATTATCTTAAGTATCACCATATAAAACTGCACTACGCCCTGTTTGTGAGTAGATTCAGACATTTCTATCTAAGATATGCTAATTCTTGGTACATTTTCCGGTATCAACCCTTTCCAAACAAATTCTAAACTCATACCTTTTGCAACATAAAAATATGCACGTAGTCAAACGGAAACTATTTGTGTATCGTTTCATTACACAAACCGTTCACACCATTCTAGACTTCTTTTTAAAATATACAATTCTAATATAAAGAGTATAACATGTTATGAGCATGTCGTACAAAGTTTGAAAAATATGTGTACCACAAATATGAGCAAACTATCTTTTAGGAAATAGTGGATACAATGTAATAATGCAAACCTAGGTTAAAAGTTGTTGAGGCTAAAACATGTGATGAGCCACTAAGAAAATGCAAACAAGAGTATAAATAATCTGAACATGTGGATATATGTCTCTACAAAGAGATGAAAACAAGTCTATTCATCTTAGACAAAGAAATTTGTGCTTTTTGTGTCTCCTTAATGTTTAGGTGATTGTTCTAGACTTGATCGTAGAGGTGGGTCTTGAACCTATATTTAACGGCAAAATAATCAAACATGTAAGAGAAAGCTATTTACTTCAAAACAAAGAGGATGAGAAAATGTAGACCATACATATTGTTGATGATGAAAAGGAAGTATTTCTTGCTCATCTATAATGAATTCTTCTTGATGTACCATGTCAAGGCTTGAGTTATTGGGCATAGTATGATCCACCCCCTAAAATATATACAACACATCAATATTTTGAATGATATATACTAGACCATATACTTATATCTTACCAGTAATAATTGTAACATACTCCAACATTGCTGGTTCTTATATTGCCCATCATATGAGAAATATCCATCAGTCGTTTGCATTTCCTAATTTTATGTAAAAAAGATAACACATTTTCTCAAGTTAAACACCAAAAACAAATTCAACTAACAAAAGCATCTTACTTGACCCACATTGCTACTATATCTTGTAAGATCATTTTGTGTTTTTTCACATGATTTTTTATCCTTTAATAGTCATGAGAGCATTATAAGTAGGAATTATATGAACTATATCAAATGCTATTTGTTAGTTGAGCTATCTTCATTGTGTGTGTATCAAATAACAAACTCAATAAAGTGTACCTACATTTCCAATACAAGATTGGAAGTTTCATTGGTCGGTTTATCTTGTCCTAGTGTCACTTTATCCCATGGATTTTAAAAAAATATGATACAAATTTTATAACCATGTATAAACATGATAAGTATGTATTATAAATATTTAAAATCATACCTTTGTACCAACTTTTCTTTTTCTACCCTTTTCAATGAAACTCTTTTTTCGCTTCCTACTATGTTTTTCTATATCCTTCCTCTTGAGTTCATTAGTACTTATTTCATTCTCCCCAATAAGAATATCTTCAATTTGTTGTTTCCCTTTGGCTATAAGATTTTCTTTATATACCCTTACCTCATTAAAGTCTTTCTCCACATGATTCAAAACTATATTAAATGTTTCATTAAATTTTTATGCTTCTCCACATAATTTAAAATAAGCTTGAGATAAGATATTATTTTATTTTACTTGAGTAGTTTTTTTCAAGATCACTAGTGCTTTCACACCAATATGTGGAGTTCCTAGATATGGCTTTTGTGGTCCATCTCTTAAGAATATACCTCAAAGGAAGTTCTATATTTCCAAAGTTATCAAAGACTCGAAATATATGTCTACACAAGATCCCTGCATACTCAAACTTTTTGCAACTATAATCAACCATATGAAATTGTATGTTGTCTCTCCTTACCTATCATTGTGACTCCACATATCTTAGTAGGACCGTCCTCAATCAATTTCATAGTATAGTTCACAAATTCCACATACTCTTCTTGAACTTTTTCAAATACCTTAGGTGTATATGTGTTGGCCATCTGTGTTTTCCAATACTATAAGGTAAAAACAGTTGTGGATAACAATTTTTCATCTGAAAACCAACTTCTAATTCTGGATATCTACGCTTCTTCATAATATGATCAAAATGTATGAAAAACTCCAATAAGTTATAATGAGGAAGTAAATATCGTTTCAATTTGGAATTTAGTGATTCATTTCTTTGTGTAGATTTCATGTCAGTAGTAAAAAAAATTCTGCAATAAACCATTGTCCACCTTTATTTGTTTTCAAATATTTTTTGCAGCCATTTGTTTTCTTGAAGGTCATACTTCTCTAACATCTTTGCCCAACCATGTAAGAACTCATCTTCATCTTCATAGTCATACACGCGTCTACTTAAATCTTGACCAAAAGGTTGCTTTCCATTAATAATAAGTTTGAATTGAGCACTAAGATGTCTAAGAGCATTTTCATACACATGCCAAACAAAACGTCTATGATGAATTTGTGGCAAAACTTCTTTTATAGAAGATTCCATAGCCTTATCTTGGTCAGTCAAAATTGTTTGTGGCTCTCTGCTACCCATTGCTAGCAAAAATGTCTTGAATAACCATGTAAAACTAGAAAAAGTTTCATCATACAATAGAGTTGAACCAAAAATTATAGTTTGTCTATGATGATTTACAACAACAAATAAACCAAATGAACGACATTAAACATTAGTACGGTATGTTGTGTCAAATCCTACCACATCACCAAAGTAGAAATCACTACTACAGAAACGGCCTTTGGCGTCGGTCGTTTAACCCCATTTGGCGTCGGTTTCCGACCGACGCCTATGTGGGCGTCGCTAA
Organism: Alisma plantago-aquatica; assembly: GCA_963693085.1. NCBI lineage: Eukaryota > Viridiplantae > Streptophyta > Magnoliopsida > Alismatales > Alismataceae > Alisma > Alisma plantago-aquatica. Next base: position 1,639,973,913 of record OY856409.1, read on the forward strand.
AGGTCGAACACTTCGGCGTCGGTTTTTTAACCGACGCCTATTTAATCTATAGGCGTCGGTCTTTTGGTATATAACCGACGCCAAAAGGGTTCCCGCCACAGAAAACGGCGTCATCTAGGGCAGTTTCTGCGTCGGTTATTTACTGAACAACCGACGCCTATATGGAATATAGCGTCGGTCTTTTAGTAGATAACCGACGCATAAAGTGCCCTGGATGACGCCATTTTCTGTGGCGCGAACACTTTTGGCGTCGGTTATATACCAAAATACCGACGCCTATAGATTAAATAGGTGTTGGTTTGATACGAATATCCGACGCCATTTCCAGGACTGCTTTGGCCACATCAGGCGTCGGTTTTTATCAAATAACCGACGCTATATGTCTTTGCTGACGGTTTTCTATAAATAACCGACGCCTATTTATATTTTTTTTTTTCATATCAGTTTGCAGGCCTGCTGTGGCTGGTCAGCAGGATGAGAACCTGCAGTTCAGTTTTCTGAACTGCAGGTTTACGACATCCATTGATATCAGCCTACAAACAGGCCGCAAACCTGCAAAAGTCACAAGGAAAATTCTACACAAGTACATACATTCAGACATCAATTCAATTCTCACATTCACACATATAGAAACATTCAAATACATGTATTAACATTCAGAAATATTCATTTACAAAGTATCATTCATTATCGCTATCAACATCTCAATTATATCTTACAGTTGCCATTGCTTGTATGGCTTTTGCCCATTCTTCTCTTACTTCATTTAATGCTTCCATCGTATATGGAGCATGTATATTTTTTAAGCGTTTACATATAGTGTGGTCAGTTTTAAACACCTGCAAAGAGAATGATGTATATATATAAGTAATAATATAAAAATAAGATAAGATTGATAAATTTCATACTAACTAGTGAGACTATATATAATACCTCATGTATGGTATCGATGTCCAATGCGGCATATTTGATAATCATCTGCATAAATCGCATCACATAGTATGTGCATGCCCAGCCATTGTCTTGTGTAGCACACTATAAATTGAAACATACAAAATAATACAACTAAGCACAATTCACATCAATAATATATATATATTCGATTCGGGAACTTACTTGTACGTTCTGCCAATTTATTGGCTGGTTCTTTTTCCTTGGGACCGTTCCTCCAGCCTTTTTGAATGCATCTAAACCCCTACATGTTAATATAACACAGTAAATTACATAAGTAAATAGTAATGTAATAACAGATGTTAACAGATACAAAAATGAAATATTTCTCACTAGAATAATGGCATTCTCATTACGTGTCCAATCTTAGTGTTTAATATACTTCCCGCGGGATCTAGATAATAAACAGTGAACGTCCCGGGGACAATAACTAGTAACTCCCAATGTTTACCGCTAGAGGTAAAAAGTTAACAATTAATAACTCAAAATGCACAATAAAAATGGAATTTTCTTAAGTCCAAATTATAAATAAAGTAAACTTACTTGACATTGAATGGAGCTATTATTATCGTCTTCTTTTGCTGACCAAAAATTGTAAAAGCATCTATACAGTATTGTTGAACATTATCAGGGTCTTTAGCTACCATACTAATCAATGATGGAATCAAAAATCCCACATGATCAAATGTAAATTGTTTGCAATGATCTTCGACTAAGTAGCTACAAAACATATATTACGTATGCATTAATATATAAGAAACTAGATCACCAGGTCTTACACAAGGTATATGGATGTATAAACAAGATCTCACCTTATCCATGTCTCTATCATTGATGTATTCAGCCAATCATACATAAACAACTCAATAATATCTTGTATAAATAAAGAGCTATCGTATGATTGACCTGCATAATCTGCATCTAAAGAAACTATTATAGGGCAATGTATATTATGTGCCCATACCCAACATGCCATTCCCCTACAAGCAGGACCTAACGGGTATGTTAGGTCAGTTGGAACCCAAGTTGGTAATGCGGGAAGTGGAGGTGGAGGCCTAGGTGCTCCTGGTGTCTTCTTTTTAACCTGTATATATAATTTCAGATCAGTTGACATCATATATACACATTAACAGTCTAAATCAATGTAAATTTATCTTACAATTTTAGTCGTGTAGACGACATCTGCTTTGGGCCACAATATGACCCCGCCTTCTGCCTCACCAAGTCTATCAATATCTGGGTGGGCATATGGCAACGCAACTTCCCTCCAATCGGGTAATACATGTAGCAGGCTCACACGAATGTAGCCCTACGGCATTGGAGTCCCATGAAACGTTGCCCCAGGAAGGGACTGGTAAGCCTGCGCCTCTGCAACAACATAGTCTTGCATTCTTAAGCGGCATGGCTTCAATGCCTACAAATTTACGTAAAGAATGTTATACATATATACATATAATCTTGAAAACATATCATCTTGAAAAGACTAGCTACAATGTCATAAACAATACTTACAGCAGACGTGCTAGGCAATGGGTCTCCAGGATTACTCGCAGTCTGTGCATCAGGAGAAGAGTGGGTCGTCATAGGCTGATTGGAAGCTTGAGATGCCTGCCACCGTAGCAATTCTTCCTTGACCTTCTCAGCAACTACATCGTTGACCTTCTTAGCAACTAAATCCTCAACTCTCTTATTCTCCTATACATGGATAAAAGAAACATTAGCTTCTTATTAATGAATTTCCTTTTGCAGTAACATTCTAAAAAAAGAATAGGTTACCTCTTCTTGAGAAAGTCCCGCTCTGGGTTTGCGCTGGGATGGCCCAAAGAATGCTTTGATGCCAACACCAGCGCCGACACCTCTAACACGTCCAGGATGCTTTGGGTTACCCAGAGCAACTGTCAATTCATCCCTTGTGCCCTGAGGGATGAACGTGCCTTGTTTCCTCTGCTCGTGTAGCTCCCGCTAATCAGCATAAACAAAAATTGGTAAGTTAACACCACAAATAATCAATATTCAAATGATTTCTCTAAGAGTTGTATTTTACCATTTTTGCAGCCGCCTCAGCAGTTACAGGCTTCTTTATTTCACCCTTCTTGTTTTGCCTGCCAGCTATCCAGATATCATGGCGAGGCATGGGTGTGGTAGACTCCTGAGTAGGAGCAGACTCCTGAGTAGCAGCAGACTACTGAGTAGCCGCAGACTCCGCCTGTAGTCTTTGGCGAACACTTGCATAGCCTTTTGGACCCATAGTGTGGTCATGCACATTCAGTGCACGCCTTACTTTTTGTGCGTCACTGAGGGCCTAGTTAGTATGCACATTAATGATTTGGTTAGTAGCACTAAATGTTAATTAAATTGGGAGTGACACCTAATACCTTGAATTCTTCAGATTTTCTTGAAGCAACAAAATTGTCCCAATCTTCTTTGTCTAAGAAGTTCCATTGTTCAAGGGCTGATTTCTTCTTCTTATCACCCTCTTTTATGTATTCTCTGTTCAGATTTGTCCTATAATTCCTAAGCATCTTTCCAGCGCGTTGCATCACACTTTTACGATGCAACTTCTCATCCAATGCAAACAGATTCTGTAAAATAGAAATGTTATTAACTAGTATCCAAAATAGAATTGCAAATAATAGAATTTGTAATCTACAAAATAGAATTGCAAATAATAATAACTCACGCATAAATCCTTCCATATCAAGTCTTTTTTCCCTTGAGGAACTTTATGCCAATTATCATACTTAACACCACAATGGCTCCGAGTGGTACACCCAAGATAGTTTACAAAATTATTGCGGTTCACTCCAATTGCATTTCCTCCATTATCAAACTCCACCACCAATTTGGATCCACTACCACTTAGCGCTAATAACTTCTTCAACAGAGTGATGCCCCTTTTCTTGTTAAGTGTTTGGTGTTGCGCATCAAGTTGCTCCAGTGCTTCAGTGGGTACAGGTACATCATCAACCTAAAATTTGACAAAAATAAACACACTAAATTAGCCCAATATAGAAATATAGGATATATGACATAACTAGAAGATAATGAATTTTATAGAAATGTAGGATATGTTTTTAGAACTTACATTGGTATCCTCGCCATGCTCGTCATGGACAGCATGCTCATCATGGACTTCATGCTCATCATGGACATCATGCTCATCATGGTCAGCCATCTGAAAATGTCATTAAAAAGGCAAACATTTAGCATTTGTATTAACTAGAAAAAGGCAAATATTTAGCATTTGTATAAACATACATGTCTCTAAAATTGTGATCTTTTATCAATTAACAATCATTCATTGTGATCTCCGCGCACATATAAGTCATCATTAGCTTCAATATTTTGTGGAGTTGGCAACCCAACTGAGAATGGACTGGACTCATCATACTTATCATAGTACTCTTCTTCATCTATAGGATCTTCAATGAATTGTCTTTTATCATGAAGAACAACCGACCATTTATCATTTGCAGGATCATCGATATAGAATATTTGTTTCGCCTGTGATGTCAATATGAATGGTTCACCCTTCTCGCCAATCTTTTCAAAGTTCACCAAAGTGAAACCCAATTCATCCACTATAACTCCTTTGGTGTTATCAACCCAATTACATTTAAAGAGCGGAATTTTGAAATCTATGTAGTCAAACTCCCAAACGTCCTCAATGACACCGTAATATGACATTTTAGCTTCACGTGGACTCTTATCCTTTGCACTTGCAAAGTACATAGTCGACGCTTGAAGAGTGACCCCACTATTTTGGAGGACACTCTTATCATCTTGGCACTTTGTGTAATATGTGAATCCATTAATGTCAAACCCTTCATAAGACATAACATTCGGTTTTGGTTTAAAGGCGAGGCATTTGATAGTTTTAGTAATATCATTTGGTGTTTGAGATAGTTGATGTAAGACTTTATCTTCAAACAACTTAGTAAAAGTCTTATTATGCTCTCTAGCAAGCCACATTGAACTTGCTCGAGGATGTTGTCTCTTTATGAAATTGGTATGTTCCTCGATATAAACACTCACTTCGTCCATATTGTGTAAAATATACAAGTGAGCTTGTTCCAACTGCTCACGGCTGATTACTTTCACCCGTGATCCCAAAATTCCTTTGCCCTCCTCAATATTCTTGTCATTATCAGGAGTGTCATTACCACTGAGAAAGTCATTGCAAAAATCCATAACCTCTCTCGCCACATAACCTTCAATAATACTCCCTTCAGGCCGATAACGGTTTCGAACATCACCTTTAAAAACGCTCATGTATCGTTCAAAGGGATACATCCAATGCAAGAAAACTGGTCCCAACATTTTCACTTCCCTAGTCAAGTGGACAACAAGATGTACCATGATATCAAAGAACGAAGGAGGGAAATACATCTCAAGCTGACATAGGGTAACAACCACTTCTCTTTGCAAATTATCGAGAGTAGCAGGGTCAATAACTTTACTGCATAGACTGTTGAAAAAGAAACAAAGTCTGGTAATTGAAAACCTTACATGCTTCGGCAATATAGATCGAATTGCCACGGGTAATATTTGTTGCATTAGAGTGTGACAATCATGAGATTTAAGACCTATCAACTTCATATCTTTCATTGATACCAATCTACGGATGTCGGATGAGTAACCATGTGGACCTTAACATTTACCAAGCATTCACAAAAAGTTTTCTTCTCCTTTCTAGACAACGTGTAACAAGCGGGAGGTAAGTATGTTCTTTTACTACCCATTTCACGTAATTCTGTTAATTCTGACCTTATTCCCATTTCACGTAGGTCCAGTCTGGATTTTATCCCATCTTTAGTCTTACCTGGTATATTTAACAGAGTACCAATGATGCTATCACAGACATTTTTCTCAACGTGCATTACATCGATACAATGTCTGACTGTCAAAGAACTCCAATAAGGAAGATCCCAAAATATTGACTTCTTCTTGAATGAAGAATTGTCACTCTGTGTGGCCATACTACATTGTGATTTCTTACCAAATTCATTGACAATGTCTTTTACTCTTTCATAAACAACATCCCCTGGTATAGGTTTAGGTGCACTCCGTTCATCATTCCATCCAATGAATGCTTTGCGCTTCCTACGATACAGATGGAATTTTGAAAGAAACCTTCGATGACCAAGATATACAGTCTTGCCGCCATGTTTTAGTCTTATTGAATCAGTGTTTTCTTCACATATAGGAGACGCTTTAGCTCCTTTGACACTATATCCAGACAAATTCCCATATGTTGGAAAGTCATTAATAGTGCAAAACAACATAGCGTGCAAACGAAATGTCTCTCTTGTTGAAGCATCATAGGTCATCACACCTTCAGCCCAAAGTTTCTTTAAGTCATCAATCAAAGGTTCAAGATAAACATCGATATCATTTCCGGGTTGTTTAGGGCCCGATATCAACAATGACAACATAACGTACTTATTTTTCATACACATCCAGGGAGGAAGATTGTATATAACAAGCATGACTGGCCAAGTGCTATGTTGGTTGCTCAATGTCCCATACAGATTCATCCCATCTGTACAAAGCCCAAGTCTTAGATTCCTATCTTCTTCACCAAATTTGGGGTACAATAGATCAATCTTCTTCCACTGTGGGGAATCAGACGCATGTCGCAGGATCCCATCATTATTTTTCTTAACATCTGCATGCCACCTCAAATTCTTCGCATCTTTCGAATTTGCAAACAAGCGTTGAAACTGTGATATTATAGGTAGATACCACAACACCTTGGCAGGAGAACCAGTTTTGGACTCCCCCAAAGTCGTCAATTTATACCGTGACGCACCACATTTTGGACAATCTTTCAAATCTACATAGTCCTTTTGAAATAATACACAATCATTCGGGCATGCGTGTATCTTCTTGGCCTCCATTCCCATTGGGCACAACATTTTCTTTACCTGGTATGTTGAGATTGGCAGCTCGTTTCCTTCAGGAAGCATTTCTTTCAACAAAGTCAACAATGAAGTGAAGCTTTTGTCGCTCCATCTATTGTTAGCTTTCAACTTATACAATCTCAACACAGCGCTAAGCTTCGTAAACTTAGCACAGCCTGTGTATAATGGTATCTCAGCATCATGCACAATGTTTCTAAAGATAGGAGGTGGATCGGTGTGCTCTACCCTACAACTATCCAACATCGCATCAACGATGTCTGTTGGAACTGGTTCGTTCACATTTACGTCATCGGAGGCAATTTCTTCTTCCACCCAAGCACTGCTATCGACATCTACTGGTTTCGATTTTGAAATCTCTCCATGCCAGTGCCATTCTGTATAGCCTTGTACAATCCCGTTGCACATGACATGACTTTTGATTTCCTCACCAGTGTTGACTTTCAAGTTGTTACCGCAATGCCTACATGGACAGTAGAACCTATCTGTAGGTTTTTTCCTATGTTCCTCGGCAAATCTAATAAACTGATCAAGACCAGATATAAACTCTGGGGTGCAACGATTACGAATGGACATCCATGATCTATCCATTCTATGATCAGAGAAAACAAGTATATATTAGGAAACAAGTATATATTAGGAAAAGATTAGGGTATACACTTACATCCTAAGTGTATAATGTGATGTCATTCTTATATATAATAAATGTGTACCACCTATCCCATCCTTGAACACCTAATCTCACTAGTAAGTGTATAATGTGTATTGGGTTTTCAAGAAAATTTCGGCAGCATTTTCCCGCTGTTCTCTAAGTACATATGTACTTAGAGAACAAACGGGGAAATGCTACCGAAATTTTCTCGAAAACCCAATACACATTATACACTTACATCCTAAGTGAGATTAGGTGTTCAAGAACAGTCCCAAACCGGGGACTATCCAAGATTTACTCCTAATGAGTCAATCTTGGACGGGTTTCTAGGCCAACAAACACATTTGATGTCATTCTTATATATAATAAATGTGTACCACCTATCCCATCCTTGAACACCTAATCTCACTAGTAAGTGTATAATGTGTATTGGGTTTTCAAGAAAATTTCGGCAGCATTTCCCCGTTGTTCTCTAAGTAATGCTGCCGAAATTTTCTCGAAAACCCAATACACATTATACACTTACATCCTAAGTGAGATTAGGTGTTCAAGAACAGTCCCAAACCGGGGACTATCCAAGATTTACTCCTAATGAGTCAATCTTGGACGGGTTTCTAGGCCAACAAACACATTTGATGTCATTCTTATATATAATAAATGTGTACCACCTATCCCATCCTTGAACACCTAATCTCACTAGTAAGTGTATAATGTGTATTGGGTTTTCAAGAAAATTTCGGCAGCATTTCCCCGCTGTTCTCTAAGTACATATGTACTTAGAGTACTTAGAGAACAAACGGGGAAATGCTACCAAAATTTTCTCGAAAACCCAATACACATTATACACTTACATCCTAAGTGAGATTAGGTGTTCAAGAAAAGTCCCAAACCGGGGACTATCCAAGATTTACTCCTAATGAGTCAATCTTGGATGGGTTTCTAGGCCAACAAATACATGTGTTGTCATTCTTATATATAATAAATTTCTATAAAGTACAGGCAACATGGTTAATCCTAATCAACAGAGCATTATTAAATAATAAATCAAGAAATCAATATACATCCTAAAGTGCCACAAATCATATAATAACATTAAACGCTACTCAAGTCCTAATCTAGAGTTTAGGTTTCCTTATTATCCTGTTATCATTAGGGTTATTCTTGAACCCCCAATTCCTAAGTTCATTGATTTAATGACATAAAAAGATCTAGTTCATATTATGTTTAGCCATGATTATAAAACTATCATGTTATGATATTAGGACCACTTAAAGCAGATTAGGCACATTAAGCAAGCAGAGTAGGGAGCCAATTTCGCGCAAGCAGATTAGGCAAGCAGATTAGGTCGGCACATAAAGAACCAATTTCGCGCCTGGGCAAGCAGAGTAGGGCGGCAGGTACCAGGGCAAGCAGAGTAGGGCGAGGTCGAGCTGGTTGAGTACGTGGGCGGCGGCCGGCGAGCTCCAGAACCAGCAGCAGCGACTCCGACGAGCAGGGAGCGTCAGCGGCGGCATGCAGGCAGGCGGCCAGGCGGCGGAAGGCAGGCAGCGGCCAGGCGGCGGCAGGCAGGCAGCGGCCAGGTGGAGGAGAAGGAGAAGAGGGGGCGGCGGCGGAGGAGAAGGAGAAGGGGGCACCGGAGAAGGGGGCGCCGGAGTAGCAGTGGCGGCACGGCGGCGCTGTCGTGGAGAAGAAGGAGCAGAGAGTCGGGCGACAGCAGAGAAGAAATCGCTCGCAATGAAACAGAAGAAAGGGGAAGAGTCGGGCGATCGAGGGTTATGAAGTTCCCAAATAGCGTCGGTTGTTTACAACAACCGACGCCTAAACATCTTTAGCGTCGGTTGTTTGCAACAACCGACGTCCAATTGGACGATATTTTCATGAAAAATGTTTGGCGGGAACCACCTTCAACGTCGGTTATACAAGGATAACCGACGCTGAACGTGACATTTTCCGCGCAAATTTTCATCGCACATAGGCGTCGGTTTTCTAGGTATATAACCGAAGCTGACAATGACACTATTTTTTTTTATCAAAATATGGATTTTGCGGGCGACTTTAAGCGTCGGTTTTTTATAAACCACCGACACTTAATACAAAGCGGTACCCGCGTCTGGCTGGTCTTCGAATATAGACGTCGGTTTGCTTAAACAACCGACGCCTTATATGTTAGGCGTCGGTTTTTCTTAATAACCGACGCCCAGAAAAGTGACACTGAATGCTATTTCTATAGAGTGAATAATCACTTATAGACCTAGCATCTACCCAAAATATATTAGTAATTTTGTTTTCTTCATCATATTGCATCTCATAAAAGAAGCCAGGATTTTGAACTCACTTTTTTTTCAAATACTCAACAACGATAACTGCATCTCCATTTTGAATATTTTATAGCATTCACTACGTTGATAATTTTTGTAGTCTTTCTCTAGAAATCCTAGATTCTCAACACCACCTGCCTGTCTACCCATGTATTCCATCATTTGTCCAACAAAAATCCCAGAAAGTACACCTATGTCTGCTTGGGCAGCCCGACCTTCAGAAATTTTCCTTTGAGATCTGTGCATATGACTCTCAGGCGTAGAAGTGAGGTCATGGTTATGGTTAGACTCAAATTTTGTTACTTTCCATATTCGTCCTTGAAGATGAATTGCCATGAAAGCATTACATCCCGTTCTCATTTCATTCCTACACTTTTTAACAACAACTCTTTTGTGATCAAATGCCCGAGATCATTCTTTTGAGCAACAAAGCTTTCTATACGTCATTTCATCGTTTGCATTTTTACGACATTTACTTTTGTGTGCACCAAATACAAGCTTACGAGTATAATGATTATAGAATTCCCATACAGCTAATTTTGATTCGAACTCCATGCCAATTTCTGGAATTTCAAAAAAGAATCTACATCTTGCCCCTCAGTATTCTTCATTTGATTGTTTAGCCACATCATTAGTACTAGAATCAACATTCTCAACGTCCATTGACCTAAGTTCTAAGAGAAAGATGAAATGTATATAAATTATCTAACATTGAAATCAACATAAATTTACTAGAGTAATGCCCAAAAATACACTACATATGGAAAAAATAAAAATGTAAATTAGAGAATGAAACATAAATGACATCGTACGTGGGTATGTTGGTTTGGATTGAGTAATTACGGGCATTGGTCTCCTAGTTGTGGATAAAAAGACACATTTTAAAGTAGGTGGAATAAAAATAAATTCAAATCTAACATTGCAATTCGCAGGTTGACCTTCGGGTTCAAATAAGAATACATTCTTAGCTGCTTTTCTAACGTCAATTTGGTGAAAACGAGAGTAAAGTTAAACAGACTAGCCCATGGGTTGTCGTGGATCTTGATTCGATTTTAAAAGTCTATATATAACTTTTGTATTAACTCAGGTATATAAATAAGCCTCTGATAATGTGTCTATACCGACGATTGATCTCTTTCATTCACAAATAATTTTACAAATAAACTGCTACTTTACTATTTTGTCTACAACTTTTATATCAATGCAGCTATAAAAATGAACAGAAAAATAAGTCGTCTACCGTTTACATGTTTCATAAGTCATCATAAATTGGAAATCATTTGTCTAGTGAGTAATATTATTTTCTAGTTGCAAAACCGTTAGATTTTTGTAAAGATCTTCATGCTTTTTGGGTTAATAAGACAATGAGTTTTCGACATCATATTACAATGTTCCAAGTCTGATTACAAAGCAACGAAGAAACTTATTCATGCATAAGATACAAATATCTATTGAACTCTTTGCTCGTATATAGCTAAGTATCATATAAATTTAATTAAAAACATACCGGAATATTGATGACGGCTCTTGACAATTTTAATTACAAAATAACGAAAAAGATGAAGTTATAACCGGCTCTTTTTGGCTTTACGAAATCCCCAGACGCAGAGTAACAAACTGCAGTTTTCGACTGAATCATAACAGTTGTATTATCAACAAGACACGACAACGATGTATATATAGGCAATAATCAAAATAATTACTCCTATCGAATTCCAGATGAATCCTTCTATCCTAGTTGTACAAGACTTTCTTTTTTAGTAAGATAAGTCCAAATGAGATATGAATTACGTCAATCTTTGTAATATATATATAATAAATAAATACATTGATGACGTACTTATTTCTTCCCTTAGGCACGAAGTGAGAAAATTTCGTATTAGGCATGCGAGTATAAGTTCCTTTTGTGAACCGGATTAGGAAGTTCAAGTACCAAGTCCCTTAACGACAGCTTTACGTCTAATCTTTTACCCATAGGGTCAGTGAATAAACTCCACGCTACAAGTAGAGGAGTCCGGACCAGCGTGATCCTGCTGGGAACCAGGACCAGCAGATCCGAAAAAGGAGTACCGCGTCACCCTAAGCTTTATGCATCATCTTCATGGGCAAGGTATAAGCCCGAAAGGCCGAAAGATTTCTCCAACCCCGCCACTACTTTTTCCCTCCATCCCTACCGCTGCTTTTTCCCTCCACTCCGCTGTGATTTGGGATAAGGTTAGCATTGACAAAAAGGGGAAAGAAAGAGTCGATGAGTGGGGATGCCAAGAAAAGGGATACATGGCCACGTTGAAATTAACAGGCACACATGGTAGTTTTGAGATGACCGCCAATTTTAACCGGGCGGCAAGCGACAGTCCGCTAGTCCATCTGGACCATCTATATAGTCTGCAGCATTAGCATTTAGAACGCCGGAAAAAGGTGCTGAGAATGCTCGCATTTGTTGTAGTCTTCGTCGCTGCCACCTCCAAGGAACTCTACAGATCAATTTCAGGCTTTGTGCCGACAGGAAGCAGAGATGCCCTCCAACTACCGCTTGTTGGTTGAGCCAGTACTCTTATTCACAGGAACCACCTCTGGATGTCCACCGATATGTTCGCTACTTCAAGTTGTTGATGGTGCCATCATGGTTACGTTCTCAAACATATATTGCACCGCTTAGATGATCTTCACAGGTCTCCCCGTCGACCGGCTAGGATTAGCGAAAAAGTAAACACTCTCACTTTACCCGAATGATTTTCTATTTGAGTAGTGATACTTGGTAGAGTAGACTAGTAGACGTTTCTATTTGAGTATTTCTAAGAAGTTCATCTCAACTTTCTATATTATTCAGATTTTCGATCAATACTAGAACAATTTCTTAATTACTGGAAGGCTTTTAACCTAGATCTATAGAAAAATAAAAGTAAAGTATGTCACTTGATTATTGATGATTGACATTACGGTTGAAGAGAAATACATGAATCAAATTGATCATTCATGTTGGTGCTAATCTTAAGATCATTCCTACGATGCAAAGAAGAAAATCCATAAGAACATGATTCATTTTTTATATATAAAAATCGTCAAGAACTTGTATTTATGAGTTAAAATAAGCATTAGAACGATACTTGTTGGAGTAGGCCCAGAAATGGTATTTTGGAGTAGACTAATGTACAACATTCATAAATTTCAACGTTTTGTATAAACATGCTTTATTTAGTTGTATTATAATTTAGTTAATTACAAAATAGAAATGAAATATCACTTTAGTCAATAAATCATGAATACTAGTTGGCTAGGAATAATAACAGAGTCTAGAATTGTAATAGAGTCTAGATTAAACATTAACAATTTTATAACGATATGCGGCCATGAAGATTGTTTAGCAATCTACTTAATATAATTTTTTCTAAATTAAAAAAAAATAATGGTCATAAATACATTATGAAGCATTAATAACTTTGTAACAACTCCCTCTCTCTGTTATTCCCATTTAAGATAGACCAAAAGGACAATGGCCATTACAACATAACAGTGTTGATGGTTTAGCAATTAACAAATAATAATTAATAAATTTCACTAAATAGAAAAAAAATGGTAACAAAATGAAAGATAAACTCTTCACTAACGAATTACATGATAGAAAATTAAAGTTTGCAGCATGAAATAAAATCTACGTAGCTAATTGCTCCCGGTAGTTTTAAACATCTTTTCTTTTTGTTCCATCTTCTCTAGAATTCCACATTGCAAAATAACAACAAATTAACCTAAAATGTCGTGATACAAAAAGACACTCAGTATAACAAGTTATACTAGTATGTGAGGAAAATAAAATATCCGCATCTAGGTGTAACAACATATTCATTTAAATCAGCAATTATGATTGCAAAATTGAATGTACATTTTCTTCTTAACTTCTCAACTTAACCTCTGTGGTACACTCCCTCTCTGGAGTACTCATGTAGGGTACCTTCTCTCTAGGGCTTAGTCCCTACAGTGGACTTCTGATAACCTCTCATTCCTGGGCTTGATTTGTTATGAAATTCCTTTCTCGGCTCAGCCTCACAATGGTCATCCTATCCCGGCTTGGCTTCATAATGACCATTATATCCCGACTTGGTCTTGTTAGTGATCATCCTATCCTGACTTGATCACCCAGCTTGGCTTCATAATGACCATACTATCCCGACATGGTCTTATTGGTGATCATCCTATCCTGACTTGATCACTCGTGATCAAAATGGCATTTCATACATCCCTCATGTATCACTTAAATCCAACAAAGATAGTTGAGAAAGTTATACTTATATATTATGATACTCAAAGAGGATTTAAAGATTGTATGAATTAAATAAACAACCAATAGTCTATTTGCAATCAATTTGAAAAACCTTGGACCTCGAGAGTCGTTTAAGTTGAGTAGTCATAGGCGTAACCACATACCTTTCTCAGAAGAGATCAAAAATCCAAGATATGAGATGTTGAGAATAAGCAAGCAATCATCCTGAAATCAATGCATAACACCCAAGGATTACTTCAAAATCTATCATTTAGACTGACTTGGGTTTGAAGTTGGATCAACTTAGGGTTTCATTAGGGTTTTAGCTTTCCAAACCCTAATTATCACTTTTAATGCCTTTTTACTTTACAAACCCTAATCTTATCATTAGATGAATTTTTATTCACAAATTAATTCGAATATGTCCTTTATATTAAAAAAGACTAAGCTTTATCCAATTACATCATTTAAACATGCATGATCATTAAAGCAAAAAAATTAGGGTTTTATACATTTAACACATTAGAGATAGAAAATTTAGACACTTGTATAAATCAAGACAAAATTAGTTCTTGAAACTATTTTTATTACATTCCTTGCATTTTTCTAATCAATTTTCATATATAAACTATCATCATTGAACCTTCCTATGACTTTCTACAATTTAAACAAAATTAATTGATACTGGTCAATCAGAGCTTTCTACCTACGCGATGAGCCCGGGCCCCGACCTTGCCAACCCAGATGGGCCTAGCCAATGGGCTCATGCCACTTGGCGGTCCGTGCTTGCGTGGACTTCATTTATTCATGCAAGAAAAGAGGAAAAAGGACAAAAGTGTCCTTACTTGTGTGAAGACATGTCAGGGGTAGACTGGTCTTCCCCCCTATCTTCTTCTTCCTCTCATCTGCTCGTGAGTAGACTCCAGTGAGTCAACAGAAGGGTAGACTCTGAGGATCTCTCCATCTCAACGACAAGCAAAGATGCGTTCTTCTTCATCTTGATCCATCAATATCGATGAGAGCCTCAATTGTCCAGGAGATGATTTGGGCGAGGAGAAGGATAAAAAGGATCGTCAGCTACACAAAGATGTTTCGGGGAGATGGGAGACAAGGCTAATAGTGAATTTGAAGGTGGAGAACCAAGTCTAGGTTCACCCAAAGCCTTGCGATCGCATTGGTGATTTCACATTGGATGCACATGCCCTTATATAGACCTGGGGTTGAGGGTCATATCTTATTATGTTGGAGATTTGGGTAATTCATCAAGAGTTCTACAAGCTAGGAAAAACCTAGGGTAGGTAGGTTTACATTGATCGCACATTAATCACACGAAGCTACTGGAAAGAATTCCAATGTCCCCCATGCACTGAGTTGCGAGAAAAAAGATCAAGAAATCATACCTTTACTGCTCGACTTTCCTTCTTCTTCGTGAGCTAGAAGATGATCTTTTAATCATCGGATCCTGATCCAAGGGACAGTGATGCGTGTGACAACATAAATGTCTATGGGTAGTATTTTCCAAATTGGAATATGTGTTACATTTAATGTATATTCCTATCTATTTATTCACTTTAGGATTTTTAGAAAAATCCATATCTTTTCCACCTTTTATCCTTTTAATCTCAAATTTTAAGGGAAATCCATAATTACCTTTCTCTAGATGTAGGCAAGATTAGGGAAAAAATACTCAAATTAAAGGTGTTTTTGTTAGTCTCCAAGTCTCCCTCTTTATTTCATTATTTAGGGCATCAAATCAATTCTTTTCTCTTTCTACCGTTTCCATATCTCTTATTTTGATTACTTTTCTCATTAGAAACCATGTGAAAACAAAACCAAACCATTAGTGGTCTTGTACACCACCTGTCTATAGAGTTTCATATAATTCCATATCTATATTATTAATTACCCATTACCTTTTTTAATTCACTTAATGTTGGATTTTCTTTCTTCCTTTATCCCTATATTCATTTTTGGTTTATTAAAACTAGAAAAAACCACAAAAACCATTATAAGGAATATTTGTAAATGAAATCCATACTTTTAAAACAAAGCACACCAAGTTCCCAATGTACCCTTATTATTCAAATAATTACATTTCAATTATGTAAATACATGTGAATAGCATGTTATACCAAACATTGTTTGGATGATAATATACATCATTAGGCCAAGAATACGCCACATGTGAAGCACATTAATTTAACATTTGACTAGTTAATTAAGGGTATTACATCTAGAAGTATTCTGATAAGATCAACCATAATTGTAACCATAATGGGAAAAACCACCATATGAAACACTAGTAAAAGTTACATGACCCTATTATATGGTGAAATCATAACCTGCATATATGTTCAAAGTTCGAAACAAGATTTATTGTAATGTGACACTAGTATGACTATTTTAGCTGTGATAATCAATTTTCTAGTGTTTTTTGTTGACTTTTGTGTGTGGTCACGTCAGGTTGAGGCAAGAGGGTCATGGTAATTATCTTTGATCTTTTCTAAGGGTGGGCATGGTCTGGTCAAGTCTAGTTTGACCCTAAAATCATAGACCAGACCATATAAAGTGGTTGAAATTTTTTTCGAACCAAAATTGACTAGTAAAAATATATGTATTGAACTTAACTTGACAGCTAAAATATGGCCAAGTTTGGTTAAGTTCAGTCTGAAACCACTACTACCTAGTATTTACAAGCCACACATATAAATGAAGATAAAAAATAATTTGATTTAATTTTGATGCCAAGTTATTGGTGCTCTTCATTAAACATTAGACTTAATAACATGAATTAAATATTTTTTGAAACATTAGATGGAATAATTTATATATTACATGCAATAATTAAATTTGAAATTATTTTAGAAGATTATATATATCAACTAGAACCTTAGTATTAAAGTCACGTGTATACTAATAACATATATTATGTTGATGTCATTTGAAATATTGTCTCTATGTCAACTTAGTCATAGCTAAAATAATTTACTTGAGTTTATATATAGACACACACATACACATATATCAAGTTGGTCAATTTCGGTGTGTTCGATTATCTAGTTGCCAAGATTGTGACCACACTAGTAAAAGGACGGTTTAAACATTTTTAAAATCAATCTTGACTGCAATACCCATCCCAACTAGACTTAATCAGGTGGTTTGATTAAGTTTGATTTGGTCTAATGGTCAAGTTTCATTTCCTCTCCAACCCTAATATTTTTTGAACCATGAAAAAATATTGTTTACCGTCCTAATAGATTTGACTTTTTCAATTAACAACATGTTTCACTGGTGTAGATATGGATGTGCATGAGTCTATAGAAGGTTGAGCATGCTGTTATAACTTATACGATTGACTATGTACACACACTTATAATCAATTATGCTTGCTTATTCCTTTCATTAACATGTACAATTTCTTAAGTGTTGTGTATACCTGATTCTTATTGTGGAATGTTGGGAGATTGTCGTTGTTGGTCTTGCATATTTTCTTGTTGTTCACATGAACACTTCTTCCTCAAGTTTCACACTTCGTTACATGGTGGTGCCTAAGTTCACTATAATTGTTCCATTCTTGTTCTAAAGTTTGGCTAGGAATAAAGTCTTGGTCAACTTGATTGCATCGTAGATGTTATTGAAGTCTTCAACCGGATTTTCTTGGGATAGAGGCATCAACAACCTTCTCATGCACATAGCAAAAAGGCAATAGTCTCCCTACACAAAGTGATTTATGATGACGTGATAGTATATGATAAGCATCCAATCTTGTTTTATATGGTTCTTCAGTCATTTTATCCTATTCATTTCTCTTGAGTAGGCATATTTTGGCCTATATGAACATGTTGGTGGTTTTGCATTATGTCCTTGAAGCATACTTCATGGAAAATATAACAATGATAGTTTTCTAATTTTTTTTTGAAGTTACACATGGAAGGGATGTATGAAAAGTTAATCAACTCCCATGCGCCCCCACATATTAGTATGAAAAAATACATCCATGTGTAGTTGATCGTAATATGCATTTTGATCTTAATAGAGTTACCTTAGACATCCTAAAGATGGATAATCCCTATTCTAAAGGCCTCATGATATTATTCATTTAGAATAAGAATGACCATTTGAGTATATTATTTGTCATCGTGACATTGTCTAACATCCTACTTGACATATACATTTTTTGTTAACATCGGAAAAGTACCCCAAATGAGCATTCGACAAAAATTATCATACCAAAGACTCATATTACCATGATAAATACTCAAATTAGAAGAAGTACATTGTGGCCAATCCTTTATGTATTTGATGGTTGAGGAAAAGTTCATAAAAATATAACAGAATAACACTACAAAAGGTCATTCTTGTTATTACAAGAGTGACTCTCTTCATGCTTGGAGTCATTTATGCTAAATTATTTTCTTTTGTTAATCTATGTACCAATACCACTTCAATAATGGTGGTTGTATTCTATTTTATTGTTAAATGTTGGTACATTGTAATTATGTGTTCTTTTTATTGTCGTGGCATTTATGAACATTAACATTTCTTCCTCACTCTTGTTCTATGGTGGTGCATAAGTCTGTTACCATTTCTCCATGCGTATACATTTAGTCAACAATTCCTACTTGGTCGTTGATGATTACATTGGAGATGATCATTAGTTCTTCTTTAAAATAATCAACTTTTTATTTGTGGAATATTATCATTAGTCATAGTTACTTCCAACGAAGGTTCATGAAAGATGGAATGAATATATTTATAACATTCTAACTTAAATACTAAGGCTAATATCATACATAAAAATATATTTTTATAATGAATTTCGTATAATTTCTAGTGTGACACTTCTTATGAAATATATAGAAAACTTAATGTTACTTGTGGATGGTCTAAATGTGTAAATGATGACACGTAATACTTAGGGAATATTATTGTATAAAAGGAAAATTTTTCTAAGAGATTTTGTTCTCTAACTCCTATGTTTTGGAAAAAGACTTAATTACTTAGAAGAATTGTTGGGCCTTTCTACTTTGTAGATTGGAGAACTTACAGAGTGTTTAGAGACATATGAGGTCAGTAACTAAGCTCAAGATGAGAAAGAAGATAAAAACAACCATTGCAAAAAAATTGACTTTGCACTCAAAGCATGATCTACAAAGACATCCTCCTCCTCTGGAGAAGAATCAAGTAGTAAGGAAGCAAGACAATTTGTTAAGGTAAGAATTACACTAAATTGTATTAATATATTCATCAAGTATGTTTTATACATGAAGGGTCATTTTAAAGATGATTGCTTCAAACTCAAGAAGGATAATAAGAAACATTCGAAGAGAAAAAGTAAGGCCTGAAATCTAGTTTGGGATACCTCCCCTAGATTGAGATCAACTAGAGAACAAGAAGCATTCCATCTTGTAGTATAGTGCCTCATTTAAAAATATGTTAAAAATGATGGAACCACGGTGAGACGACCCGATTACAAATCAAGTCATCCCAGTAATATCACAGAATAACCATAAATAGCGGCCTTTTCCACGAATTTCTTATAAAAAGGAACCAAAACATTATATAAATGTGGTTCATATCGTATATACATTGTACCGTCTCATCTCGAGGATAATAGATACCAATTGTTTTACCTTAACATATATAAAAACAACATAAAACCTTCAGGCAATCAAACCAAAATCTCAATCCGTTCATAAAAACCACTAAGAGCTATCTCCCAAGGACCTGAGAGTACAGAGACAACACATAGGACTTCTATCTACAAGACACGATATACATTGTACTCAACCTAAGCTACTACTGTTGTCCCAACTGGTGTGGTCCTTCCTCTGCAGCCCGGTTCCTATGCCCTTGTCCGTGTCCACCTAAAAAATGTGGATCCCACGGAGTGAGACTATTGTTCCAGCGAGAGATATAACTCTCTACCAACAATATTATTATCACAGGAAATAGTATAAAACTGAGTAGAGGATATTTCATACAACTAGCAGGTATATTTATTGATAACAAAATTTAGTCAGCTATTTACTTTAAAAGGAATATGAAGAATATGTATAATATTTATCTACTAAGATGTATAAATGTAATGAAGCATCAACCAATGTTTTCCGTATTTAATCCTTAAGCAAATACGGTACATGGCTGATTACATATTCACATTCACAATTATACCCAGAGGAGATGAGGTATACCACTCATACTACAATCGACCACTAGTAATTCAAAATCGGTACCATACAAGGTCAGTGGTAGAGCCGGATGTCAAGACCTCACTTGTCTCGGTCAATATGAGACCATTTAGACTTAGCAAGACATCTTGTGTTAGCTACAATTAGATATGTCGGGGTATAGCGACATCTTCCCTATAGAGTTATAGCCGTAGCATGTACTCTCTTCAGGAGAAGACCACTAAGCTTTTCCAGATTATTTGTCATCTGGAAGACCACTGAGCGATCCTGGTTTAGCATCATCAGGAAGTCCATTGAGCAACCTGGTGTATTTGGGGAGTCCACTGAGCACCTTCATTTAGTTTGGGGAGTCCACTGAGCACCGTGGTATTATGATTTACATATTAAAAAATATGCATACTGAGTAAAACTCATTTCACCATTCAGCAAATGCTGACACTGAATGGATCTATGGTCTGGGCAACTACATGATAATATTTAACTTGCTTAGTTAAGTTCATTTCCGTATCTTTTAGCATCAATCAAGTTACAAACAAGAATTATTTCAGATGCTACAAAGAAATGCATAAATGTGTTTATCAAGTACTTTCATGTTCTTTGAAACACATAGATCACTTAGAATTTCATTCTCTTATCATCATCATTCTTGGGTATTCAAACCCTTAGTTCATCATTGAGTCTTGTAACCACTTAGCAAGTAACAATTACCTCTAGGTCATCAGACCGGAGTATTTATTCAGACAGTTCACATAGCTCATTGAATCTATGTTATATAACATCATAGCTCTTTCTTGGCTATACTCATTACTTTATGATATCTACATGGTTAGTATATCATGCTATTCCCAATATCACATACAAGTCATAACCATGTAATACAAAAGAAAAATATTATTTCCATGAATTAGATTTAGAGTTTCCCTTTAACAGCTGATTAGGGTACAAAACCACCTCATCACCTACTCTTAGGGTTATGATTTACCTTTACTATTCAATTAGGGTTTCAAGATCTCATCATAAAAGATTAAACCCCAAATCATACTCTATTCATGATGGGAGTATTAACACATGTTCATTACATAATTAACATTCCAATCTTAGTTTCTCTCTTATCCTCACTAGGGTATTGATTACTTAATTCACCTCTTAAGGCCTATTAGCTCATCATCATCTAATTGAATTAAACTCATTGTGTCTCGATATTGCATTAATCATATAACATACATCACTTGGACAAGTCTAATGAATTAGAGCATGCCTACCATATCGGGTATCATGGTGTATAATGTTATCCTATCATTCTTGAAGATGCACCAATCATCATATTGTGGATCCATATTAGTCATGTGGTAAAACACATCATCATATTGGGTTTAAGGTTTATCACCTAACACCATATCGTGTAGGCCATGTCGGGTTAGCAATTACTTAGATTTTACCATCTTAAGTCAACCTCATATCGTGTATGGGTTAGACTCTTGACTTATATCGGGTTTAAAGATATATTCGATTCTCATATCGTGCACAAGAGTGCACCATATGAGGCATATCATGTATTTCTTTATCATGTATCGTTTAAGTAATATAGAGATAATATTGTAATGGTTACCATATTAGTTTTCCATCTTGGATTACCATATCGGTTTCCATCTAGGATTACCATATCAGTTTTCATCTTGGATTTACCATATCAGTTTCCATCTTGGGTTCACTATATCAGTTTATTTGTTGGGTATCATATAGGGTTACCTATATTAAATAAACCCTTGAGCTCATAACCTTTTTATATTTTCAAGGTTTAGTTCTTTTATCATAGTTAAATGACAAGCTAGATACTTAGTTAACTCTTCAACCCATCACAAGGTAAATAGGAGTATGTCGAGTTTCAAGGGCAATTCATCTCGGGTTCCCTTTCTTCATCTAGGTTTTTCACCATATCAATTAGAGTATGCCATATCATGTGAAAGACATAACCTTATCCTTTTATTATGTATAAGGTGAAAATAGGTATCTCCTATATCATCCATAGGACATATCTTATATTGTATATAAGGTATTATCCACTTCCATATTGGGTGAACCACAATCTTGGGTTCCATATCATATTTCAAGATTCTTCAACCCATATCGGGTTGTACCACTATGATGTCATCATCATCAACCTCGAGACCTTTGTCTTGCTATTTGAAATCATGGACAACAATCCTAACTACTTATTGGAACTCATAGATATATCAATTAATCAAAGGAAATCAGAATTTGAACATAATCAACAAGTTCAAAAATATTGAAAAATGGATAATAACCTAACACTGCGCCGCCCTACGGTCTGCGCCGCCTCCAGGCGTTTCTAAGGTAAGCTCCTTCCAACCCCCCGGAGGGGGTCTCCCTCCTCTCCCACCGATGCCATGGCCACGAAAGAGACTCCTGGTGGTAGGGTCCCAAATGCGACCGTGCGTTCCATTCCCAGACGGGCCTGGAACCAGGTCTTGGCCGGCGGCAGACTCGATTCCGAAAAACACTCCTTTAGCCCGCCTGTGAAGATTGATGGCAAGAGATTTGTTACCATTGACGAGCCGACATATGAAGCCATGGAAGGATGCTGCGAGCACACGGTGATTCTGTACGTGATGGGTAGAAGACCTTACTACCATCATCTTCTTGATTGGATTCGTAGGGTTTGGAAACCTAAAGGAGGCTTCAACATGTTCTCCAAACCTAACAAATTCTTCCTTCTCCGCTTCAACTCGGCTGAAGATAAGAAGAACATCATCGAAGGAGGCCTGAGATGGTTTGATAGCCGTTTGGTGGTCATCAAGGACTACAAGACCGGGGACGACCTGCAGAAGGATTTCTTCAGCACCATACCGGTGTGGATTAACATTCCAAGTATGGGACGCAACTGGTCCCCAAGGGCGGTTGGGATCGTGGCCAGCCGTGTAGGGAAGCTGCTCAGGATTAATTTTAAATCGCTTGGTCAAGAGTCATTGGGTGAGGCGCGAGCTCTGGTGGAGATTGACGCTGCTGAAGATCCTCCGCTGGAGGTATGGGTTAACATGCCTAAACGAGACCCTATGCCAGTGAAGATTCAATACGAGCATGTTCCGAAGCGGTGTGCTGCGTGCAAGGTGTTTGGACATGATGGGTCTGACTGCCCGATCAATCCGACCGTTGTAGAGGAGGCTTCTGCACCTGCAACTCAGATATGGAAGACCATTGGGAAGAAGGGCAAATCTGTAGACGCTATTCTTGATGGCGACCCTGGTGATGCTATTGTTGAGGACGATGCCCCTAGAGACGCTCGGTCTTCTGTTGGCGCTTCCTCCTCCCATTCGGGTAGTAATGGTGGATCCAAGGTGGTGAATTTGGATGCTGACGCTGCAAATAATGCGCAAGATACTGGTGGTGACGGCAGCGTAGTGCAACCTTTGGACGATGACAACACTCCTAGGTCTGCTGGCTTGGTTGGGCGTCAAGGCGGAAGTGTTGCTGCTGGGGTGGTTGCGACTCCGGTTAATGTTGTGTCTAATGATGCTGCAACGGCTGTTGTAGCGACGCTACATCACGGTGGAGCTGATAACGATGGTGATGGGGTGGTTGCGACTCCGGTTAATGTTGTGTCTACTGATGCTGCAACGGTTGTTGTAGTGATGCTGCGTCACGGTGCAACTGATAACATCAGAACGACTGTTGTAGCGATGCTGCATCACGGTGCAACTAATAACATTGGAACAGATGTTGTAGCGACGCTGCATCATGGTGCAACTGATAATGTTGGTGCTGATGCTGTTGTTAATGGGTCTTGTAGGACGGATGCATACATTGTTGGTTTAGGGGAAACTCCAGTAGTTAGACATTCCACCGATGCTTCTGCTTCCTCATCGTCCAAGGCTTCAAGAGCGTCCAAAGGTGATGGGTCTCGTAAGACCCGCTCTGCAGCCAAAGGTCATTAATGACCTTTCTCATGACCAATGTTCGTGGCTCTGGGAAGCCACGCAAGAAGAAAGAAGTGAGGAGAACCATTCTCGATAATAAAGCGACTATGGCCTTTCTTGTTGAATCTAAAATCAAGTCTCATATGCTCCATACATCTGACCGTATGTTCCCTAAAGGCTGGTTATGGGTTTCTAATCATATGCATGATCTTAATGGTCGTATCTATGTTGGATGGAATCCTAATTGCTAGACTACTTCTGTGGTTGAGATGGATGATCAACAGGTCACTTTTAAATGCATTAATAAAGGTGGTCTCATCATCTACACTACTGCTATATATGCTAGGAACTCTGTGTCTGAGCGTTCTTTTCTGTGGCGTACCTTGGAGAGGATTGATACTAGCATAGATGAAGCTTGGCTTATCACTTGTGACTTCAATAACATCAGGAAGGAAGAGGAGAAGGTTGGGGGTCGTGAGGTGCCCTCTGTTATCCTTAGTTCTTTTAATGCTGCTCTTGATAATGCTGGTCTAACCGAATTACCTGTCATTGGTAAGGAGGTTTATACTTGGCATAACAAGCAAGGTGTTGCTAAAAGGGTGGCGTGCAAACTTGATAGAGCCTTTGTTAATGATGCTTGGCTGACTAAATTTTCTGGTTCCAAAACAAAGTTCATCACATGTAATTATTCAGATCACTTTGCTCTTAACATCAATATGAAGCCTATCTCTTTCAAGAAGAAGCCTTTTCGTTTTCTCAATTTTTGGCTGGATTGGGAAGGTTGTTGGGACATTATTAAAGAGGCTTGGACGACTGAAATTCACGATAATCCTCTCTTCCAATTCTGTCACAAACTCAAGAATGTCAAAGAGAAGTTGAAGATTTGGTCCAAACAATATGTCAACCTCAAGAACCTGATTGCTAGAAAAAGAATGGAGTTTGATGACATTTCAGCTATGGTCCGTAGATGTCCTCCAGATCCAGATCTCATTCATGCTAAAAAACAAACCCTTGAAAGACTGGACTTGCTTCTTAAGGCTGAAGAGGTTTATTTCTGGAAGCGTAGCAGAATGGAGTGGCTCTCCATTGGTGATAGAAACACTACTGTCTACCATACCATGGTCAAGAGACGGGATGCTATCAACTCTATAACTGAACTTTTTAACTCACATGGTAATCTTTTGTAGGATAAAGATGCTATTGCTGACAACATTGTCCAGTATTTTGAACAACTATATAATCAACCTTGTGATGCATTAGTCTCTTGTATTCCAGATTGGTCACCACTTGTTTCTGGTATAGACAATGACATGCTATGCTCTATTCCAAGTTTGAGTGAGGTTCGTGATGTTGTGTGGAGCATAGGACCTCACAAAAGCCCAGGCCCAGATGGCTTCAATGGTTACTTCTATAGGGGTAATTAGAACGTCATTTGTGATGATCTCCTTAAGGTTGTCCAATGGATTTTTGAGGGGGGTAACATGGTTAGGCAAGTCAACCATATTTTTCTTGCTCTTATTCCCAAGAAGGACATTGTTTCGTCCCCTGCTGACTTCAGGCCTATTTCCTGCTACTCGATGCTCTATAAAATTATTGCTAAAGTCATATCAAGGAGACTAGCTACTATTATGCCAAAGATTATCTCTCCCTACCAAGGTGCTTTTATCAAAGGTAGGAGTATTGAGGATTGTTCCCTTCTTGTGGCTGAATTCACTCTTAGATTTAATCGGAAATCTAGTCCTCCCGCTGCTTGCATCAAGTTGGATATTACTAAGGCTTTCGATTCTGTTCGTTGGTCTTACCTTTGGGATTGTCTTTGTGACCTCAGGTTCAATGGGAAATTTATCTCCATTCTTAAGCAATGTGTGGAAACTCCATCCTTTTCTCTCTTACTTAATGGTCCATCGGTTGTCTTCTTCAAAAGCTCCAATGGTCTTAGGGAAGGTGATCCCCTATCCCCTCTACTTTTCACTATTGCTATGGAAGGTCTCAGCAGATGTCTTGAGGAGTTGTATGATAATAGACTCATCAGGAGGTATTCCATCAATGGGACCAAAGCTCTTAGCCATCTTCTGTTTGCGGATGATGTACTTATCTTTTCCGAGGGACGTCTATGCAGCCTTGTCAAACTTAAACAGGTTTTGCTTGAATTTGGTTCTGTTTCTGGCATGAAATGCAATCCGAACAAAACACATATTTTCTTATCCTCTTCTTGCCGCAATAAGGACGCCTTAATTAGCTGCTTGGGTATTCAGCGTGGTACGTGGCCCACAAAGTATCTTGGTTTTCCTATGGCGGGAGGCAACCTCAGGAGGCGCCATTTCCATGAATGCTTAGATAAGCTCAGAGATATGATACAGAGATGGCCTGGTTCTAAAATATCTATGAATGGTCATCGTGTGCTTGTTAAGCACTGTGCCATGGGTCTGATCAGCTATTGGATGCGTATGGGTGACATCCCTCCTGTTGTCTTACGAAGAATGGAGTTGTTACTTTCTTACTTCCTTTGGGGTAGCTCAGTGCACCCCTCTAGTTGGTCACGTTTAGCTTACCCGCTTGGTGAAGGTGGCTTGAGGCTTAAGAGACTTGATGAACTTGCGGATTGCCATTCATTACATCGCATCAAGAAGTTCACCCAAGCTCAAAGTATATGGAGCTCATGGATTTCTTGTAGGTATGGTGATACCTTATCTATTGCTTCCAGGAATGGCTCTACTTGTCATAGACGTATGGTTGCTCTTTGACCTTCCTTCTCAGCTTGGGAAGGAAAGGATCTTTGGGAGAACGCTAGACAAAAGCATCCATCTGATAAGGCTTATGGAAATCTGTGGCTCTCCAAGCATTACCCT
Organism: Alisma plantago-aquatica; assembly: GCA_963693085.1. NCBI lineage: Eukaryota > Viridiplantae > Streptophyta > Magnoliopsida > Alismatales > Alismataceae > Alisma > Alisma plantago-aquatica. The sequence goes on from OY856409.1 coordinate 1,640,000,988, forward strand.
AGGTGGAGTCTTACTACCTTTAGAGCACTCACAAATGTACTACCTACTATGGAAAAGATTAGTTCCTAGTCAGGGGCTCCTATTCCTACATGTTTGCTATGTGGCCAACACAATGACTCCATTTCACATCTTTTTGGGGGCTGCAAATACTGGAAATATATTTGGGGACGTGCTCAACTTAAACTCAACATCAGAGCATCATATTCCCTACATGATTGCCTCATGGATCTTGGTAAAAGGTCAAAGCAATCCAGAATCATTGAACGTTGGGCCATCACTGGTGTTGTTCACTTCATTTAGGAGGAGCACAATAAAAGGCTACATAACAGTGGTGCTTCTAACTCTCGCGTCATCTTCAGCCGTCTTGCACTTGAGATCAAGAGAATGTACTTTACTTTTAAATCTTGTCTTGATTTTCCTCCTATTATAACTAGGAATCGGGATCTGTTGTAACCATTTCCTAGGAGTGCGTAGTCACATGTATGGGTGTGGGTTGTAACTTTGTCCCCTTTTAGGGGGTTTTTGGAATATACTTACCCAATTTTCCAAAAAAAATGATAATAATATAGATGGGTTCAAGGTATATAGCCCCCCTCTCAAGCAACTTCCAAGATTAAAACTTCATGTTCCAAGGTTGAAGATGAGCCTATCCAAAATCTAAGACTTGAGCTCCTAGCTTTTGCACAATTCTCTACTCCCAATGGTCGATATTACCTTTGCTAGGTTACTATGACCTACTTGGCCGATATCTTTTATATTTGGCCGATACCAAGCTCTACCACTTAACTCTCCTCACTTACACATGATACAAGAGTGGCATGCATGATATCTAAGGAAAGGTTGCTAACAAGATTTCAAAAATTCTACTAACAAGTGATGGGCAGGGTATTTATACTTGGGGTTTATAGAAAGGAGTGTAAGAGGTGTCTTTATCTTAAGCTACTACATGCCACCTAGCCATGAATGGTTGACACATCTATTTGCATGCATCCCATAATTATATTTCCACAAAAAAATTAAAGTTCACGAATAATGCAAGGGATAAGGGTCATCTTCTTTGGTTATCTTCTTCCACTCACTACATTATTATATTCAACTCAATCTTTTCTTGAGACAAGTTGCAAGTCGATACATATCACTTCTTTGAAGTGCCTTACCCATCATGGGCAAAGCCAAAACTCCACAAACCGATAGGAGACTCCCTTTATGGATCCATGGCCGATAGGGACTCCCATCCTAAGTCCACAACTTAATATATTGCTTTCAACTTATGCATTTTCTTGGTCTTTTCATTACTAAGAGTGACATTATTCTAGGATGATTCAAACATAGTGTCTCCTTCTTTCTCTTTCCTCTAAATGATACTAGGAAGGGGTAGAGACAATTTAGATATAGTAATTTACACATCAACCCTACATTTTGAATATATTACAATTTGTACCATAATTGATGCACCAAGCACTTAGCATTTTTCAACAAGTTCTCACTTAGAATTTAGGCTTTTCACAAGCCATCACTTAGCATCATTCACTCTCTCATGATTTTAAAACACTTAGAATATATTTAACATGTGATATTTGCAATATAACCCCTCATCTTGGGTAATTTGCACTTTACACTCAAACTATCATATAATGCACACATAGTTTGCATATAAGCTCAAATTTGAAAATAAACTTCACAAAGGGCCTTAATTACTTTTCAAAGGATTAGAACAAGTTTGTAAGTAACTTACATTAAGCAAAACTTCTAGGGTTATGCCATAACACAGGTCAGGAGTGTTACAATTATCAATGCCTAAAAAGGGATTTTGTCCCCGAAATCTCAAGAGAAAAGAAAAGGGTACTTCCTCCTCATCTCTTCCTCTAACTCCCATTTGGATTCTTCAATGCCATGATGATGCCAAAGAACTTTTACAAGAACTATGTCTTTCTTCTTCAACTTCTTGACTCTTTTTTCAAAAATCATTATAGGGCCTTCCACATAGGATATATCTTCATTCAATTCAACCTCTACAAGTTGAAGCACCATCTCTATATTGGGATGACATTTTCTCAGCATAGACACATGAAACATTGGATGTAGTCTATGTAGCTCAGGTGGAAATTCCAACCTATAAGCTACCTTTCCGATCTGTGCTATCACTGGGTAAGGTCCCATAAATCTAGCAGCTAACTTACCCTTCTTCCCAAATATGAGAACACATTTCCAAGGAGAGACCTTGAGATACACTCTATATCCAACTTGGAATTCTAAAGGTCTATGGTGTTTATCGGCATATGACTTCTGCCTATCTTGTGCAGCCTTCAACAATTGTTGTATTACTTTAATCTTTTCAATTGTTTGTTGCACTAACTCAGGACCCAGAAGTTGGTATTCTCCAGTTTCAAACCAGCATAACGACGATCTACAATGTATACCATATAGGGCTTCATATGGTGCCATATCAATACTAGTCTGATAACTATTGTTATAGGAAAACTCTATCAAGCTCAAATGTAGGTCCCAACTTCCTACAAACTGAAGAACACATGCTCTAAGCAAGTCCTCCAAAGTCTGTATAGTCCTTTCAGACTCTCCATCCGTCTGAGGGTGAAAAGTTGTACTACACTTCAATTGTGTACCCAAGGCTTTATGTAGTCGTTCCCAAAAATGACTCATAAACTGAGGACCTCTATCAGATACAATCGTAGCTGGAACTCCGTGCAACCACATTATCTCATCTATATAGATTTGTGTGAACTTTTCAGCAGTATAGGTTATTTTGATAGGAAGAAAATGTGTTGTTTTAGTCATCCTATCAACTATCACCCAAATGGAATCATGACTTTTGGCTGTCCTAGGTAGACCAACCACAAAGTCCATTATTACGTGATCCCATTCCACTAAGGTATAGGTAGGGGTTGTAACATTCTTGTAGGCTTCTAGTATTCTACTTTAACTTGCTGACACACCAGATACTGGATAACAAACTCTGCTACATCTTTCTTCAAACTGGGCCACCAATACATGTCTTTTAAGTTATGATACATTTTAGTGCTCCCTGGATGCATTGCATATATGGATGAGTGAGCTTCCTCCATAACTAACTTTCATAAGTTATTAATATTAGGAACTATCATCCTACCATGGTAACAAACTATCATGTCCTCTGACTCATGGAAATCATCTCGTTTCTCACTGCCCATCTCTGACTTAATCTGTCAAATCATAGTATCAACATGTTGTGCCTCTTTAATTTATTTTATCAGAGTAGGTTTCACATGCATCTCAGGTAACAATCTGGCTAGTAAAGATACTTCTAACTGCACATTCAACTGTCTCAAAGAGACAAGCATATCCCGCTTATAGTATACTAAAAAATTCAATTGTGCATTATCTGTGGGTAGAGTTGAAGATTTTCTACTCAATGCATCTGCCACTGGCGTTCCCTGGATGATAATTAGTTATACAATTGTAGTCATTGATTAATTCCATATAGTGACGTTGTCTCATATTCAGTTCGTGCTGTGAGAAAATGCATTTTAAATTTTTATGATCAGTGAAAATCTGACATGTTTCTCCATAGAGATAATGCCTCCAGATTTTCAACGCGTGAACCACTGCAGCTAATTCTAGATCATGTGTCGGATAATTCTCCTCATGTTTCTTGAGTTGTCGAGAAGCAAAAGAAACTACATGATCACTCTGCATCAACACATAGCCTAGACCATTCTTAGAAGCATCACAAAAAACAACATATCCCTTTCCCTGCTCAGGTAGAACTAACACAGGAGCACTAGTCAAATTTTCTTTAAACAACTGAAAAGAATATTGACACTTATCATTCCAGACAAAAGGGACTTCCTTTGTGGTTAACCTGCTTAGGGGTAATGCTATAGAAATAAAATTGTTGATAAACCTTCTTTAGTATCCAGCCAAACCTAGGAAACTGTACATCCCAGTCGGTGTTTTGGGTTGTTCCCACTCCACAACAGACTCTACTTTCTTAGGATCAACACGAATACCTGAAGTAGATAAAACGTGTCCAAGAAAAGACACTTCTGATAACTAGAATTTGCTCTTGCTAAACTTAGCATATAACTTGTGCTGTCTCAATAAAGTCAATGCTTGAAGAAGGTGTTGTTGATGTTGTTGTCTATCTCTACTGTATATCAAGATGTCGTCTATGAAAACCACTACAAACTGATAACGGAATGGTCGAAAGATTCATTTCATCAACTCCATAAATGTGGCTAGTGCATTAGTTAATCCAAATGATATAACTACAAACTGATAATGACCATACCTCATCCTAAAGGTTGACTTAGCTATATCACTCTCCTTGATGCGTAATTGATGATATCCTAACCTTAGATCTATCTTAGAGAACATTGTTGTACCACACAACTGGTCAAACAAATCATCGATCCTTGGCAAAGGATATTTGTTCTTAATAGTCACCTTGTTGAGTTGTCTATAGTTTGTACATAGTCTCATAGACCCGTCTTTCTTTTTAACTAAAAGAATTGGAGCATCCCATGTCAAAGTACTCAATCGAATAAAACCTTTTTCAAGAAACTCCTGCAACTGTTTCTTATGTTCTTCCATCTCACCTGACGCCATCCTATTAGGTGTTTGGGCTGTAGGTTGCGTACCCAGAATTAGATTAACCTCAAAATCAATCTCTCGGGGTGGAGGAACATCTGGAAGTTCTTGGGGAAACACATCCTCAAATTTCCTGACAACAGGAACTTAAGAAAGACTAGGGATCTTTGCTCTAGTGTCTACCACATGTGCCAAGCATGCAAAGCATGCTTGTCGCATCAACCTCTCTGCTACCATAGCTGACACTAGATAGGTTGGAAGAATCTTTCCATGCCTTATCACCGTACATAAGCATTGCTTGTTTGGGACCACAATCCAAGACAAATTTATACTTCTCTAAGGTATCCATCCCAAGAATTATATCAAACCCATGCATTTCAAATGGTATAAGATCCACTTGAATGCTATGTTCAGAGAACGAAAGAACACAGGGAGACCATACCTCCCGCAACATTGCAGATCCAACTAACGGAGTTTCTAATAATATATTATCCATTCTAGGATTGACAATTATATTGCAGTCATGAATCACTTCTCGAGTGATAAAAGAATGTGTAGCACCCATATTAATCAAATTAGATAGGAAATAGGATGAAGACATATTAGAATGAAATAATTCCATTTGACCTATAAAAACATGGGGGTTACCTACTTCTTCTGGCTGATTCATAGCATAGAATCTTGTCGTTGCATGTTGCCGACCTTGTGCTTTATTAGCTGGTGTAGATGATCCTACCTGGGACGCTTGTCCACATCCTCGAGTGCCACTACTGAACTGTTGTCTCTGAGAGCCCTGTTGACTCTGCCTCGATAGTTTGGTTACTCCCACATCCCTAAATGGACAATCCTTTATCACATGTCCTGTTTGCATACACATGTAGCAGACTCTGTCCTCCCAGTGCGACCAAGGTGATCATGTTACTGATATCGATGCCAAACTATGGGCTCCACTTGGTGATAAACTACAGTCTCTACCTCGGCTGGATGTCCACTGTGTCTGAGCACTAAACCTCTATGGCTCTATTGGTGCAGTAAACCTCATTTCTTAAAATTGCCAAACCTCTGAATCTAAAATTGTTGAGGTACTTTCCTACTCATTTCTCTGTCACATACCTCTCTATCTGCCTAACTGACTCCACAAAGGTGGCAAACCTCTCTCTATTTCCTATAACAGATACAGGTGTAGTTAATTCAACATTCAAACCCTTCTCAAAATGCCAGATTCTCTCCTCATTTGTCGTGGCCATGTGTGTCATCATATTCATGATCTGCCTGAAAAGAGCATGAAAAGCTAGATTTTCTAGAAGAGTTTGGTCGAGCTGAGGATTCTCAGGCACTGATTATATTCTAGCCTGATCCCTTACACCACCTCCTAGTGTAGCAGCGCTGGTTTCAGCAGCATGTTCTTCGTGTGATCCAGCCATCTTCAGTTTTACTTCTTCTCCTGTATGAGGAGAAGTCACTGTAAGCTATACTGTAGGATACTAGAACAGACTCAACAAACTTAATCATATATCTCTATAGACTTAGCGAACCTTAGGCACTAATACCAAAACTTTGAGACGATCCGATTACAAATCAAGCCATCACCAGTAATAATCACGGAATAGCCATAAACAACAAAATTAACAAAAATCACTAAGAATTTAAACCATTTTTCACATAGATCCTTTTCAAGGAATTTCTTATAAAAAGGAACCAAAGCTTTATATACATGTGGTTCATATCGTATATACATTGTATCATCTCATCTCGAGGATAAAAGATACCAGTTGCTTAACCTTAACATATAAAAGAACATAAAATCTCAAGGTAATCAAACCAAAATCTCAAGCCATTCATAAAAACCACTAAGTGCTATCTCTCAAGGACCTGAGAGTACAGAGATGACACATAGGACTTCTATCTACAAGACATGATAGACAATGTACTCAACCTGAGCTACTACTATTATCCCTATTGATGTGGTCCTTCCTCTATAGCCTGATTCCTATGCCCTTGTCCACGTCCACCTAAAAATTGTGGATCCCATGGGGTGAGACTATTGTCTCATCGAGAGATATAACTCTCTGCCAAAAATATTATTATCATAGGAAAATAGTTTAAAATTGAGTAGAGGATATTTCATACAACTCATAGGTATATTTATTGATAATAGAATTTAATCATGTATTTGCTTTAAAAGAAATATGAAGAACATGTATAACATTTATCTACTAAGATGTATAAAAATAATGAAGCATCAACCAATGTTTTCCGTATTCAATCCATAAGCAAATATGATACACAACTGATTTTATGTTCACATTCACATTTATGCCTAGAGGAGATGAGGTATACCGCTCATACTCCAACCGGCCACTAGTAAGTTGAAATTGGTACCATACAAGGTCAATGGCAAAGCTGGATGTCAAGACCTCACCTTTCTCGGTCAGTACCAGACCACTTAGACTTAGCAAGACATCTCGTGTCAGCTACAATTAGCAATGTCGGGGTATAGCGGCATCCTCACTATAGAGTTACATCCATAGCATGTACTCTCTTCGGGAGAAGACCACTAAGCTTTCCCAGATTATTTGTCATCAGTAAGACCACTGAGTGATCCTAGTTTAGTTTCATCAGAAAGTCCACTGAGCAACCTGGTGTATTTGGGGAGTCCACTGAGCACCCTGGTATAATGATTTACATATTCAAAAATATGAATATCGAGTAAAACTTATTTCACCATTCAGTAAATGCTGACACTGAATAGATCTATGGTCTAGGAAACTACATGATAATATTTAACTTGCTTAGTTAAGTGCATTTCAGTATCTTTTAGCATCAATTAAGTTACAAAAAAGAATTATTTCAGATGCTACAAAGAAATGCATAAATGTGTTTATCAACTACTTTCATGTTCTTTGAAACACATAGATCACTTAGAATTTCATTCTCTTATCATCATCATGCTTGTATATTCAAACCCTTAGTTCATCACTGAGTCTTGTCACTACTTAGAAAGAAACAATTACCTCTAGGTCATCAGACGAGGGTATTTATTCACAAAGTTCACATAGCTCATTGAATTTGTGTCATATAACATCATAGCTCTTTCTTGTCTATACTCATTACTTTATGATGCATGCATGGTTAGTATATCATGCTATTCCCAATATCACATACAAGTCATAACCATGTAATACAAAAGAATCATATTCTTTCCATGAATTAGAATTAGAGTTTCCCTTTAACAACTGATTAGGGTAGCAACCCATCTCATCACCTACTCTTAGGGTTATGATTTACCTTTACAATTCAATTAGAGTTTCAAGATATCATCATAAAAGATTAAACCCCAAATCATACTCCATTCATGATGGGAGTATTAACATATGTTCATTACATAATTAACCTTCCAATCTTAGTTTATCTCTTATCCTCACTAGGGTATTGATTACTTAATTCACCTCTTAAGGCGTATTAGCTCATCATTATCCAATTGAATTAAACTCATTATGCATCAATATTGCATTAATCATTTTTTTTGGTCAAGAATATTGCATTAATCATATGATTAATATTGCAATATATGATTAATATTGCATTAATAATATAACATACATCACTAAGATAAGTCTAATGAATTAGAGAATGTCTACCATATTGGGTATCATGGTGTATAATGTTATCCTATCATGCTTAAAGATGCACATATCATCATATCGTGGATCCATATTAGTCATGTGGTAAAACACATCATTATATCGGGTTTAAGGTTTATCACCTAACACCATATCATGTAGTCATGTCGGGTTAGTTATTACTTAGCTTTTACCATCTTAAGTAAACCTCATATCGTGTATGGGTTAGAGTCTTGACCTTATATCGGGTTTAAAGATATATTGGATTCTCATATTGTGCACAAGAGTGCATAATATCGGGCATATCATGTATTGTTTTATCATGTATCGTTTAAGTAGTATAGAGATAATATTTGAATGGTTTCTTACCTTTGATTGTCATATTAGTTTTCCACCTTGAATTACCGTATCGGTTTTCCATCTTGGATTACCATATCGGTTTCAATCTTGAATTACCATATCGATTTCCATCTTGGATTTACCATATCAGTTTCCATCTTGGGTTCACTATATCGGTTTCTATGTTGAGTATCATATTTGGTTACCTATATTAGATAAACCCTTGAGCTCATAAACTTTTTATACTTTCAAGGTTTAGCTCTTTTATCATAGTTATATGACAAGATAGATACTTAACTCTTCAACCCATAACAAGGTAAATAGGAGTATGTCAAGTTTCAAGGGAAATTCATCTTAGGTTCCCTTTCATCATCTGGGTTTTTCACCATATCAGGTAGAGTATGCCATATCGTGTGAAAGATATAACCTTATCCTTGTATCATGTATAAGGTGCAAATAGGTATCTCCTATGTCGTCCATAGGACATATCTTATATTGTATATAAGGTATTACCCACTTCCTTATCGGGTGAACCCCCATCTTGGGTTCCATATAAGATTTCAAGGTTCTTCAACCCATATCGGGTTGTACCATGATGATGTCATCATCATCAAACTCAAGACCTTTTTCTTGCTATTCTAAATCTTGGACAACAATACTAACTACTTATTGGAACTTATAGATATATCAATTAATAAAAGGAAATTAGAATTTGGACATAATCAACAAGTTTAAAAATATTGAAAAATGGATAATAATATAGATGGGTTCAAGTTATAGAACCCGCCTCTGTAGAAACTTCCAATCTTCAAACTTCATGTTCCAAGTTTGAAGATGAGCCTCTCCAAAATCCAAGACTTGATCTCCTAGATTTTGCATGATATCTCTACTCCCAATGGCCGATATCACTTAACTCTCCACGATACAAGAGTGGCATGTCCAATATCTAAGGAAAGGTTGCTAACAAGATTTTGAAAATTCTACTAACAAGTGATGGGTAGGGTATTTATACTTGGGGTTTATGGAAAATAGTGTAAGAGGTGTCATTATATTAAGCTACTACATGACACATAGCCATGCATGGTCAACACATCTATTTGCATGCATCTCATCATTATCTTGCCATGAAAAAATAAAAGTTCAAGGATAATGCAAGGGATAAGGGTCATCTTCTTTGGTTATCTTCTTCCACTCACTACATTATTATATTCAACTCAATCTTTTCCTGAGATAAGTTGCAAGTCGATACATACCACTTCTTTGAAGTGACTTGCCCATCATGGTCAAAGCCAAAAATCCACAAACCAATAGGGACTCCCATCCTAAGTCCACAACTCGATATAAAGCTTTCAACTTCTGCATTTTCTTGGTCATTTCAATACTAAGAGTGCCATTACTCTAGGATGATTCAAACATAGTGTCTCCTTCTTTATATTTCCTCTAAATGATACTAGGAAGGGGTAGAGACAATTTAGATGTAGTAATTTACACAGCAACCCTACATTTTGAATATATTACAATTTGTACCATAATTGATGCACCAAGCACTTAGCATTTTTCAACAAGTTCTCACTTAGAATTTAGGCTTTCCACAATCCATCACTTAGCATCATTCACTCTCCCATGATGTAAAAGACTTAGAATATATTTAACATGTGATATTTGCAATATAACCCCTCATCTTGGGTAATTTGCACTTTACACTCAGACTATCATATAATGCACACATAGTTTGCATATAAGCTGAAATTTGAAAATAAACTTCATAAAGGGCCTTAATTACTTTTCAAAGGATTAGAACAAGTTTGTAAGTAACTTACATTAAGAAAAACTTCTAGGGTTATGCCATAACCCAAGTTAGGGGTGTTACACAAGGAACATGTATTCATCCCTCCAAGTGACAATGATCAATCAATATATCTTTCAAGTTATTGAAAAAGTCAACTATGAGAACCTAGTCAATATAAATAGAAAACTTAAAAAGATATGAAAACAAAATAGGTGATCATTTCCATTGTTGATTCCTAAAATAATGAAATAAATGTTCTAATGGTCATTATGGTAAAGAAATGAAAAGGATTGATGAAGTTGTTTCTCCTACCTATTCCCAACAATGTTAGTTTTCTATTCTTTTGGAAAAGTTGAAAGGTAAGGACAATATATTATTTTTCTCTCACATGATGAGTTTGATATTATTGCTCAAGATAATATCAAAATTTTATTTATAAAAAATTTCTATATTTTATAATTATTGCACCGGTATTGGGAAAATCTTTGTTCCTAGTACTAAATATTATCTACTAATTTATAAAACAAAAAAATAATCTTTATTTTAAAAAATTTAAAATTGTATAAAAATGTTAAAAATTATCTTGCATGCACATAATGGATATGGTTTTACAAACGATCTTGGATAACTTTTAGAAAAGAAATTCATCAGTCCTAGGAAAATGTACCTCTTAGGTGTGATATAGTGTTAGTAGTTCATTCTCTTTTAACCGTGTTACATGCCATTCATGTGGTAGACTAAGTAATAGTGCATTTTTTCCCAATCAATAATAATTTTGATTACATCATTTTTTGGGTTCCTAGAATCCATTTCTAGTGAAATAAATCATTGATCATGTGCTTATTGGATACATTTTATGGTTTTTATGTTTTATTTATTCTTTGAGATTGTCTCATTCTATGGCTTTTCTTTTATCCTTCTTTGAGGTAATAAATTTTACTAAATTAGATTCATGTGATAGTTTTCCTTTCTTTCAATATGCACTTCAAAAAATGATACTTTGGTTATAAGATAGTTTGACAAAAGTTCTAGCTATCAACCTCTATTTTATAACTCAAATTGTTTTTTAAAAGGATTGCATTTACATCATGGTTATATGATTGGTTGGTCATTAATGAATTACTTAACATCTACTATGAGTTTTCATATATTAATTTGAAATATTTATAATTGTGCAAATTTCTCTCTTTGATCTCACATATTGTTGATTATATGATTAAGGGAAACTTCAACATGAGATATACATCTTGGAATATTATTTTTTTTATATTTATTTGTTTTGACGTTTAGCTATTTTTTGGTTTAGATATTTCTTGGTATATTAATCCTTGGAAGCACTATAAAAAGAAAATAATGAAAATCCTTTTCACTAATTTACAAGATGTCTATTATTCCTTTTTACCTTATGAATTATATTTTATGTATCATGCACTATACTTTTAGTTAATTTATATTTTTTTATGCAAGGACATGTGATTTCCCCTACCTCTTTCAATGTATACATCATATCGAGGGGGTTAATCTCATTGAGAGGGATAAATATAGTCCCTTCTTGAATTTAATTCAACAAAGGGGGGATAAAAATTAATATATTGAATTCTTTTTGTTGGTTATATTGTGAATCAATGGTACTATGTTCTTATGTTGTAAATCTCAATTTCATTTTAAGAAAATATTTTCCATCATCAAAAAGGGTGAGATTAAAGGATTTTTAGATATCACATGACAACCTATGCGGATGATGCAAATATTTTTCATTGGTCTTACTTGTGCATTTATCTATACAGGTAGTCAAATATTGTTATAAGATCAAAAAAGAACTTACAAATGATTGATAGTTGTTTTTCATTTCTATGAATTTGATTATAGTTGTACTTCACATCATTCTTATAATGACGAGCTAAGCATATTAGCTCATCCTAATCTCTCCTAACAATTTTTTATACCCCTTATTATTTTCTAAGTATAGGGATGATTAGGATACTACAATTATATTTAATAAACCTTATCTACTTGTCAAAATGAGCTTAGAACTCTACTTTCCTATTCCCATCTAGTTTTAATTAAAATAAGCCTAATTTAGCTTCACTGTCCTACTCCATCAAAGAAATTCCTTTCCTAACATTCATGGAGTTGATAAACATCACATGATCATTAGGATCTATAATAATACTTTTTGTGAGATTTGTAATTTCCTTATTCCTTGTGTATAATCTCTCTGGATCTACTAATTATTATAGCCTTTCATCTATAGGTGGAAGTATAAGATGGCAATCTTTCTCAAGGATGCTCTTATACAACCTACAAATAAGTTGTGAAGGTTTGGATTTAAAGCCTTCAAAATTCTTTGGGAGGTATCTTGTCATCTTGAAGGAAATTTGTTGATATTGATTACAAAAGGAGATTCAACCTTGATACATAATATTAATTAGTATTTTTAATTTTCAACAATTTAGGAAAGTATACAATATGATAAAAATTGTAAGTAGGAAAATAGTACATAGTGGATATATATATCTTTTACTAGAACTTTTATACTAACTATGTTATTTGTAATTTATTTTATAGGTTTCCTACTTAACATATTTTCATTTTGCATATCTTTTATTAATAAAGTTACACCTAGCCTCCTTTGCATTTAAAACTGTACACTTCATAATTGGCTCTATTCTCCCTGCATAGAGGTTAAATATAACATTATTTGACTATTACTTTTTTTAGTGTACTCACCATTCAATATGTTGAATGATGAACTCAAATAATATTATATCAACATGATTTCACACATATGATATCAGATAGGCAAGTCCAAATGTTCATCATATTTAATCACAAGACTTTGTATTTCACTTGATTCCAATCGTTTGTTTTACTAATTGTAACATCAATAATGCTCTACATTATTTTTTCATATCACCCATTTTCTCATGTAATGATTTCATTGTCAAGTTTTCCAAAAGTCAGTCGATATATTAAAGAAAGACTATTTACATAATATTTTAGGAATCAACAATAATAATTATCTCAACAATATATATATCTTATTATATCTTACACTTACTTTCTTTTTAATTAATCATGTGCTACTTCCCTAGTTTTCCAAAATTACATTTTGAATATGATTTTAAACTTTAATCCAGCCAATTTAAATAAAATAACAAATAAGTTGACTAAATTGATCAATTTATTTTGATTCACTCCTATTTATTTGTTGTGGTAGCTACATCAAATTACAAATTATACATGACATTCCATTCACTTTTAGTATTTGGTCAATAATCACTAATCATATTTTATAATCAATACAGAGTAAAAAGGATAAGAACATCATATATTTATTCATGAAACACTTTATTAAGAGCATCGATCCCTCAATATAGTCGAACACAACATAGTTGGGATTGAGGCTTAGTTTATGATGATGATGACCAATCCCTCAATAGAATAGTTTTACAAAGATCCTAAGTTTCACTATAAATGGTGAATTACAAATATATATATATATATATATATATATTTATATTTATATTTATGTTTATATATATACTTATATATATATATAATTTTTCACTAGGGTTTCATTTGATATATTTAGGACATACTCATCCTAACTAATAGTGAAAAATTCAATATCTTACTTAATTAAATTACAAGAAAAGAATAATTATCTTGTATCCAAATATCTAAAAATAGCAGGGTTTAGGTAATACTAATGTTGTATTTCAGTCTAGTTTTGCAATCATTTCCACCATTTTAAATTTGAACTATCTTGAATTTAGCTTTTCTTAATTTTATGATAATTTATAAAGTTTTGATCCAAATCCTTGATTTCACAAGACGCCTGAAATTTAATGCATGCTAGGAATGTAAAATGTGGGGATCTAGGGCCCAAAAGTTTCTTATAAAATGCACAATATTTTCATTTATCTGAGCCTTCATCCAACCACTTCAATGGGACACATCATTAAGCCACATCTCATTGGTCAAGAGCCTCATCTACTCAGCCCCGATGATCGATCCTAACATCCACCTCCTAAATTGGAGTTGTTATTCATGAAATGTATTTTCATCGACCCCCTAACATTCAAAATTATCGTTAGTGTACCTCTGATGATTTTCCCTCCAATGGAAAATATTTCTTAGATACTGACAACCCATCTACTCCTAATGGAAACCTTGGCTGATGTCTGACCTGCACATGTGATCTACCTCTAATGGCCCGACAAGCATCAAACCTGATGGAACCCCGACCTTGTTCCCCAAAGAGCAAGAAGACCCTAATGCCAATTTAATTCTTGTCTCTCTATCCCAAAGACTACTTCACTAAAGCATCTTGATGACCCGCCTACGATCAAATCTCAATGGGAATCCTACCTAACAAAGATTCTATCCTCATGATCTTACGACTAGGTAAACCCGCATGTGTAGATGAAAGTCTTGCACAACCTTTGATGGAACTCCTATGTCCCACTCAGATGGAAGTACCAAAGGGTTACGATCATTCCTCTACCTCCCATCGTTGACGGTTCATTTCTGTCACAGCTGAGACTCAATGCAAGGTGGTTGGGAAGCAAACCAAACCCTATCCCCTACCTATAAATGGAAGGCCACTACCACCATCAAAGGTATATGCCTACTATACCACTAGGCTGCTAGTTTTATTCCATAGAATCCACTCTATATGCCATCAATATTCCTCCATTGGTTTCCTTTGTCTATCTATTAGATGACGAGATACTAGCCTCCACATAGACTCCACTAGTTTATTTATAATGGAAGTTAGAATCAAGGATTTTCCATCTTGTTGACCCATCAACTTTTCCATCTGCTTCACCTCTAGTCCCTAAGAAGGAAAAATAATGACGCTCATTCACATCTGAGAAACGTCTAGGAGTTGTTGTCATTATTATCTGATGTCATTGTACTAGAATTTGAAGAACTGCTACCTCACGCTACAAATGTGATTTCCTCTTCTTCTATGACAATGACTTTATCTCTCTTCTTACCTATTGTATGTTGTATTTGCTTATGTTATATTCACATCCCACGATTACCACTAATCATGAGATTAGGGCATAACTTGAGGATCTAACATAATATAGAGATCACACTTAACTTTTTCTATTGATTTCAAACTCTTGTTTACTCACATTCAATCATGTAAACTAAGTTTACATGGAAAACTTAAATTTGATTACTCCAATCTGATCTCAGCACTAAAGATACATATCTAAACATTATTATGTTTCTCACACTTCCATGTACATACAAATTGATAATCAGATACATACTCTATTATTAAGAAATCAAAGTTATACACCATCATTAACAACTCTCTCACTACTCTATAAGGACCTAGAGTGATAGGGACCAACATGACTTGGCTAATCCAATGCTTATCTCTTGTGGAAGATCTACTCTGGCATTGAAATTATTCAATCCACATGGTTTCCCTAAAAATTTGTGAGTAGAGGGGTGAGCCGACTCGCTCAGTGTTTGATTGTTCATAGAAATTGTATAAAGCACTTAAACAGTCAAAGATATATTATTCAGCAAGTGAATATAAAGTGGAATAGAAAAGAACTATAGAGGAACTAATCACTTATAAACATACCTATTATAGGTTACACTATATGGCTATAAAAAGTAAATCGATCTCTAAACATTATTGATTAATAACAAAGAAAATCGGTAATTTAGTAACATACAAATAGCAAGTTGTACTCTATAAAATTTCAAGGAATAAATCAATAGATGCGCACACTTGATTGATCTCACATTCATTTTATTATGCCCTAAAACCACATGAGGTGTACCACAACATGTAGAAGAATCACAACAAGCTACGATCTCATTGTAAAGGTCTTAGAAGTTTGCTAGGGTTCCTAAGCCTATGTCTCAAGTAAGAACCATCTACAACAGACCTCGACACGCCTACCACTCAGCAACTAATGAGAGTGGGTGGATATCTCAGGATCCACCTCTCACCCTGGTTACTCAAGCGGCGAGTCAAAGCCCTCAGGCTTGTTTTGCATCAGTGGAATGACTGAAGATTTCCACTTATCACCACAAGTCATATCTCAGGTCCCACTTACATTCATGGTTGGTGTTGGATACCAATCATTTAAGGAGTTTGCCCTTACTGGCCTAGACCCCCACACCCCACAATGATGAGCTCTGGATTATGTCAACCTATGTGGGACATCCATTCGGGAAGTTGTTTCCTCCTTACAGTGCATGCCTCCTGTGAAGGATTATATAGTGTTTAGGACATCTAAATGTCTAATTCACTCTTCGATTCTCAATTCAATCATTACATCAACATTTCTTAATTTAACCTCATAAACAGTTTGTTTCATTAATTATCAACAATCTATATTGTTAACTGAGAAACTATACAACACCACTTATCTCACTAAATAAAATTGAACTAAAAACCCTTGATTCACATAATACCCTAAACCTTAGAGTTTCATTCACCTCGTTCACATATCACACAACTCATATAAGGACTTCATGCATCATAATCTTTTGTTGATAAAAGACTACTTTCAACAATTCACATACAACCAACATATATATGAAACACTAGAATTGAGTTGAATTAGGGGTTTCACACCATTCTCTGAGATATTATGTATTAAGTATAACATTGAATAAATAAATTCTATGATTTCACAATGTCTATTCAAAATTTCCAACTTTCCACTCATTTAGGGTTTCATCCTCTTTACCGAGATATCAAGAAGACAATGATAACATTACATGAAATCCAAAATCGTATCTGACATATATGTAATACACATTTATATGAACAATCATTCATAAACAAGGAGATTCAAATTGGTAAATTTCTCTATTCAATTATATAGCAATTTTAGGCATAACTGAAAACCCTAAATTTTAGTATATTCTTATCCCACTACAATTACTGTAGGATTCTCTTTTAGATGGTTTGTATACATTTATAATATGCGTTTATCATCTGAAGTTCATCGCAATAGATAAATAATCCATTTCAAATCATATTGTAAAAGCTAGAACTAAAAAGTAGTTTAGGGTTTATTGTCGCATACAAGAGAATTGAACATTTATGGTGGATTCAATCCAATTTCGGGTAGTATACTATTTAAAGGAATTACTCACTCACACTAATGCGTGTAAACACCTTAAAAATGCAACTCATCTTTGAAAATCTTGAACTCATATGAAAACCCTAGCAAATCACTAGTTTCTTCTACCTTTCAACTCAGAAACCTTGGGAATGGAGATTTATGGAGAAAGAGTGAGAAAATGGGAAGATTTAATGTCATTTCAAATCAAATAAGAGGAGGGACAAAATCTTGACATGTGAGAGAATATTCACCATGGAAGGCTATGAAAAGAATCTAAAATTACATGATTTCATTGTATCTCAGATAGTGAAACCCTAGATCAGCAATTCTAGCACTTTCTCCTCTCAAACCCTAACTCTCCCTCTTTCTCTAGGATTTTGTTTCTTTGGAATGAATCATGAATTATGATATCCCCTAGTGTGTTAATTTTATCATATAGAGAAATGGAGGTGCTTGGGTAATTTTCACACTGACCCCTCACTATACTTTTTCATATTTCAAAAAAAAAATCTGTCATAGAAATGTTATTGTAATTTGTTTATTTAAGAGGTCAAATCTCCTCCAAAAATTAAGAAAATTTACAATAATGTCTAAAATATAATTTTAGAGTTCCAGTAAAAATTTCAAATTATTAGGAGCTCCTATTAAATAACTAAAAATCAAATACTACATTCCTAAACAACACTCTATCAACATCGTCGTTCAAAGTATTGTTCGATAGAGAACCACATTCAAATAATATCCAAATATTCTTAAATTTTTTTATAGAATGAATGAGTACACTATCCATATCATATCAAAAACTTAAATAAATAATATATATATATATATATATATATAATATGCAAAATCATTTGCCACACTACTATACTGATCAAATTCCATATTCATTTACTATCAACCCTATTTTTTCTGAACAATGTTTACATTTCTCAAACCCTAATTCTTAAAATTATAGGCATGCTTAGATTTCCTTTTTTGGGTTGAAACATCACAATTGAGCTAACATCATTAGTTAGGTTCAAATGATGTTCAATCTAATTAAACATGTAATCATTCAGGTAAACCCTAGTGTACGAATTATTCTCAGAAGAGGTCATAACAATTACCCCCACTAAAAAGTTTTGTCCTCAAAAAATAAATACACAAGCAAAGTACATTCAAAGTTTCTTTTAAACTTCTGAAACCTTCTATGTCTCTATGCTCGTGTATTTAATACTTGAATATTATTTTCAACATTGAGTCTGTTGTTTTTCTTCTAATCATAACAAATTTAAAAAAGGCTTCTCAATGACAACAAGAGAATTTTCTATGTCATAATCAATAATAGGAAATATAAAGAGAAACAACCATTTGAAATACTATCATACTCTCTTGAGGTGTTACCTTAGCACTGGTGATCCAATCTGACTACCTCAATTCATATGATTCAATTTATACTTTTTTTTTTCTGTTCCACATTATAAAGTTCACCTTGCTAATTTGAGTTTTACTATTGTGCTACACAAATAGAAAACTATCATAATCTACAAGACTAGATTTAACTATAATTGTATAGTACTGAGCCGGATTACTAGTAGAATGACTACAACCATAACATCATTTTTAATTTAATATACTACTTATTGTTGACCTAAGCGTTACAAAATGTCCATATTTTGATAATGACTTAATCATTCCATTCATATGTATCTAATATGTTTGTTAGAGATTGATTTAAGCCATCGGTTACATGAAAAGGATCAAATCACTCAATCCCTAGCTTGGTTTAGTTCAAATAAAAAACAATACAAATGCACTTTTGTGGAAAACACTCCAAACCACCTTAGAGCATTTTTATAATCATTTGTATTGATTATATGAGTTGTAAATAAGATGAGAAAAAATCAAGGATACTTAATTCCAACATTTGATCACTGACACTTTATTTTGTAAAATTCATTATAGGCACTTTATCGTTCGAGTTACAAACTCTACTAATCCTTAATGGATTTTGGGAATGAATGATGACCAGTCGAGTTTCACTTTCACAGGACTCAACCAATCCCTCTACTAACCAAACTCAATTTTAGTTGATCGGTAGAGTTACCCCATGACAAAATTTACTAATGGTTTAAATTGTCTTTGTCACATAGTGTAATCAGTCAAGTTATGTTTATTGACACTCGACCAAATTACCTGTATGGAAAAGGTAGAAAAAGTGATTATAACCATTGGAGAGGTGAAAAACTCAAAATTTATTTGTTTCAACCCTCCAATTGACTAGAAAATATTCACAAGTGATCCCACACTCTAGCAGACACCCTCAACTATAAATAGGACCCCCTTGGAGTTTATTCCAAGTTTTCTCATTCACACTATTCTAGGTCCTAGCTATAGTTGAGTGATATTAATCCCACAGTCTAGTAGATTAAAAGCAACCTTCCAAATGACTAGAAAATATTCACATGTGTTACCACATGACTAGAAAACGTTCACAAGTGTTCCTACACTCTAGTAGACACCCTCAACTATAAATATGACCCCCTTGGAGTTCATTCAAGTTTTCTCATTCATGCTATTCAAGGTCCTAGCTATAGTTGAGTCCTATTAATCCACTTGAGCCCATTTCTCTCTCTTGTTTACACCTCAATTTGTCATTATGAGTGAGATAAGTCCTATTGGAAGAGAGAAACCCATTTGTATTCTTGTAAAGCTCTCAAGATCCATCTTTCCCATCCCTTAATGAAAAGCTCTTGATTGGTGAAAGATTATCCAAGAGAAGGAGAAGAAGCAGGATTCTTTAGTTGGAGAAGAAGGTCCTCAAGGATACTCTAAGTGAAGGAGAAGGTCAAGGAGGAAGTTCCAAGGAGCTGAGTGGGTAAAGCCTCAAGGCCAAAGACTCGTTACTTGAAGGGGAGGTCCTTAGTTAAGGCATCCAACTGATTGCAAGAGTGGGTAAGACAATGATGAGGTAGAAGACTAGATCTTGGATAGGTAAGACCTTGATTGTATGGTTGTTGGATCCCTTGACATCAAAGGTAAGTTGGGTATCCTTATCTCAGATAAGGAAGTTCATATGTTATAACTCTCATAAGTGAATATAAGGAGTAGATATCTTAGAAATCCTAGAGCTTGACCTCTCTAGGTAGTGGACTGACTCTCTCCTAGTTTGGAGAGTGGAACCACTCTAAAACAACTTGTTCACTTGGTTGGTTCAATCTCTCTCTTCCTTGCTATGTATGTTTCAATTTCCATCAAATTCACTATTTGCAATTAAACTTATTTGAAGTAACTTGAAGGTCTATCAAGTTTTGTATGAGTATTTTAGCTGTATTTGTAAGACCCCTGACCTAGCTTTATGCTTGATTGTAATTACTTTTCATAATGAGTTGCTTAAAACTTAATCTAATCTTGTGGTATGTCTCAATATCATGTGACCATCTTATATTTTCATTTTGGTCCAATTTGATTGTTGTTTGAGCTATCATTGCAGTATATGTGCTTGTTTTGGACCGGATTGCAATTTACCCATAAGTGAGGGTTATATTGAAACATTGCCACATGTTGAGAATGTTTCTTGTGCTATAGCCTCATCACCGAAATTATTATGATATGGGGTGCTTTTTTTGGATCATGGTTGGCGATATGACATCTCATGGTGATTCTAAGGTTAATAGGGTTTGCTTGATATGGTGACTATGCTAAGGTTTGAGTGTTGCAACCCTACACCAATTTTGGTGAGAGTAGTGACCACAACACATGCCTTGGATGTTGTGGTGTCGACCTAGATGACCTAGAGGTGAGTTGGTCAAAACACTTTGTCCTCTAGTGTCTCGACCAGGTACATATGGTGACTTAAGGTTTTGACCTAGACAAGTAGATGGAAGTGTCTCGACTGGGACAAGGTGGTATTTGACCTTGGAGGTCACTACACTTTTTCTATAAAAACATTAACATTTTGAAATATGGATGTGAGTTTATATAAGGATATTTCTTTGAATGGCATGTGTCCTTTGATAGTCTATTATGTTGACACCTCATAAACCTTTACTTCACTCCTCCTTTGGGTATATAACCCCCTCTCCTCACATGTGAGCAACATTTTCAGCCCTACTCTCTTTCTCCTTCCTTGTGAGTGACCTTGGATCATTGGGAGAAAGGGAGATCTATTCTTGTAGCTTGGGTGACCGATCCATCTTGCATGTTGAAGATCTTGTGCTAGAACAACTCTTTAGTGGTGATTTCTAGGAGATTCTTCTCTTGCTAAGTGATCTTAACTCTTGATCAAGCTTTCCTTCTTCTGAAGTCGCTTTCTTATTATTCTTCTTCCTCCTTTTCCATAGATTGTGGAACGTCCATGGTGTCCATTTGAGAGAAACTTCTTATTATAAGAGGTCATGAACAATGTATTGACATGGTGAAACTGAGTGAGAGGATAATTTTTTTCTCTTTCTCCTTTCTTCCATGGTTAGGCCTAGGACTGATTTTCTTTCTTTCTTGAGCTATTTTATGACCAAGGTTTTCTTATCCTTTGAGGTGATCCTTTGGCCATAGTGTTGAAGCTTGGTTGGAGTTCTTAGAGCTTGTGATCTTGAGAGACTGGTTCTCTCCAAATCAGGAGGGTTCTATAACCTTTTCACCCATCTATTACTTGCACATTAAATTTGATCATATGCTATTTTTCAAGATCTTAAAAAATTGATCTTTATGGTAGATGAAATGATAATGATTTAGGGCTTGGATTTAGTACTAAATTCAAGAACACCAATCTTTTATTAAAATCATAAATCTCTATATCTAATTTTGTGGTGATTGAATTATTGATGTGCTTCTTTGGATTATTATCTATGGATATGAGATATTTGATATATGGTCCATTTATCATGAACAATATAAGGTTTGAAAGTGAGTTAACATGCATAAGAATCTTGGTTTTCTCACTCTAAACATAACTCTTTTTGGTAATTTAGTATAACAATGTTTTAGGGTTGGATGAACATTGGTATGATGTGTTGTCCTTCATGTTGATGTTTGGTATTCTTTGTTTGAACTCTATTTTGACCTAGTTTTGATCTATTCAGATGTTGGGTACATGGTTAACTTGAGGTCGATACACCCCTTGTACTTCCCCATGGTCGATACCACATATGGGAGGGGTTGTTACGATAGAGACAACCTTAACCCTAGGATATGATCTCTACACTGGTCATAACACAATCTCTATTGGTAGACATTGTGCTAATGGTTAAGTGTACGTTAATCATAAAATTGGTTAGGACCTGGTAGTGATAATATCATGTTCCTTAATAGGACCTAGCTAGTGTAAATGAGTTGGTTTTGGACGTAACACGTCATGCAAGGATCGTCGAGACACACTGCACGTGTTACAGCTGAGACACATGTTGAACGCGTTGCGACCAATATACACACTACACACATTACGACCGAGACACATGTTGAACGCGTTGCGGCCTAGACACACACTACACGAGTTGCGACCGAGACACACTCTGCATGCGTTGAGGGTCGAGACACTCACTGCATGCATCACGGGCCAAGACACCCTACACACATTGTAGGTTGAGACACCCTACTGCACGCATTTTAGGAAGATACACCCTATTGCACATGTTGCAGGTCATGACACCATGTTGAGTGAGTAAGGTTGACACACCTATGCATGATCATGGTTGATACATAGTGTAATGGTTATACATAATGAAATGATTATAAATGGCTAATCAGTAATGATTATGCTTAACCTTAGTGTTATCCAAATAGGTAGGAGGTGATGGTATTAGGGTTTAGTGGTTGAATAAAGTTATGAATCCTTAATAGGTTATATACAAACCCTAACCATAATTGTGTAATAATGTGAAATATATACACACTCTACTTGAAGATTTGTATTCTATGGTAGTGTTTTCTCATTCATGTTTACATAACCCTAACCTTGCAGGTGAGATGAATGACATAGTTATGTGAGTGATATGGTGAACCTTGTAAAATTTAGTGTGCTGATTATGGACATCATTTAGATATAATGTGTTATCATTTGTCCAAGAATCATATGAATGGGTATAATGACCTAGCAAGTACCTTGTGCATAATTTGAGGTGAAATCCTCTAGTGATGTGATTGAGGGATTGATATCCCATAGTGATGTGATATTGTTAATGACCTTATGAGAGGCATTAATACAAGTGTCATTTGATGATGAGACAAGTTCTCTCTTTATACGTTTTATATCTTCTAATGTTGTATCCAACCTTAATTTTTTAGTGTTTGTTTAGGTTTTATACATTCTAACTTGATTGATGCCTTAAAAGATACCCAATTAGAATATATAATCAAGTGAAACCCTAATCATGTAGTTTCCCTATTGCATAGATCCATCTTAGCATCATATTCTAGCTGGATGGTGAAATGAATAACTCCTATGTGAAACTCAGAGTGCATATTATTGAATATGCGGTGTACCAGTTGAGACATCTCCATTTATCCTTAAATTGTTGATATATAGTGGTATAATGCTTTATTATGGAATGGTCATGTGAGAGCCCATTCTCTAGTGTTGTGCCATGTACCCAAGCAGACTAGTTGTTTTATAGGACCATAGAATTGACCATGAGTTGTTGTCTACATGACTAGAACTTTGACTATAAGTTGTTGTTTAGAAGTTTGACTATTATGTCACTGTATTGTACACATCAACTATCCAAGTAGTTCTTGTGATGATCATGCAGTCTGACTCTTCCATTGATCTTGTATGGTATTGATTTTGATTTAGTAGTGGTCAGTTGGATATGAGTGGTATGCCTTAAATCCTCAGGGTATAATAATAAAAGTTGTAATATAATCGTGTAGTATATTTGCTTAGTGTCGAACACGAATCATATTGTATGACCCCATGCCTTATTTCTTGTATTGTTTAGTTTATAACAATTATACATGTTCTTCATATTTCTTATAAAAACATAAGATGTTCTACAACTCAATTGTAACTACTTAAACTGCTCAAATAGTAGTACCTGCTCTATTTAACTATTTTATTATATTTCTATGCTTATAATAGACGTGGTGAAGAGCTATATATCTCGCTGAGATGTTTGGTCTCACCCCATGGGTTCCACCACCTTTAGGTGGATGTGAACGAGGAGGTAGAGGTTGTGGTGCAGGTCTGAACAGCAAGGAGAGTAGTAAGTGTTAGAGGTTGGATACATTGCTAAAGTTTTTTTGTAGAGTCCTATGTGTCATCCCTATACTCTCAGGTCTTAGGGGAGATTTTTTTGTTTTTTATATTGACACATACACTTTTTCTTTATGCCATGAGTGTATAAAAATGTCATGTACATATAAACATGTTTTAATATGTAACAGTTGTGGCTTGATAACCCTTGCACATGATATGTAACATCTTTTGGCATATACTTAATACAGATGACCTAAGTTGAAGGCTTGTTAATAATATACTTCCATTTGAGACAGTTAATTTCAAATGGTTTTAATTTACCCTATTTCATGGAAATATTGTTATTAGTAATAATCCCATGCTTTGTTTTGAGTAATTTCATTTTGTGTGGAGATGGGTGTCACAGTTTGGTTGGTATCAGAGCTATTGGTTTTGCTTAGTCTATAGGGACATAGGACTAGGGTTTATGTCTATTCTAGTGTCCTCCAGTATATCTTATGGTCATTTATGCTTATGAAGAAGAAGAAGAAGATAAGAAAAGATGTTTGGATAACATGAAGAACATGGTGTTGAGAGTGGTGTTACTGTAGTAGGAGGTGGTGCAAGGAGGCAAGAGAAGGTTGATGTTGTGCCAGAACTGCCTCAAGTTGACACATATATTGTATCCAACCCATCATTCTAGTCCATGGTTGGACAGTTCATGGCTACAATGACACACATGGTGGATAGGATGCCTGCAACCCAACCTAGGGCAACTGTCCCAGGTGTTGAAATACAAGCATCTGGGAAGACATTTGAAAAAAATTCACGTGAGGAGCGTTGGAGTATGTGGGAACATCAGATCTAGCTAATGTAGATATGTGGCTGATTGAGCTATAAAAGGCCTTTAAGATCCTCAACATCCCCAAAGAGGATAAGGTGAAACATGTTGTGTATTTGTTGTCGGGGAGTGTTGGCCACTGGTGGGCCATTGAGGAGGAGAAAAGGTCGGGTGTTGTGATTACTTGGGAAGAATTCCAATGGGAGTTTGTAAGTTGGTAATTTCTGGAGACTTATTTGGATGAGAAGATTGTATAGTTTGACAATATCTGACAAGGATATATTTCAATCAGTGCTTATGAAGCTATGTTTATGGAGCTTCTAAGATTTTGTCCACACATGGCTGCAACAAACAAGGAGATGATCAAACGTTTTGAGAAGGGTCTGAGTATTGAGTTGATAACTCTAGAATCATCTTTAGAGAACAAAGAGAGGTTTTCCACTTTTGTGGAAACAATTAGGATGGTGGAGAGGTTCGTGATATAGAAGCATGAGATAAAGGTTAAGAAGAGGCATGTATAGTACCAAGGACAATCTTCTAGAGGATTTGAGAAGCATTGTTCCTCAGCAACTAAGTCTCGACAAAGGTTAGTGACTTTGTCTATGATTGGACCATCTAGGGCATGGTACAAAGGCAAAACCTATTTCAAGTGTGGACAGTTGGTGCATACTAAATGGTACTTCCTGTGAAGGATGACGAAGTCATTGAGAAGTCCAGGCAGAATCAACAAAGGTCACAGCAGCAACAACAACACAGTGCATAGGATGTGGATAGGCATCATAGGACAGTTCTTCAGGACAAGCTGGCAGAGGAAGAGGGAAAACAAGCAACGACTCGATTTTATGCGATAAGTCCGCCAGAAGTAGTCATTAACCCTCAGGTTGTGACAGGTCAAATGGAATTATTTAATTCTAATTTGTCTTCTTCTAGTTTCATATCTATTTTGATTGACCTAGGTGTGACACATTCTCTTATCACCAGAGAAGTGATAGCTAGTTGCTCCTTATGTGGTAGTTGTTGACAAGGTAGTATTCATCAAGGAACTCCTCTATTTTGTTTTGTCGAGCTGTGGGAAGTGTGTCCATCCTCTATTCTATCTTTCTCAGGATGTAGCATTCAAGTAGATCTCTTATGACTTGACATGCACATATTCGATGTGATCCTTGGGATGGATACTTTGGAAAAGTATCGGGTGATCTTGGACTATAGTCATAAGGTGGCAACGTTTGTGGATGGTGATGTTTTGTGGGTCTTCCAAGGTGATAGGAGGATTCTTTCGACATGTTTAGTTTCATGTATGATGGAAAAGAAATGGATGAGACATGGTTGTGATGCATTCTTGGCACATGTGGTGGATACCAAGGCAAAGAGTCCTAGTATTCAGGAAGTGCCAGTTGACCATGAGTTTGAGGATGTGTTTCTTGATGAGTTTCCATGTATACTTCCCCCTAGAGACATTGATTTTGAGATCAATCTAGTTTTAGGTACCAAACATATAGCACAAACACCACCTAGGATGGCACCAGTTGAGATGCAGGAACTGAAGAAACAGTTGAAAGAACTACTTGAGAAAGGTTTCATTAGGCTGAGCACGTCTCCTTGGATTTCTCCCTCTCTGTTTGTCAAAAGGAGGGATGGATTGATGAGGTTGTGTATTGACTACCAACAATTGAATAAGATAACTATTAAGAACAAGTATCCATTGTCATGTATAGATGATTTGTTTGATCAGTTGAGGTGCCACAGTCTTCTTTAAGATAGACTGGAGGTTGGTATCTGTGACAACCCCAGTTTTTATATACTTTCCTTGGTGACATCTACATATATGTGTGCACTCATATCTATAAATGTCAGAAGGGAAAATATAAGAAATTAAGATAGTCAACTAAAATCATAGAAAAGCCAAGATCAAGTTCACATCATCATTAGATAGCCACACAACACTTCATTCATTGAGAATAAATAAAGTCATTACATACTAGTAATTGAGAAGGAAGAATGAATAAGTCTATGAGAAAGAAAAATATGATTATTACACAGGATCTATAACATCCTAGTACATCATCTAGAAGAATAAAACTATCTAACTAAAATGAATTAGATAAGAAGCGGAGATCTATCTACTATCCTCCATGCTCATTATTTATTGGCTTATGGTACTTTCAAGTGCATTATATGTTGCTTGTACCTAGAAAATATGAGAAACAAAAACATCAACAAAGTTGGTACGTGGAATTAAAAGCTATACTATGTTGGCATATAAAAATACTTGGAAATGAAGAAAGAGAAAGAAAACATTATTTAGGGGTGGAAAATTAGGTAATCTCAAGTTATTAATGACATTTAAAATGAATATGCATTGCTATGGTGGACGTCGCACATAATCACATATATGGTGGGCCCTTCCCCGTGTACCTTATACTCTAGGGATCTCCCCATATACCATGTACTCTAGGGAGGTTGTAGTCAACATTAATGCTTTCCCTCTCTAATAGGGAGATTAATGAGCACCACTAGTAACTACATTTCATTTATCATCATTTATGTTCTTTAACATTCAAGGCAGAATTTGACAATTACACATATATCTACATCCAACAATGTATTTCAATTACATGCAAGAATGTACATATATTTAGCATCCAGCAAAATCTAGTCATATAATTATATCCATGTACCTTTGAGCTGATATCTAAAATTTCCACAAGTCTATATTAAGAGAGTAGATCACCCTGAAAGGAAATCAAGGGTATACTTGTTACTATTAGTCCATATGACCCATGACTAAGTTTGGTTCTTTAGATATGATTACTTTCATATTCTCATGTTTAGATCAGGGATTATCATGACTATAATCTTATTTTTGGAGTTACAAAATCATACCTTCTTATTGGGGTTTCATTTATTTGAAGATACCTATATTATCCAAAAAGGGAGCATTCATATTTAGGGTTTCCATTATGGATTAGATCATTAAGGGTATCTCTTTAGGATACATAAGATTCAAGAGATCAGAGTTGGACTCCAAGTTGTCAGGGTCGTTCAAAATCATTTAGTGTCATTTAATAGTTAGGGTTTGACATAATTTTGTAATAAGTATACACATGAAGAGAGGAAACAAAAATTAGGAGTTTTCACAACTATTGAATCAAATATCCCTCTTTGATTAGGGTTTCAAGTAACATGATGATGAAGAACCCCAAATTGAGTTTATGAGGTCCACACGCCAGATCTAAATCAAGGATGACTATTATTACACAAAATATATATATTAAAAGGTCATTAGGGTTGTAGGACATATTTTCTGAAAAGGGCTCAGACATAGGTCCTGATTATATTGATAGCTCACACTTTTCTGATGAAAATAGTATATAGGTTCGATATATTTTGATATTCCTAGTATTTTCTATGAATTTTCTAAGAAAATCAATTTTCTATTGATTAAGATAAAAAGGAATGGAAAATTACCTTGATCAACGTTCAGATCTGACTGGATCTATGGATCAGGTTGATCCAAGGATTTGCAAGATAGCTCGCGGATCACTGAGTTGGTGTGCTGGACCGCGACTCCAATAGCTGATGTGGTGTTTGGCTATTGGTCCACTTCAGTCTCAACTGGCCCCACGCGTATGAGTCCTTCTTGCTCGAGCAGCTTGTGACATAGAGAGGGTGCGGCAGGAAGCTAACCGGAAAGAGGAGGAGAAGATGCAACATGTTACGAGAGAAAGCGAGAAGGTGCTGCCCAAATCCGGCGGGCTTTGGTGAACTAGGTGGAGCAACCAATTCAGGGGGAGGATGGCAAGGCAGAGGAGAATGACCAACAGGGCAATGTGGTGGTGCCGCTAGGAATCAGAGGTCGGGTAGGGGTCTCCGGTGTCAATGAGGATCGGGAATCAAAGGGTTAAGGTAAAGGAGGGTGGCGGCGATGTCGAGGGGGTCTTTTTATAGGCCTTTGGGTAGTTTTAGGGTTGGTTGGGGTTTCAACACCTTTTGGCCTCTGCCGGAGTGAGAAGCGTGAGGAATAGGGAGGTCATTCTCCCTGATCTGAGGGTGAGGGGAGTCGGGTGTAGGCTCGTTGACCTCATTTTGGTGAGGGGAATCTTTTCATTCGGATAGCTTTTTGTGAGAAGGGGTGAGGTGGCATCTACTTAAGGGTCGGGTCTCCTTCCCTTCTCCCTGCCCTTTGCGGGAGGTAGAAGACGGTTTCTGGACCCTTAGATCCTTGTGAGAATCTGTGGCCTTCGAATCAGATGGTTGGGGTCAAACCCTCAGTTAAGTGGTCCATGCCCTGCAGCTTAATGGGTCGTGTGACACATTATTTCGTCATTAAATCAACAACTAAGGTCCTAGATCCAAAAGTGAATGGAATATGTATCAAATTCAATTGGTCATATCTCCCAATTGGTTGACCCAATTGTAATGAAATTTTAGGAGTAGCTTAATGATGTCATGATGTAACTATGGTGTGAGATTGGAGTTAAAATTCGAATGTTGGCTATGTCAATTGACTATATGTCGTATTTCATGTAATTTGACTTTATATGACACTAGGGATGGTACTATATGAAATTGATAAGCCATTTAATCAATTTAGTGAGAGAGAGATGGTTGAGGGCATAATTGGGATAATTAAAATTATAGGAGAGAGAAAAATATATAGAAAAACTCACTCTGTCATAGTATATCACCAGTCGCAGATTAACAAAGATGACATACCAAAGTCAGCTTTTAGGACAAGGTATGGTCATATTGAGTTTGTGGTTATGCCGTTTGGGCTAACCAAAGCACCAACAACGTTTATGGACATGATGAATAGGGTGTTCAGGCCCTATCTAGACCAGTTTGTGGTAGTGTTTATAAATGATATCTTGATCTACTCTAGAGATAACCAGCAACATGAGAAACACCTACGTTAGGCATTGAAATTATTGAGACAACACCAGTTCGATGTGAAGTTCAATAAGTGTCAGTTCGGGTTAAAAGAAGTGCCTTTCCTAGGGCATGTAATATCATCCAAAGTAGTCTGTGTAAAGTTATTCCTTGTAGGATCTTATTTACTTAAGTGTTCCCTCTATCTGGAACATGATGAATCATATTTATTTGGGGGGGGGAATGATTCTACCCTCTAACCAAAACATAAGTGAGGTAATTCCATAAAGCACATCCCATGATTGTTTTGTTAGTTATATGCCTTGAGAATCATCATGTGATGATTTTAAAGGGTATTTCTTATATTGTTTAATTATTAATAAAAGGAAATTCCACTTATCATGATTATTCCAGTATTGAGATAATGAATGAATCTAATAATGTCCTAAGATTTTTTAAATTGATGATATAGGTTTGGATTGACGACCGAAACATGATATCATATGCATAATAAGAGTATTTATTCTTATTATGTCACTAATCAGTCATAATTGTGGATAAAATAGGACAAAAATAATACATAAGAGTAGTATATATGTTGAGTGATGACCAAGTCTCCTTAGTCATGATATTGGATATAAACTCAAATACATATGTACTTTTTGATGAACATGTATACTAGATAGAGCCACCTTTAGATTGACAAATTGAACTCATTTAATGACATTTTAAAGTCATATCTCAAAGTGATTGTAATCCTTATACATGAATCACTATAGTAATCACATGTTGTTGTAGTATACTTTGACACTATCCTAACGTGCTCTAAGATACAAGTTGTCTACAAGGTGGTGCTTGGGTACATTGTGATACATGGAAAATATTGTGAGTGATGTAGATGGAATTTGTCGCTCCACTAAGTGTGATATTCTAGTCACCTAATAAGTTTGACTATGAAGTGCATGGCCACACTAGTGTGAGTCAATATATGATATGAAGCTCACAATATCTCAAAGTGTATACACTAGTTCAAGGAAAATAGATTGAATGATAAGATGATGACTTTCCATGCCTCTTTTTCACTCATGATATCTATGATAAAGGGATTACACGGTGGCTATAACACTGATCAGATATTAGGTTGAAGTTTTTCTTCAACTTCTCCAATTACTTGGGTGACAATTAAGTCTTACTAGATACGAATCATTTTTTAAACCAAAATTTGATTATTAACATCACTACCAATGTAATTTGGATCCTATAGGATCACATCAAAATGATTCATAAGGAAGAGGTGTATAATCATGGGCATATGATTAATAGGTTGCTAAAAATATTTTGACAATGAATTAAGTAATTTATACACCAAATGGACCAGACTAATCAGCCAACCTGACTCAATGGAATAGTCCAACTGGACCATGCTAATTGGATGATGAAACTAAGTTTGCTCGATCGACCATGTTTGTTCTAGTGAATTAGCTAAACAACTTGATTGGTCGAGTAGACTAAGAGTGGTCAATTGATGAAACTGATTCTGGTCACCCGACCAAACTGTCCAGAGGTGTCTATTTAAAAAGGGTTCTTGTGCCTATATAAGGCTATGAGGGCCATAGTTTTAACACACATGTGGCTAGCACCCTTTGATAACTCTTGAGAGGCAACTCTTATGAGAGAAATAAGGAACCTTTGAGAGGCCTTTTTACTATTTGTCAATGTCGCCAAGGAAAGAAGGGGAGAGGAGAGGTTGTGAAATGCTAGAACGTTGCCAAAAAAATGCAACTCCTTTCACATTGTCATCCATGTAGGCAACATAGAGTGAATTGTGAGAACATTGCTAGTATTTACTAAAAACTATACAAATGTGAGATTTTATTGAATATATGTTGACTTTGAATATAATGAATAAAATTTATATGTCTGTATACCATAAGGAAGAAACTTCACTATGTTTGAGGATCATACTGTAAGTACACTACCCAAATGGGTATGCCAAGTCAAATAGAATCAATATTTTCTTCTTTGTAGATTTTCTAAAACTTCTTACGTAGTTCTCTTCCAATAAAAGAAAATTCTATCATCAACAAAATCATTTTAATAAATGTTTTCTTAGTCTTCATTGATTGTTATACTCCAGAACAAGAAATCTTCATGTGTGGTGCAGTTGGTAATACTCATTTTGGGATGTTCTCTTAGCTGAACATGCCTTTATTTTTTACCAAATATAGAGATATATTGGTTTATATTGCCAATATTTTGATATTTTATATGTGTATGTAGGAAGTACAATAAAACATCATTTCATGTTGAATTCAGTAGATATTTAGGATGTAATCCACTATTTCCCAGAACCATATTGAATCCTTCAAAACACATGTGAACATCATGTGAACCCAATAAACAAGGTCACTCTTAAATAAAGGAAGAAACGAATGCACCACAAAAATATTTAACTAGTCGGGTTTTCCAAAAAGCTCTGAGGAGCTAAAGACAAAGATTCAAGCTCCTTGTTTATATGGTAAAATTGGAAACATGGAATAAATTTAATTTGTCACAAAGAACACTTATATAGCTCCTTTCAAAACTTAATCAGATTGTTTCATATGATGAAATCTAGAATCCAGATCAATCACTTTTGACCCTAAAGGATAACAGATTCCCAAATACCTAAACCAATCCATCTTTGGTCTGACATCACCAAAACTATATTATCTACATGTTGACAAAAGACATTCATACATGTCATCAATTGCATTCACCTACAAATCCCCACCAATACTATCGAGGTTCAACCACCACCTACTCCCCCATTTTTTATCCTTCTTTTCTCATCACCCATCCTCCAATGATGACAACATTAAGCATTCTATATAGTCATTCTCTGACTACAACACCACCCCCATTCCAGCTGAAGAGGAATTGATGATTGAAACAATAAGTAGGTGAGAACAACAATGTATTAGAGACCTGAACAATATAAACATTATCATTCTTATAAATTTTTGGTTTTATTTACAACAAAAAATTCTCTTGCAATCTCTCAACCACTCTTTGTACATGTGATAGAGAGTAGATCTTCCATTGAGATTTTTGGAGTAAACTCATATATGAGTTGCACATTCTATCTTTAGATCAGGGGCTATGTCCCCTACATATGCTACTTGTGCACTATAAATTTTATAGTATGTAAGATATGACATGCTTTCTACTATCGTATGTCTTTTGTAATCTAATGTCTCTATAGCATGACCCCAACAGATGTGGCCCATTAGTGGATCCTAGTACACATGATCCAAAATGGACCCAAAAAGAGGAGTGTGTTGTTTACTCTTCTAATTGTTGTTCAATAACTCACACAAGTGAAGTTGACATAGAGTCATGAGATCAGAGATGTGCATCAGAATGATATTGTAGTACAACAGATTCAGGCAGAGTTGGGCAGTGAGAAGTGTGATGGCTTCCATGAATCTGATGATGGCATAGTGTGTTATCATGGAAGGACAGTTGTGCCAGATGTAGATAATCTGAGAATATTAGTTCTAGTAGAGGCTCACTCTTCTATGTACGCTATGCATCCAGGTTCCACCAAGATGTATCAAAATCTAAAAGATCTTTATGGGTGGCCAGGATAGAAGAATGATATCACTGAGTTGGTGGCTACGTGTGTAGTGTGTTAGCAGGTTAAAGCTCAGAACTAGAAGCCCACAGGGACTTTGCAACCATTTCCTATACCATAGTGGAAGTGGGATCATATTACAATGGAGTTTGTGATTGGACTTACAAGAATTGCCAAAGGTCGTGATTCCATCTGGGTAATAGTAGACAAGTTGACTAAGTCAGCACATTGTTTGCCAGTAAAAATGACATATACAATTGAGAAGCTTGCTAAAGTGTATGTTGATGAGATAATATGTCTACATGGAATTGCAGCTAACATCATGTCAGACAGAGGTCCACAATTCACTTGTCACTTTTGAGAGCATTTGCATGAAGTGATGGGTATGCAGTTGAATTTTGGTAATGTGTTCCATCTGCAGATAGATGGACAGTCTGAGAGGACAAAAATGACCTTAGATAATCTATTCAGAGCCCGTGTGTTGCAATTTTTGCACAATTGGGATATACACCTTAGTTTGACAGAGTTTGCCTATAACAATAGCTATCATAGGAGCATCGACATGGTGCCATATGAATCGTTATATGGGAGAAATTTTAGATCTCCTTTGTGTTGGTACATAATGGGAGAATATTAGCTTTTGGGTTTTGAACTTGTACAATATAGAAAAAAAATTAAAGTGATTCGGTATGACAAATAGAGGTCTTATGATGATAACCATCATAGACCTTTAGAGTTTGAAGTGGGAAAATGGTGTACCATAAAGTCTCTCCTTGGAAAGGTTTTTTGCAGTTTGGGAAAAAGGGTAAGCTAGCCCCTAGATATATGGGACCTTATCCTATGGTTGTGGGTGTTGGGAAGGTGGCTTATAAGTTAGAGTTGCCACCTGAGTTGCACAATTAACATCCATTATTTCATATATCTATGTTGAGGAAGTGTCGCCCTGATATAGAGTTGACTCTTCAACCTATTGAGGTGGAGCTAGACGATGATACATCTTATGTGGAAGGTCTTGTTCTGATCCTAGATAGAAGGATCAAGAAGTTGAATACGAAGGACATTGTGTTATTCAAGGTTTTTCCGCATCATCATGGCTTAGAGGAAGGCACATGGGAGCTTGAGGATGAGATGTGGAAGAAGTATCTGTCTCTTTTTGCATAGGACTTTAGGGGCAAAATCCCTATTACAGGTTTATTGTTGTAAGACCCCTAACCTAGATTCATGCTTAATTGTAATTACTTTGCATAATGAGATGTTTAAATCTTAACTTAATATTTTTGGATGTCTTAATATCATGTGATGGGCTTATATTTGCATTTTGGTCCAATTTGATTTATGTTTGAGATGTCTTTTCTATATATGTGCTTGTTTTGGACCATATTCCAATTTACCCGTAAGTGAGGGTTATCTTGCAAGTTGCCACATTTTGAGAATCTTTCTTGTGCTCTAGCCTCATCAGAGAAAATATTATGATATGGGGTGCTTTTTTTGGATCATTCTTTCTAATTTGACATCTCATGTTGATTCTAAGGTTAATAGGGTTTGCTAGATATGGTGACTATCCTATGTTTTGAGTGTTGCGACCCTACACCACTTTTGGTGAGTGTAGAGACCTTATCACATGCCTTGGATGTTGTGGTTTTGACCTGGATGACCTAGAGTTGTGTTGATCGAAACACTTTGTCCTCTAGTGTCTTGACCATGTACATATGGTGACTTAGGGTTTCGACCTAGACAAGTAGATAGAAGTGTCTCAACTAAGACAAGGTAGTAGCCAATGTTTGAGGTTTGTACACTTTTTCTGGATAAACATTAACATTTTTAAATATGCATGTGAGTGGATATAAGGCTATTTCTTCAAAGGACGTGTGTCCTTTGATAGTATATTATGTTGACACCTCATAAACCTTTACTTCCCTCCTCCTTTGGGTATTTAACCCCCTCTTTTCACATGTGAACAATGTTTTCGTCCCTACTCTCTTTATCCTTCCTTGTGACAAATGATGGAGCATTGGAACAAGGAAGATCTATTCTTGAAGCTTAGGTGGCCAATCCATATTGCATGTTAAAGATCTTGTGCTAGAACGACTCTTTGGTGGTGATTTCTTAGAGATTCTTCTCTTGGTAAGTGATCTTAACTCTTGATCATACTTTCCTTATTCTGAAATATCTTTCGTCTTCCTCTTCTTCCTCCTTGGGTGTAGATTTTGGACCATCCACGGTGGCCATTTCAGAGAAACATCTTATCATAAGGTGTCATAGTCTATGCATTGACATGGTGAAACACGAGTGAGAGGATAATTTTTTTCTCTTTCTCCTTTCTTCCTTGGTTCATCCTAGGACTGAATTCTCTCTTTCTTGAGCTCTTTTATAACCAATGTTTTCTTCACTTTTGAGGTGATCCTTTGGCCAAAGTGTTGAAGCTTGGTTGGAGTTCTTGGAGATTGTGATCTTGAGATATTGGTTCTCTCCCAATCAGAGGGGTTATATAACTTTTCCCCCATCTATTACTTGCATCAAAAATTTGATCATATCTTATTATTCAACATATTAAAACTGTGATCTTTATGGTAGAGTAAATTATAATGATTTAGGGCTTGAATTTTGTAGTAAATTCAAGAACCACTCTTTTTATTAAAACCCTACATCTCTAGATCTAATTTTGTGATGATTGAATTATTGATGTGTTTTTTGGATTGTTATCTATGGATCTAGGATATTTGATAGATTTTCCATTTATCATGAACAACATGGGGTTATAAAGTGTTTTAACATGCATAAGAATCTTGGTTTTCTCTATTTAAACATAATTCTTTTTGGTAATTTACTATAACCATATTTTAGGATTGGATGAACATTGGTATGATGTGTTGCCCTTCTTGTTTATGCTTGGTATTCTTGGTTTGATCCTTGGTTCGACTTGGATTGAATCTATTCAGATGTTGGGTACATGGTTAAAATGAGTTTGAGACAACCCTTGGACTTCCCCAAGGTTGATACCATGTATGTGAGAGGTTATTATGACCGAGACAACTCTAACACTAGGGTATGGTCACTACACTGGTTGTAACATAACATTGCTTCTTGGTTTCTGACTCTATTGATATATGTTGTGTCGATGGTTAAGTGTACCTTAATAATAACACTTGTTTTGGACCTGGTAGCAGTTGTATTAGGTTGCTTAATAGGACCTAGCTAGTCTACATGAGTTGGTTTTGGTCGTAACACATCATGCAAGGATGGTCGACACACGTTGCATGTGTTGTGATCGAGACACACGCTAAACGTGTTGTGGCCGAGACACGCGCTACATGCGTTGTGACTGAGACACACTTTGCACGCGTTGTGGCCGAGACACACGCTAAAAGCATTGCATACGAGACACACGCTAAAAGCATTGCATACAAGACACATGTTGCACGTGTTGTGACCGAGACACACTTTGCACATGTTGAGGGTGAGACTCTTGTAGCA
This sequence comes from Alisma plantago-aquatica, assembly GCA_963693085.1. Lineage (NCBI taxonomy): Eukaryota > Viridiplantae > Streptophyta > Magnoliopsida > Alismatales > Alismataceae > Alisma > Alisma plantago-aquatica. The sequence goes on from OY856409.1 coordinate 1,640,038,394, forward strand.
CACGTCGCGGGCCAAGACACCCCGCATGAGTTGCGGGTTGAGACACCATGTTGCACGCATTGCAGGAGGAGACACCCTATTGCACACATTGTAGATCGTGACACCATGTTGAGTTAGTAAGGTTGACACACCTATGCATGATCATGGTTGATACATAGTGTAATGGTTATATGTAAAGAAATGATTATAAATGACTATCATTAATGATAGTGCTTAACCATAGTGTTCTCCAAATGGGTGGGTGGTGATGGAATTAGGGTTTAGTTTTTGAATAAAGTTATGAAACCCTAATTGTCTATATACAAACCCTATCTCTAATCATCTAATAATGTGACATATATTCTCAATATACTTGAAGATTTGTTTTCTGTAATAATGTTTTCTCTCTATTATTTATGTAAAGCTAAATTTGAAGGTGAGATGAATGGCATAGCTATATGAGTACTATGGTGAACCTTGTAAAATACAGGGTGGTTATTATGAACATTGGTGAGATATAACGTGTTATCATTTGCTCAGGAATCATACAAATGGGTCTAATGACCTAGAAAGTACCTTGTGCATAATTTGAGGTGAAATACTCAATGATGTGATTGAGGAAGTATTATACCATAGTGATGTGATATTCTTAATGACCTTGTGAGAGGCAGTAGTACAAGTGTCATGTAGTGAGGAGGCAAGTTCTCTCTTTATACGTTTTATATCTTCTAGAGTTGTATCCTACCTTAATTTTGTAGACTTTGTTTAGGACTTCTACAGTGTAACTTCATTGATGCATTAATAGATACCCAATTGGAATATCTAATCAACTGAAACCCTAATCATTTAGTTTCCATGTACCATAGATCCATCTTCAGCATCAACATCTAGCTGGATGGTGAAACGAGTAACTCCTACAGGAAACTCAAAGCGCATATTATTGAATTTGTGGGGCGCCATTTGAGACATACCGATGTATCCTTAAATTGTTGATATATAGTGGTATCATGCTTAGTTATGGAATGGACATGCATGAGCATGTTATCTTGTGGTATTCCATGTACCAAGGAGGACTAGTTGTTTTACAGGACCATAGTATTGATTATGACTTGCTATCTATATGACTATAGCTTTGACTATAATTTGTTGTTTAGGAGTTTGATTGTTATGGCATTGCCTTACTGACTTAAACTGGATGAGTAATGTTGCTGATGATCATGGAGTTCGACTCTCCCATTGATCTTGTATGGTACTAATTTCAACTTAGCAGTGGTCAGTTGGATTTGAGTGGTACACCTCAAATCCTCAGGGTATAATAATAAAAGTTGTAATATAGCAGTGTAGTATATTTTCTTAGGGTCAAACACGAATCATATCGTATGACCCCATGCCTTATTTCTTGTATAGTTTAGTTTATAACAATTATACATGTTCTTCATGCTTCTTTTAAAAGCATAAGATGTTTTACTGCACAACTATAACTGCTCAAATTTCTCAAATAGTAGTACCTACTCTATTTAACTATTTTGTTATATTATTGTGCTTATACTAAACGTGGGAAGGAGTTATATCTTTCTCTTAGACATTTGGTCTCACCCCGTGGGTTACACAACTTTTTAGGTGGTCGTGGATGAGGAGGTACAGGTCGTGGTGTAGGTGTTGAGCAGTAAGGAAATACGTAAGTATTTGAGGTTGGATATGCTACTAAAGATTTCTAGTAGAGTTCTATGTGTCATGCCTGTACTCTTAGGTCTTTGGGGAGATTTTTTTGTTTTGTATATTGACACGTAGATTTTGTCTTTATGCCATGAGTGTGTAAAAATGGCATGTACATATAAATAGGTTTTAATATCTAACACTTGTGGCTTGATAATCCTTGTACATGATATGTAACATCTTTTGGAATATATGAAATACAAATTCCCTGAGTTGAAGGCTTGTTTATAATTTACTTCCACTAGAAACATTGAATTGCAAATGGTTTTAATTTACCCCATTTTGTGGTAATATTTTTATTAGTAATAATTCCTCACCTTTTTTTGAGTAATCTCATTTTGTGTGGCCAAGGGTGTCACACTATTAACCACGCTCTAGAGTCCTTAGATCCAAAAGTGGTATCAGAGCCACGGTCTTCTCCGACACATCTCCCACGATACGAGAAGATGGGTGACTTACTTGGGTAACTCAATCTAGATGGAAGCTTCTCCATGGGACCACCGGTCTTTGATGATGCCAATTTCCTCTATTGGAAATGGTGGATGCAGTTCTTCCTCCAAGGAACCAACTATGACATGTGGAAGGTGGTAATCCTCCCATACAAGGAGCCAACCGATGATGTAGCCACATGGGATGAAGATACAATCAAGAAGATGCAACTCAATACTAAAGCAATTAGCATCATCTATGTTTCCCTCACTCGCTTAGAGTTCAACCGGATCTCATCTTAGGACATAGCCCATGATATTTGAAACAAGTTGTGCATCACATATGAAGTCACACAAAAACTCAAGGAGTCTAAGATCTACAAGCTCAATGGACTGATTGAGAACTTCAAGATGGGTAAGAAGAAGAGAGTGGCAGACATGTACTCCCATATCAACATTATCATCAACATGCTAGATTATTTGGGTCACACCTTGTATAGGGGGGACTATCAAGTCAAAGATCTTAAGGTACCTTCCTAAAAGATTGGAACCCAAGGTGACTTCAATTTAAGAAGTAAGAAGCCTTGGAGACTTAGCCACGGAGGTACTCATTGGCAACCTTCAAGCCAGAAGTCAAGGCTAGACAAGCAAGAAGAAGATGAGAAGCAAGAAGAGAATGAGTCAAAGAAAGTTAAAGATAATACCATCAAATCCCTAGTCAAGGCAATGATCCTTCAATAACAACTTTCATGTAGGTCCTCTCCTACCTCCTCAAGTGAAGATGAAAACCCTAGTGAGCATGAACCAAACTACTCCAAAGGCAAGCACTTAAAAGGAAGTCTTCCTCATCCTCAACTCCAAGATTCTATGAATGTAAACAAAAGGGGAACTACAAGAATGAATGCCCAAATGCAAAGTAGAGCCACTATAAGAGAAGCCACAAGAAGAAGGATGATTACAAGAAGGATGGAATGAACAAGAGGAAGGATAAGAAGGGGAAAAGAAGAAAGGACACAGATCATGCAGCTTGGTAAGAATCCTCTTCAAGTGGCTCAAGATCCCATGAAGGAGAGTGCCATCTTGCACTCATGGCCTCTACAAGTGAAGACATAGGTGAGATAAGTGAGGTAACCTTACATGAGCTATCGAACGAGACTATCATTGATATGCTTAATGTTGTCTTATCTTCTTATTCCAAATATAAACCTAAGATTAAGAGGATGGGTAAGATTGTTGATGATCTTTATGCTAAAGATGACATCCTTGATTAAAATGAGAAAGTGCATCTTTAGAGCATTGATTCTTTGCAAGGCCAATTTTTTTATCTTGAGATCAAATACAATAGGGTTGAAATTTAGAATGGGATCTACCTTAAGAGTATCACTAGTCTTAAGGAAGAGAAAAAAACATGCCTTGATGAACTTGAGTTGCTTAAAACTAAAAATATTGAACTTCAACTTGTTTTTTATGCTCATAGGGATGAGAAAAATATGTATCGTGATGAGATTGAAAGATCAAGAGGGGGGAATAGAGATTTTGGTACTTTAAAATTCAATTGAAAACTTAAATCAAAGAAGGAGCAAACAAGGAAGACACTTCAATTTACAGTGGTTCCTACCTTTGAATCAAAGGTTGTCATCCCACTACCCAACCATCTCCAATTGGGATTTTGTAAGTGATTTCTTTTATTTACCTCATAAGGATATTACAACAAAATACAATCACCTTCCACCTCCTTGAAGTAGCCTCAACCTCCTTGAAGTAGCCTTCTTGAATTAATCTCAAGCCCTTAGAGTAACCTTCACCATCTTGAAGCAGCCTTCACCTAGCAATAGCTTCAACCTCCTTTGAAGTAGCCTTCTTGAAATAACCTCAAGCAACCTTCTCCAAAGAAGTATCTATGCAACCTTGAAGTAGCCTTCACCTAGAAGTAGCTTCAACCTCCTTCAAAGCAAACTTCTTGAAGTAACCTCAAGAAACCTTGGAGATTCCTTCTTTTCCTAGAAGTATCTCGAAGAAACCTCCCTCAGACAACCTCCTACACTTGTAGTCATGGAGAACAAATATAATACAAAGGAAATAGATTGGAAGAAAGAAATACTTAACGAATGAAGTATAACTTCTTGATTCCTATATCAAGCATTTAGACCTCCTAACCCCTTAAGATGGCCATTTTTTGGATGATGGATAAGAGGCTATAGCTATTGGACACGAACTTGGAGCTCAAGGAATAAGATAGCAAGTGATTCTTAGCTTTTTTTCTCTCGCATGATTCTATAAGTGTATATTATGTATTGTTGTATGCAAGTGGTGATTTAGGCATCCTAAAGACTCTCCTATTTATAGGAATGGTTTACAAGTGATTAGGGACGTTGTAGGATGTCTCTAGAGTGTTCTTAGTGTTTAACTATCCATTAGGTAGAAAGTAGTTAGGTTGTAATGGCTAAAATATTCGAGTTTAGAAGAACAAACCAGAACCCAGTTCAGTCAACAAGCTTATGGACCAATGTCTCGGTCTTGAATTTCTTCAACCAAGCCTGAGTTGAATGCAAGTGTATTCCAACATCTATCTCCAACTCCCAACTACTCGGTCTAATGGCCAAATGATTTGGACCAAAGATATGTCAGTCGACCATATTGTTGACTGAAAGTGACTTTGATCATAATGTGTGTAAGTTTGTGACCAGTGCCCTAAATGCTCGATCGAGGTGGTTCCCAGTCAAAAGTAAATTCGACTGTGGGTGTTTCGGTCGACTAATTTCTCGACCGAGAGTGTAAATAGTTGAAGTTTTGAACTACCTATTAGATGATTGTTCTAATGATGGATAATGACTCTAGACTCTAAGTGGTAACCTAACTAAGGGTTCTTGGTAGATAGGAAAGATCTTACACTTGATTTACATGATTATCTAAGTACTTGTACATTATATACTTGTACAAGTTTTTAACTTGAGTACAATCATAAAAATATAAAACATTTAAGTGCATTGATCTTCAACTATCCACTTAGTATTATCTACTCATTTTCTTGAACCCTGAAATACTCAAATATCACAATAGATCCACAAGAATGAAATCTTTTTCATCATAAAAAAATGGTATGCTAAAGTCCAATTTAGCCAACAATCTCCTCCTTTTTGAAAATGGCAAACATTCCTAAAATATAAGAAAAATATTTAAAATGAAATGAGTTTCATACCTGTGATATACCTGAGAGTAATAGATTCTTTTTATCTCATAAAATATGTACTACTATACCTAAACTGATATGAAACATGATATACACCTATTAAGGAAATTTAGCACCAAGTAATGTCAAGCCAAGAGATCATGAAACTCATGAAAATATTTAACAATTTTTTCTTTATTTTTATTTATCCTCCTTTGTCATTTCAAAAACATAATCATATGTGTAAACTAATAAGACTTCCCATTAATTGATTACTCCCCCTTAATTGTTTACTTCATAAAGAATGTTTTTTTTTTTTTTTTTTTTGGTGGAACAGGGGTTAATATTATTCAAACTGGTCCCCCTCACCAGGCATTAAATCGATTACATGATATTCATCCAAAGTTGGATGCACTACATTCAGAGAAGAAGAACTATAATCAGAATTAAAAGATGCTGTTAAGTTAGATGGAAGAGTAACATAGTGCCACTCGTCCACAGGTTTTTGTAGATGGTGTTTGGCTAGCCCATCCGCTAGTTGATTATCCTCTCTTGCTATATATGCCATCTTCAGATTCTGGAAGCCAAGTTTGATGGTCTGCATCTTGGTCTTCCACCTTGCATAAATGGGAAAATCAGCTGTGGTAGCTTCCATGATCGAGATGGCCGTTTTGCAATCCGTCTCCAAAACCACTTTGTCATAGTTTTGTGCTAATTGGAGCCCCAAATATATAGCCTCCAATTCTCCTTCTAGAACACTAGTAGTGGCAAGGGATCGAGCTTCACCAAAGATCCATTCAGCCTTGTCATTTCTGGCTACGACTGCAATAACAGCTTTCCCGTTCTTCATGGCCATGTCAGTGTTGAGCTTGATCCAACCTTGAGGTGGGGCAAACCACTGTGTATTTGAATGCTTTGCAACTCCCAGTGTGTTCTGAGCATTACCAGACATCTGGATAAGGAGTTGCCACTGCTTTCTGATCATCAACAAAACTGATTCATCCCGAACCACGACTTGTTCGAACACCTGCTTGTTCCTTCCTTGCCAAATGTTCCAACATACTACCGTGAACAAAGTAGCAGTAATTGAGTCTTTTTTAAGCCACTGATCCATCCAGGTATCGACACTGGTAGACGAGAATACTAGAGTCTGGTTCACTCCATGCAGACCCTTCCAGGTGCGAATCGCTGAGGGGCAATCCCTAATGGCATGCATCATGGTTTCAGTAGCAGCATTACAGCGAGGGCACTTGTCATCCTCCGTGAGATGTCTTTGCTTTCTTCTCCAGTTGGTCATCAAGGCTCTCGACCGCAACAACCAAAGGAAGACCTTGAGCTTGCCTGGGATCTTCAGTTTCCAGCTCCTAATCCAGTCTTCTGAAGAATTTGATGGTGCAGAAATGAGCAGCTCATATGCTGACTTAACTGAAAATCTTCCATTCCGAGTGAGGTCCCAGATATCAACATCTCCCCCCTGGATAGGAACAGGTAGCTTTTCAATCTGTCTCACCACTTGCAGTGGTAGGTATAATTTGAGAAACTCACTATCCCATTCTTTGTTCAAGTTAATCAATGAGCTAACAGTGAGGTCCGCTAGCTCTCCCGGTATTTCACTCGTACCAATCTTGTCCAATCTTTCCAAGCCTGGCACCCATTTTTCTTTCCAAACATTGGTGTTCTCTCCTGACACAACAAGTTTAGTGCAGTGTTCGGTTACTTGGTTTAAATTCTTCGCATGAGCTCGCCAAAATGGGGTAGCACGACCACCTGTTTGCCATCTAAAACTTTTATATTTTTTAAGCAAACCTTCCCGCCATGCACATTCTCTTCGTGTAATGATTTCCCAAGAGTTTTTCCAGAGTAGAGCTTCGTTCCACTGCCGCATCGACTTGATGCCCAGCCCACCATTCTCTAAGCTTTGGGTGACCTTACTCCATCTCACCAGCGACATGGGTCGAGAGTTGTGTCCTCCTCCCCATAAGAAACTCCGTATCACTGCATCGATCTTGTCGCATACTGTAACTGGGATCGGCACCGTTTGCATTGTATAGCTCGGAATGGTTGTTAAGACTGATTTCACTAGGCATATCCTGCCTGCCAAAGAGAGAGATCTAGCAGCCCAGCCATTCACCTTTCCTTCAATTCTTCGTAGGATCTCTCCATAGGTAGTCTTAGTGACTTTTTTATGATGAATTGGAACCCCCAGGTGCCTTCCCAAATCGGAAGTTTCCAGAAAACCACTTAGTCTGCATAACCTTCTTCTATGCGTAGTTGAGACTGAATTGGAGAAGAAGATGCTCGTTTTTTCTGTAGAGATTTTCTGGCCAGATGCTAGTTCAAACATCTTGAAACATTGCTTAATAACCTTCATATTCTGCCTGTCTGCTTTTGCAAATAGCACAATATCATCTGCAAAAGTTATATGAGAAAAAGCTGGGCCCGACTGAGATAATTTCAGCGGGATCCAAGACCCCTCCATAACTTTCTCCTCAATCAGCTGAGATAATCTTTCTAAACACAACACAAATATGTATGGTGACAAAGGGTCACCTTGTCTTAGACCCCGTGTGGCTTGAAATGGGGCAAGACATTCCCCATTCCAAACAATGCGAGATTCCCCCTTCCTGATGGATTGCATAGTGTATTGAATGATGTTGATCGGCCAATGTGCTCTCTTCAGAGTGTCTTCTATGAAAGGCCATTCCAGTCTATCGTATGCTTTGGACAAATCCACCTTTATGGCCATGTACTCTGAACCATATTTTCTTCTCATATTATGGATCAGCTCCTGGGTAAGAATTATATTATCCGTGATGCGCCTGCCAGGTACAAAGCTACTTTGAACCGGGGATATCCAGCTATTCATGTGCCTTTTGACTCTTTCTGCAACTATTTTGGAGGACAACTTGAGAACTGTGTTATTCAAAGAGATCGGCCGGAGATGAGAACATCGTTCAGGCTTCTTCGTCTTTGGAATGAGCACGATGGTTGAATTCGCCAAGGAAGGATCTAAATCAACCCCTTGCAGTGATTGAGAGACAGTCTGAATAACAGAGTTCTTAATCGACGCCCAGTGCTTCTGGATGAAAAGATAATCAACCCCATCTGGACCTGAAGCCTTGTGTGGATCACAGTTCTTCAAATTGCGCCAGATTTCAGTTTCAGTGGGAGGACTGGCTAGCCTTCTAGACTGAGCAACCGTGAGTTTTGAAATTTCCTGGTATGCGATTTATATTTTCCTGCTCAATGGGTAAACACGAAATAAAAATGTCAGTAAAAAACTTATGCACCATCTCCTTCAGCTCCTTCGAGTCCGACACCCATTCACCATTCTCCTTTCTCATTTTAGTAATCAGATTACCCCGCTTTCTGTTATTAACAAAAGCATGGTAAAATTTCGTATTGTCATCTCCATTGGATAGCCAATTGATATGACTTCTTTGTTTCCACTCAATCTCCTCCTCCAACAGAATTTTCTCCATCTCACTTTGCAATGCGATGAGTTCTTCTTCTGCTCTCTGGTCATGACCAGCGTTCAGTTTCTCTTCTAACTTCTTCATTCTATTCCACTTGACCGCTTTGATGTGTAAGTTCTCTTGGTGCCTGATCTTCTGCCAATTAGCCAGAGCTGGGCAGGCTGCTTGCAAAGCTTCCGGAAAAGGTTTTTTATCGTCCCATTTATTTTTAACCAGTTGGATGTATTCAGTATCGCTATTCCACTTCGCGTTGGTTCTGAATATAGGGGGTTTCTTGCGAACCAACTTAGACGTGTCTCTGATCAAAATTGGGCGATGATCAGAAGTGATTCTAGGTAGGTGCTCCAGTACGAGTGCAGGATGTTTTATAATCCATTCCCGATTAGCTGCTGCTCTATCAATGCGTTCTAACAGGCATCCCTTCTTGTATGTAAAAAGAGGACCTGTATGTTCAAGGTCAGTGAGCCCAGCCTCCAATAAAGCTTCTCTAAAAAGATTTGCATCTTTGAAATAGAAATGGTCACTTCCTCTTTTCTCCTCTGGACTCAACATAGCGTTGAAATCACCAATGAGTAACCACGCATCCGTGATGGAGGTCCCCATATTAACAAGGTGTTGGTAAAGCACTCTTCTTCGAATAGGATTCGGACTTCCATAAATGCAAGTCAAAAACTCGGAATTATTAACTCTGCAATGTATAAATTGCATGTGGCTCAAGAGAATATCTATATGGCACTCCTGCTCACTCCAGAGAATCCAAATCCCACCTGCAAAGCCGTTGGCTTCCACACGATGAGAGTTGTCAAAGTGTAATTTCCGGATAGCCTTGTCAGCTTGAACACCAGAAATTTTAGGTTCTAGGATCACCAGGATCTGTGGTTTGTACAAACGTTGAAATTCCTTAATACTTGAGATAATGAGATCGTTTCCCATTCCTCTCACATTCCAGCTCATGATGCTTGACATAAAACCTGTTGGTAAATAGGAAAATAGCCCTTCACCTTTAGGCAGATTCCAGGGAGGCACCACGAGATGCTTCCTTAGCTACTTCCTGTTCCTGCAAAGACTTCATACGACTTCTTGTTTGGTAAGGAGAGGGACGGATCTTCTCTTTAGTACTTTTATTCTTCTTTCCTGCGCTAGTACTAGTTGTGGATGGAGGTTCCTCTACTGGTAATTCCTCCTCCATCGGCTGCTCTTTTTCCCTATCCTTTGGTATCTCCTGTCTCCCTTGTATTACTTCATTTTCTGCTGGGGTAGCTGCCGAATGGTTCCCTTGATTTGGTATTATTTTCTTCTTTTTCGTCTGTATATTCTTCTCCTGATCCTCCTCCTTCTCTGCCTCTTCTGTGCTGGTCTTTTGAGTAGTGTCTTTCCCAACTTCCTTGTCTTCAAATGTTTCCTTCCTGGGCTTCTTCTTCCTCTCATTGCTTCTTGGGGATTTAGGTGGTTCAGCTGCTTCTTTGCCTTTCTCCTTTCCATCTCTACCTGCCGTGTCTCCTTCCTTGGCATCCTTGGAAATTTCATCCTCCTCGTCCTCCAAAACCTGGAAGCGATTTTGCTTGTTCTTCTTCCCATTCTTCCCTTTGTCATCTCTCTTCGGGGGTCGCTTGGTTTGGATATTCTTCCCATAATAAGTTTCCCACCTCTCTTCATCTTCCTTCCACCTGACACCTGCTTCCTCTATATCCACCTTCATATGCACCTCCTCCTGGTTTGGCGCTTCGTCTTCCTTGCCTTTCCTGCACGCATCAAAGCTATGACCTACCTTCCCACATCCCATGCACACATCGGGTAAGGCTTCATATTCAACCTTGTATTCTACACCATTGATAAGGACTGCAGGGTGTAAAGGTTGAGTTGTATCGAATTCAATGGCTAGCCTTGCGAATTTGCTTCTCGTCATATTCCTGGTGTGCTCGTCAACCCGAACCAGGTTTCCCAGCACTTGTCCAATGCGCTCATACATAATCTCATTATAATAGTGCAGTGGTAGATTCTTCACTCGCACCCATGAGACCAAATAGTTCGGTACCTCATCAGTTGGATGGAAATGACTATCCCAAGGCCACACCATAATACAGCTTCCAAAAAGTGCCCAGGGACCTGAGGTAAGAACTTTGTCGTAGTCATGTTTCAGGGAAAACCGGATCGTGAAAAATTGTTCATCCAATTCATACATATTCCAGTTCCCGGATGGCTTCCAAAGCAATTTCAGTCGCTCAGCCATAGTTACATACCCTACCTTCCTGCCGACTAACTTGGCTATGACTGCATATTTAAAGGGTTTCTCCATGATCTCCTGCGCAACCGGTGCAACATGAATCTCCGGGTAGCCTCCGTCCACCGAGATTTCAACATCATCTGGATTGATCTCCTCTGCCGGTTCGTCCTCCAGAAAGGGAGTACCTCCTGCAGACGAACGGAAGCCTGTGACGGCCTGGGAGAAGAGCATCTTCTTTCTGCCTCTGGTGTCTGCATGGCTGTCTAGGTTAATAAAAGGAATAACCTCCGTCGTGTCCATGGCTGTCTCCTGCGACGGCTCTGCTGTACTTCCTTTTCCTCCTTCCTTATCTCCTGTGGCGCCCTTCATCCCAGAAAAATTAAGATTGATCCCCAGCGAGTTCAGAATATGTGAAGTATCCTTAAACCCTAACGACTGGGTCTTGGGTGGACTGAATTTTTTTGACGGACTTCCTTCATTAATGATCCTCGGGATCTGCATCTCATGCTGACCTCCCCCTTCTCTCCCTCCCCTACTACCCCGGCCGGGATCTAGGGTTTCCCCCTTGTCGCCCTCTCCATCGCCGCTACCCCTCACACCCGACATCTAAGTAAAGAGTCACCTATTAATTTCTCAACCATATAGAAGGGATGTTTAGCCATGAAATGATATGAGATTCCTTTAGGCTCATAGTGGGTTAAATGTGTCTCTAGACCAAATATAAGTGATGTTAAGCAAGTATTGGTGTATAGGATCCATTAATCTCATAACAAAAGTGATCTCAAAAAATTTAACGTATTTTAAATCATAACTATCTTTAAAATCAATTAAGACTATGAGTCAATTTTTATGATCATTAAGCAATCTTGTTGTTGCACTATTTTGATTTATAAATTTCTCTCATTCTAAGTATTTAACATGATGAGAAAATTATAGATTTAATATACCAATGTTAGGTGCAAGTGAATGATTTGATTTAATAAGTATTTTTTTAGGCTTATTTTCAGTCAACCATGACTTCGACCTGGGATCCCGTCGGTCGAAGAGTTTGTCGACCAAGAGGCAGTTTTGTAGATTTCCAATTAATGCAATCTTTCTTATGTGGACAAAGATATATCTATTTAATCTATTTTATTTTAATATCACATTTTAAATGATCAATTACCATAATAGAGCATAAGTAAAGTATGAGTTCTCTTTATACCATTGATTTCAAACAAATGTTTCTAATAACTACAATTTTTGACACAAATAAATTCGGTTGAGTTTGTATTTTGACGGACAAGCACCTCGGTCAAGAGCTTTGTCAACCGTATATTGTTCTGTAGAAATTTTAATGATTGTAGAGTGAACAAGATAATTCTTTTTCAACTAGTTTTGATTTCAATAACACAATTAGCCAATCAAAACTAAAAAATATACAGTTAAAGCTCATTTTAGTTTAGATAAGACATTACAAATATGAAAATGAAATTTAGGTCAAATCTCGACTAAGTGTCCAAAATTTCTAAGTTGGAGTTTTTTGAACCAAAACCAAGTCAACATTGTACTTTTTCTTGTACGGATAGGAAAATGAATAGTGCCTAAAATGTTGAGAATAGTGACAACAAATAAAGTCAATTTCATTTCTCTTCTTAGCATTATGATCATAAGCTAGATTGTCTTTTGGCACATAGATGACCTTGTTCTTAGGCACTTGTGTTTTTCTAGTTCTAGGATTTTGTAGGATTTATTTTTGGGTACATAACCAAGGCCTCTCCTTCCAACTTTTCCAATATAATTTTCTAATATTTTATCAAGAATATCATTATTCTTCAAGATATTGGCATACTTTTGCAACTTAAAAATTTCATCCATTTTCTTTTTAATATCTAACTTTTCTTGATTCAATCTAGAAAGCAAGTTATCTCTTTCGTTCACAACAACATTATAGTTCGAATGTGTATATAGAATAGGTTGCGTTTGAAAATTATTTATCTTGGCAAAAATTCAACCTTTTCTTGAGAAAGAAAATTATTGTTGTTTTCCCGTGCGAGCAATTTGATATTGAAATCATTGATAGCTGATTTCAATGTATCTTTTTTAGACATAAGACTTTCATTTTTAGAAGTAAGATCATACAATTTAGCATGCAAATCATCATTAGTTTTTTTAAGCTTCTTCAGTTTCTTTATACAATCAACATATTTATCATGTAGTTCCTCAAGACTAGTGACTAAATCTTCTATAGATAAATCAAGAATACTTAGCTCATTTTGTTTATCATTGGTTGTTGCAATGAAACAACTTCCCTTGCCTTCTTTAGCCATGATACAATCTACTTCTTCTTCGATTGACTCATCCCAAGCTGCTTTCTAGGATATTTCTTTCTTCTTGAAATAGGATTTCTTTCCCTTCTTAACTTTAGGACACTCATTCTTTAAATGTCCCTTCTTTCCACATTCAAAGAAACTAAGGGAAGAAGAGGAAGAAACACTAGAATTTTTGTTAGATTTAAATCTTCTATATCACTTACCATTAACAATGAGTGTATCCTCTTCATCTTCTTCTTCACTTGACTCATTACTTTCTTGAAATTTGGTTGTAGCCTTGAATGTTATATCCTTCCTTTTACCTTTTTGGCGTTCAACTTCCACTCTTTCTTCTTATTCGACGGTCACCGCATGTGTCTCAAGGTTGCCGATGAGTTGCTCCATCTTCAATGTGGTAAGGTCATTGGCTTGTTCAATGGGAACCACTTTTGGTTTGTACTTTGGAGGCAAGGATCTAAGAATCTTGGATACTTGATCTTCCTCACTTGCTTACCTATCCAAGGCACTCAAGTTGTTAAAAATAGAATAGAACCTTGCATACATTTCACTAATAGACTCATTATGTTGCATGCGTAATTGTTCAAACCTTTGTTTAAGCATTTTAATATTGGTATTCTTAACTTGAGTTGTACCTTCATGTGTAATTGAAAATTTATGCCATATTTCATAAGAGGTATCACATGAAGATATCCTATTAAACTCACTGGAAGAAATATAGCAATATAAGATACTTACTACTTTTTCATTCAATTGAACTTTCTTTACCGTTTCATGATTCCATATTGCATACTCTATATTAGGAAGAGCATAGGATAATGACACCATTCTCCAAAGATCTAGATTGATCCCTTGTAAGTAGAATTGCTTCCTTCTTTTCCAATAAGTGTAGTTGCTTCCATCAGAGGGTGGTGGCTGACTCACAGAAGTTCCTTCAAGGTTGAAGTTGTATAGAACACCGTCCCCCATTCAAGACCGATTAAGGCTCCTTGAATACATGATCTGATACTAGTTGAATGATCTAGAGGAGGGGTGAATAGAGATTTTGGTACTTTAAAATTCAATTGAAAACTTAAAGCAAAGAAGGAGGAGGAAACAAGGAAGACACTTCAATAAAGACTAGTTCCAACCTTTGAATCAAAGATTGTCAGTCAACCGCCCAATTATCTCCAATTGGGATTTTCTAAGTGATTTATTTTATTTACCTCGCAAGGATGTTACAACAAAATACAATCACCTTCCACCTCCTTGAAGCGGCCTTCACATTGAAGTAGCCTCAACCTCTTTGAAGCAGCCTTCTTAAGTAACCTCAAGCCCTTAGAGCAGCTTTCACCACCATGAAGTAGCTCCACCACCTTGAAATAGCCTTCAACTAGATGTATCTTCAACCTCCTTTGAAGCATCCTTCTTAAAGTAACCCTCAAGAAACCTTGGAGCAGCCTTATCCACTAAGAAGAAGCTCTACTACCTTGAAGTAGCCTTCACCTAGAAGTAGCTTCAACCTCCTTTCAATCAGCCTTCTTCAAATAACCTCAAGAAAACTTGGAGCAGCCTTCTTTTCACTGATGTAGCTGCAAGCAACCTTTCTTAGACAACCTCCTACCCTTGGAGTAGTCAAGGATAACAAATACAATACAATAGAAATAGATTAGAAGAAAGTAATACTTAACCAATGAAGTACATCGTCTTGATTTCTATATCAAGTGTGTAAACCTCCTAACCACTTAGGATGGACATTTCTTGGATGGTGGCTAAGAGGCTATAGCTATAGGACACAAACTTAGAGCTTAGGGAAGAAGATAAAAAGTGATTCTCATCTTTGTTGCTCTCGAGAATGATTGCTCAAGTGTAGCTTATGTATTGTTGTATACAAGTGATCATTTTGCCTCTCCTATTTGTAAGAATGGTTTACAAGTGATTAGGGACATTGTAGGAAGTCTCTAGAGTGTTCTTAGTGCTTAACTAGCGGTTTGGTAGAAAGTAGTTCGGTTTTAATGGCTAAAATGTTTGAGTTTAGAAGAACAATCCAAAACCCAGTTCTGTCAAAAAGTTTATCTACCAACCATGTCTCGGTCAAGAATTTCTTTGACCGATCCTGAGTTGAATGCAAGTGTATTTCAACTTCTATCCCCAACTCCCGACTACTCATTGTAATGGTTGTATCATTTGGACCAAATATATGTCGGTCGACCATATTTTCCACTGAAAATGACTTGGAGCACGATATGTGTAAGTTTTCAACTGGTGGTTCCTGTTCGACAATAACTTTGACTAAGGGTGTCTCAGACGACTAGTTTTTTAACTGAGAGTGTCACAGGTGCAAGTTTTGAACCACCTATCAAATGATCATTCTAATGAGGGATAATGAGTCTAGACTCTAAGGGGTATACTAAATAAGGGTTCTAGTTAGATAGGACAGATCTAACGCTTGATTCACATGATTATCTAAGTATTTGTACATTATATACTTATAAAAGTTTTTACACTGAGTGCATCATGAAAGTATTAAACATTTAACTGCATTGATCTTCAATTATCCACTTAGAGTGGTCTCCTCATTTTCTTGAACCATAAAATACTCAAATAGCATGTTACATCCACAAGAATGAAATGTTTGTCATCATCAAAACAACTATTTAGAACTGAAAATGCTAGGTTGCTTGATCATGTAAATGATTTATCTTATATACATATTTTGTCTTGCAAGGATGTTGCTTCTATTACTCTAGAGAAAGATTCACATTTGACTAAAGCCCTCTTTTAGAGGCTGACCTACTGCATACTAATGATGATATTCCTAGTTTTACTTCTACCATTATCAGTTTTACCAATGACAAATGTAAGTTGAGAGATGCTTTGCAAACAATCCTCAAAGGGAAGAAGTCCTTTAATGAAGTCTTGGATCACACCACCAAACATAGTGGTAAGAGTGGTCTAGGATATGAAGTTAATTCAAAAGGAAAAGGTAAGGGTAAGAAGAAGAAGAGAAAGGAACCTTCAATCTTCAATGGAGAGTCATACGGCTCAAAGAACCCTATGATTTATTCTCATTGTAAGAATGATGATCACTATTCTACTTATTCTCCTTACAGGGAGAAGGGGACCAACCCCATATGAAGTGGGTCCCCAAGCTAACCTCAGATATCAAAGTTTGATTGGGCACAAATTATCTTCCTTTCTTGTAGGTGAGTTGCAAATGAATTGTTCATAGTGGCTGTTCCAAACACATGACGGGTGAAATCAGACATTTCAATAAAATCAAAAAGAACAAAGGAGGTTCGGAAACATTCGGAGACAACAATAAGGATGAGGTGATTCCTCTCTTTAAAGAGATCAACATTGTTAAAAAAGGAAAGGATGTGTTAGTTGATGAAGAAGAGAAGAATGAAGAAAAGAAGGATCCAACTCCCCACTTTGCAAAGAATCATCCAAAGGAGCTTAGCATAGGCAACCCTTTCAAAAGGGTGAAGACGCATGCTATACTCAGCAAAGAACAAGTAGAAAGTGCCATCATCTCTCAAATGGATCCAAAAGATGTCAAAGAAGCTTTAAAGGATGATGAATGGATCCTAGTCATGCAATAAGAGTTGGATTAGTTTGAAAGAAACAAAGTGTGGACTCTTGTGCCAAGACCAAGTGATAGAAAGATCACTGGCACCAAATGGGTCTACCGCAACAAGTTGGATGAAAGTGGAAACGTGGTAAGGAACAAAGCAAGGTTAGTTTCTCAAGGCTATAATCAACAAGAAGGTATAGATTTTGATGGCACATATGCACTTGTAGATACACTTGAGTCAAATTAGGATGCTTCTTGTTTTTCCATTCACAAGAATTTTCTTCTTTATCAAATGGATGTTAAAGGTGCATTTTTTAATGGTACAATTGATGAGGGAGTGTACGGTACAACCTCTAGGCTTTGAACATGATAACTTGACTAACCATGTTTATTTGTTGCAAAAAAATCTCTCTATGGTCAAGAACCTCAAGCTTGTAAGAGAAACTAAATAACTTTTTGTTACATAATGGCTATATCATTGTCAAAGTAGATTCTGCCTTATTTATAAAGCACACTTCTAACAATTTTATTATCATTGAAATTTATGTTGATGATATCATTTTTGGTGGAACAATTCTTGATCTTTGCAAAGAGTTTAGTGATCTTATGCAGAGTGAATTTGAGATGAGCATGATGGGGGAACTCACTTTCTTCTCAACTTCCAAATAACCAAACCAAGGAAGGTAACACCATCAACTAAGGAAAACACACAAGTGAGCTACTAAAGTGCTTTGGGATGGAGAACACCAAGCCAATGGACACCCCCATGTCAAACACCACCAAGCTTGATAGAGATGAACAAGGTGAAAAGGTAGATGAGAAGCTCTATAGAGGTATGATTGGAAGTTTACTTTATTTAACTGCCTCTAGACTTGACATAATGTTTAGTGTTGTCTTATTTTCTCACTTTCAATCAAGTCCTGGAAATCACATCTTATAGTGGTTAAAAGGATTTTAAGGCATATATCCAAATGCCAAAATTTGGACATGGTATCCTAAGTCAAGGGACTTTACTCTTGTAGCTTATAATGATGTGGATTATGTAGGATGTTTGATAGAAAGTGTACATGTGATACTTACTTATTCCTAGGACCTTGCTTAGTTTCTTGGTTCTCCAAGAAGCAAAGGACTATGGCTCTACCAACTACTGCGGCCAAATACATTCCAACTAGAAGTTGTTGTGCCCAAGTCCTTTGGATGAAGCAAATGCCCCAAGACTTGAACATTTATTTTGATGCTTCTCCTATCTATTGTGATAATACTAGTACAATTAGCTTGTCATACAATCCTATATTGTATAGTAGAGATAAACATATAGAGGTTCATCATCACTTTCTTCGTGACCACATTGCCAAGAAGGATATTTATATCACACATGTGGATATGGAGAATCAGTTAATGGACATTTTCACTCAACTTCTAACTAAAGAGAAATGTACTTTCATTAGATCAAAACTAATTATAACTTCTCTTGATGATATTGACATTCTTCATATCTAGTTTTTATCTTACATATATGTTTCTTCCTTACAATTGATCATCTCTTGCTTAATATGTTCTATAGTTATCTTGTTTCTTGCCTTGTGTTGCTCATTTTGGGTAAATTTTGCAAACATTGGTTTTATCACAAAATAGTAACCTATGATTAGTGAAATGTGTCTTGATATGTCTAAAATACATAATAAATTAAAGAAACAAAATTAATTAGCACCCTACATGCTAGAAATTATGTTTCTAAGTTTTAGGACAGGCTACCTGTAAGTCAAGTTGCCAACTCGACTGATCCCAGGATGAGGGCAAGGGTTTTCTCTTAATCAGTCAAGTTTCCCAAACTCATAACTCAACTGATGGATGGGTTGGACCAAACTTAAAATAGGTTCTGACCGACATTTCTCCCTCTCAACTAGAGAAAAGTCGATCGATTCCTAGGTCCAACCCCTCTTGACCTCCAACCGTAGGTGAGATAATCTCTTCCCTTGCCTAGCCTAGACTCCCTTGCCTCTTCCCACACTCTTATAGGTTGTTAGACGGCCTATTGGTGGGGTTATCTACCCCTTGTGGTTGTTGTTGCCTCTCAAATCTGACCCTATGGCATCCAACCAAAGAAAAAGAGTTTCCCCTAGTGGAGCTAACTCGTCCTCTTCCAACCCTCTCCTTCTATCCTTTTATGACATCTCCTTTGTCTCTTCTGAAGCTTTCAATTTCTACAAGGAGATCCTTCCTAGGAACTCCTTCCCTTTTAGAGCCTTGTTTGAGCCTCGTCTCAAAACAAAGGAGGTCATCACAGAGATTGTCGACCTTTTCCATATCCATCACCTCGGCGCTCTGTGTGTAGAATGCCGCTGCTTTCATAATTCCATCACAAGCACTAAGGCGGTCCATGAATTCTATGAAAACCTTTCATGGAACTATGACACTTTAGTGCCACCACCAAATAGCCATGTCATCCTCACTTCCATGATAGCTGAAATCAAGTTCACAATCTCTAAAGATTCCTTAAACATCTTTTTCAATGGAACAAAGGTTTCTAACACATGGAGGAAGTATTATCATGAGTATTTTGACCTTTTAGACCGCAAGGCTTTCTACAGGAACATTAATCTCACTCTCCCTAACATCCACAAGTTATGGAATAAGCCTCAAGTAACATATAGGATGAAATCCACCTTGCCATCATCTTCCCATAATATGAAAGAATAGGTTGTTCGCATTAGTTTTTAATTGTAATGTCCACCTAAAGAAAAATCAAATGAACATTGCAGAGAACACCGTTGTAATCATGTACTGCTTTTTGAAGAACGTTGGAGTCAAGTGGTCCTGATATATCCAACATCACATGACCTATTTTGACTCTGGGAAGAACACCCATGGCACCCAACACCAACTCGACCTGACCGCACCTCCTTCAATGTGTCAAATGAAACCCTTATGGGATATCTAGTGCATCAGTAGGTGTACAACCTTTAGGTTTAGGATCACCTACACCAAAACCTTTTCCATATCATTTTTCACATGAAAATGTCCTACAACCATCCTTACCCATCCATCCAACCCTACCCAGGTGATGATTATGCTTCCAATGCATATAATCACTTCTACCCAACCCCTCACTTGCTACTTCTGCTACCACATATGTTGCTGATGGTGGACTTGCCTCTACCACTGGAGTGCTTCCTCCACTGGTTTTTCTTGTTGTCCCTCTTGCTACCCCAATTTCCAACATTGGCACCTCTGCTCCCACCTTCCCTCAGGCACATGAGTTACATGCTCTAGGCATGTCTTGGGATGAGCAGAATGCCCTATGGCCCGATCACAGTTTTGGTACTCATGCTGATGAGGAGATGCTTGACAAGGTTGATGAGGAAGTTGTTGATGATAAGGAGGCCACTAAGGATAATGGTTCTGATGTTGGTTCTAATGATGGCTTTGTTGGTGCCACTGGTGATGATGTTGAAGCTGTTGTTGTCTCTATTGCACCTTCAGATGGAGATGAGGACTACGATCCTGAGGCTGATGATGATGATGTGGATGATGACGATGTTGACATAGATAGATAAGATATAGATTGGAGGTCTCAGTTCCTTAGCCTTTAGATATTGATCATACATATCTTTTTAGACTCTTATGTATTAAGAAATTTGGGCACTATATCTGATATGTACTATTTTATTATCCTTCTATTTTAGCATTGGTTTGTGGTTCTTGTAGTGAGGACATCTTCTAGTGTTGTAATGTTAATATTATGTACCCTAACTTTTTGGTTGACACTATATGTTTTTATTTTGTGGTATGTTATTTAATATTTTAATTATGACACTGGATTGCATGTTTCTCTTTACCTTGTCTTTGTTTGATGTGTGCTATACATGGTTGATTTCTTTAGCTTGTGTTTGTGGAGAAGACATGTTTTTAGTTCTTCTACCACCCTGCCTTTTTGAGATGACAAAGGGGGAGAAGTCCATATTGTTTTTAACACTTATATAATCTTTTTCTTGTCAATTGTCTACATATCATGTGACTTGCTAGTGGGCCATATAGTATTTATACGTGATATGGTTAATTGTAGATAGACTAACCATGCAGTCTTAGGTAATCATGAATTGAGGGGGAGAAGTTCACATTGTTCAATCGTGTATCCCCTTGCAATTCACAACATAAAGGATTAACTTTCACATCCTTTCTCAACGGAAAACGTTTATTTTCAATATCCTTCTCAATATGTTGAGGAATGGTTTATCATTATCAAAAAGGGGAGCATGTTGGCCTAAGTGTTACACATTGTTCATATTTTAATAATGACTTAACCATTCCATTCATATATATCTAATATGTTTGTTAGAGACTGATTTCAGGCATTAGGTGCATGAAAAGGATCAAATCGCTCAAGCCCTAGCTTGGTTTAGTTCAAGTTAAAAGCAATACACATGCACTTTTGTGGAAAACACTCCAAACCACCTTAGAGCATTTTTGTAATCATTTGTATTGATGATATGACCTATAAATAAGATGAGAAAAATCAGGGACACTTAATTCCAATGGTTGATCACTTAAATTTCATTTTGTAAAATTCATTACAGGAACTTTATCAGTCGAGTTACAAACTCAGCCGATCCTTAATGGATTTTGGGAATGAATGTTGATCGGTCGAGTTTCACTTTCATAGAACTAGATTGATCCCTCTATAGACCAAACTTAATTTAAGTGAATCGGTCGAGTTATCCCAGGACAAACTCGACCGATGGTTTAAATAGGCTTTATCACATAGTGTAATCGGTCGAGTTATCTTTATTGCACTATACAGAAAACAAAGAAAAAGTAATTCTAACTGCTAGAGCGGTGCAAAACTCTAAATTATATATGTTGTAACCTTCCAATTGGCTAGAAAACATTCACAAGTGTTCTCACACTCTAGTGGTCACCCCCATCTATAAATAGGACCCCATAGAGTTCCTTCAAGTTTTCTCATTCATGCTATTCAAGGTCCTTGCTACAATTGAGTGTTATTAGTCCACTTGAGCCCCTTTCTATCTCTTGTTTACACCTCAATTCATCATTAGGAGTGAGATAGGTCTTGTGTGATGAGAACTACCCATTTGTATGCTTGTAAAAATCTCAAGCTCCATCTTTCCCATCCCTTTATCAAAAGCTCTTCATTGGTGAAAGCTTCTCCAAGAGAAGGAGAAGTAACATGCTTATTTAGCTGGAGAAGAAGGTGTTCAAGGATACTCAGAGTGAAGGAGAAGATCAAGGTGTAAGATCCAAGGAGCAGAGTGGGTAAAGTCTCAAGGCTTAAGACTCGTTGCATGAAGGGGAGAACCTTACTGAAGGAATCTAACTAATTGTAAGAGTGGGTAAGACCATGGTGAGGTAGAAGACTAGCTCTTGGATAGATAACACCTTGATTATAAGTTTGTTAGCTCAAATGGAAGTTGGGTATCCTTGTCCCAAAAAAGGAAGGTTACATGTTGTAACTCTTATAAGTGAATATAATGAGTAGACATCTTAGAAATCCTAGAGCTTGACCTCTCTAAGTATTAGACTAACTCTCTCCTAGTTTGGAGAGTGGAACCACTCTAAAACAACTTGTTCACTTGTTTGCTTCAATCTCTCTCTTCCTTCCTATGTATGCTTCAATTGCCATCAAATTCACTATTTGAAATTAAACTTATTTAAAGTAACTTGAAGGTCTAACAAGTTTTGTGTAAGTGTTTTAACTCTATTCATCCCCCCTCTAGATCATTTAGATAAAATAATTGCAGATGTATAACTGAAATCATATGTAATAGAAATTTACATTCCTACATATTCCTTCATGAAACTATACTTCTTTAGAACAAATTCACATATTACAAGAATCCATTTGTTTTCTCTATTTTCACTTCTTATGCATTACTATTGACTTCTTCTTACTTATCCTTTACATTTTGATCATATAGATTACACATCTCTAGTCATGAAAATATTTGAGGTAAGAATGAATTGGTCATCATTCTTGCAATCACTACAAGAACTTATGTCAGATCACACTTTTCTCAAGATGCACTTCTCATTTGTACAAATCATACATCATCTCAAATCTATTTCTTATCCTACATTCTTATTGATTTCCATATTGTTATCTATCTTTATCATCTGAAACACATACCCCTTGGGTTACTATCATTGCTATGTTACTTCTGATATTACTAATTACAAGATCTTATTTTATGAAATTATTAATTCTCAAGGTCAAATCACTAGTTACATCTCTTGAACTCATTAGAACCTTAAACATTCTAGGGTTTGATCCTTATCAATAACATGATGTTATTGAGGCATGAGTTTTACTCCCTTATTTCTATTTGCAAACCTTATCTCTCTTGGGGTTTACTAAAGTCTTCCATGTCTTTACCACTTGAATTTTCTTTTCTCACACTTGGCATTTTCAAGAGGTTACCTTCTTTATTTACCCTACTAGGGATTCATATTCGTGTTATGTGTCATTAATACATTTAGTAGACATGTCTACCATGGAAGTTATGTGTCATTCATAATTCATTATATTACCAATTCATCCCCACATTACTCTCATTAGGGAGGATGCAAAAGACAAGGTGATTCTAAGATTTAGAATTCCAATATTCAAGTATTCACTTAATACATTTGTTGTATCTAGGTTTAATTACTCATCATTAAGGAGACTACAATATTTAGCATATTCTCACATCTCCCAATATCTCTCTTTTGTCTTCCATATTACTTCCTCATGATTAAGCCTCTTCTTTAGTTTCTATCATCAGTTGAATGTTTGCTACTCTTCCCTATGTTATTATCTACTTTTACTTATCTCTTATGATCATGTTTCTCACTCTTGTGTATGATTCCATATCTCAACTAGTTGAAATTATAAATCAATATTCTCCCTACTAGTTTCATCTTATGCATAATATATTACATGTCCTTCATTTGAAATAAAACATCTCATGCAGGGGTCAACCATAGTTTCCTTTTCAATCAAGCTTTTATGTTCTCATTACAATTTACCTTTATATGACATGTTCAATTATTTAGCTGCACCTTTATTCTTCTTTTAAGAACTAGTTCCATTTCTTTACTAGGAACCTATTAAATACATTTGATTCAAACAAAGTTGTTACTCTATAGAGACTTAGAATGCAAAGGTAGTAAGGATGAATGCATTAAATTTAATAATAGAAGTACACATTCCATGCTCTCAATTATACCACGTAAACCTCTTTCCTTAATTAAACTCATTATATTAAATATTTCACTTGTTTCGTTCAAAGTTTCTTACCCTAGTCTTATAATTTACATGATAATCTAGTTATCTTCACTATAATTTCCTTTAAGACACCTCACTTCTATGTACTTATCATATACTTAATTCTTTTCTTTTATTTTCCCTTTTTTTTAGAGTACATAAATGCATTTTACTCAATTATATGATCCATTCATTCTAATTGATTCTTTCTATATTGGCTTTCCATGTAGTTTTCTCTTATCTTTCCTTGATTTCAAATTGGGTAATGTACCTCAATTAGTTATTGGTTCAGTTCTCTTTATCCATCTGTGTATCCATCCTTCCTTATATGTTTTGTATGTTACATACTAATATATGTATCATATCTATATTCCCTCTTTTGTCATTCCCAATTTAGGGTTTCTTATTTGAGGCCCAAAAGCTGGATCTTAGATATTAGTTCCAACTGATTCTTAGCTATTATAGTCTTTCCCTTATATTTCAACATCTTAGTGTATGTACATTCTCACTACAATGTGGGTCTAATTTATCCAGAGTCAACTCCAATTATATCATTAATAGGAGTCATTATATCCCAGTACGGACCAGACCGAACCTGTACTCCTAAAGCTAAGAGCTACTCAGGGTTAACTGATTCCTATTCATCTCAAACATGTGGAAAGAATATCCACTCATTTGAACGTAACTTATGGTCTACTTCATACAATGAATATAAATAAAATCTGAAGCAACTTCATGATATACAACAATATAAAAAGTCATATATATTCTACAAATTGATAATATGAAATCAAATATATAAGAGTATTTCTATTGATTCTCAAATCAAAACAATATAAAATAAAAGTTGTATCACATTCTATCTTTAATCTCTTAATCGTTCATTACTTTCCAATCTCCTAACCCTAATATTTCTAGGGTTTCTTTATAGACCATCCTTCCTCTACATACTTGGACAGGGCATCCAGACAAGAATAGGTAGAGTAGCTTGATACTGGTCAACCTAACAATTTAGATACTAGGTGAGGATATCCAAATACTCAGATCTCCCAGAGCTAAAGACACATCACCTTGTAATTGTCACATAAATTTGACTTTCTTTCCTAATGGTTTTTGATGACTTAGCCTAAGCTCTGACACCAAGTTGTTACACCCACATCCCAGAGTTACCACTAATCATGACATTAGGGCATAAGTTGAGGATTTAACATAATATAGGGATCACCCTTAACTTTTTCTTTTGATTTCAAACTCTTGTTCACTCACATTCAATCATGTAAACTAAATTTACAAGGACAACTAAAACTTGATTACTCCAATCTGATATCAACATAAAAGATACATATCTAAACATTTATCATGTTTCTCAAACTTCCATGTACATAAAACATGATGATCAGATACATACTCTATTATTAAGGAATTCAAGTTACACAACATCATTAACAACTCTCTCACTACTCTAAGGACCTAGAGTGATAGGGACTGACATAACTTGACCAATCCAATACTTAGCTCTTGTGGTAGATCTACTTTGTCATTTAAATTCTTTAGTGCACATGGTTTCCCTAAAAATTTGTGAGTAGAGGGGTGAGCCTACTCACTTATTGAATGAGTACTTCATAAAGAAAGTATAAAGCACTTTAACAGTCAAAGATATATTATTGAGAAAGTGAATATAAAGTAGAACAGAAAAGAACTATAGAGGAACTAATCACTCAAAAACATACTTAGTGAATGTTACTCTAAATGACTACAAATAGTAAATCAACCTCTTAACATTCTTGATCAATCACAAAGATAATTGGTAATTCAGAAACATACAAATAGCAAGTTACTCTATAAAATTTCAAGGAATAAATCAATGATGCACACACTTGATTGACTCGCATTCATTTTATTATGCCCTGAACCCACATGAGGTGTACCACAACATGTGGAAGAATCGCATGAAGATACATTCTCACTATATAGGTGTAACATACTGAATTCTAAATGTATTCTCCATGTCACCCTTTTCCCTACGTTTTCTTCTCATTTTAGTCCATTATGTCCTTATTAATGAATTAGTGGAATTTATAGTGGTTTGGTGAATATTTGTTGAATAATTATACCAATGTAAGGGTTTATGCACAAATACCTAAGTGAAATCTTATTTAAGGATCTAAAGTGAAAAATCACCACTTAAATGGAATAATTGTAAATAAAATTGTGCTAGAAGTGTAAGGCCCCAAAGCTTTCTTAATCAGTTGAACAAAATCAGTTACAATATTCAAATATTCTAAACCTTAATATAACTTTGTGATGTGTTTTGAAATCATAAAATGAGCCTAAGTTTCAAATTTGGTTCAATTTGGATGTAGTTTGTGCAAGTTATACAATTATAGGTACAGTCTGGACTTTTATGCAATTTACCCAATTGGGAGGTTTTCTTTGCAAATTATCACATTCTTTATAATCCATAGATATTCCCTTACCCCTTCTCAAGATTTTGAACCATTGTCCACCTAGTTTCACCTTAGTTTGAAGGTGTTTCTTTCCAAGGGCATTTTAGGGATTACCCTCTTTATAAATGAGCTTGTCTTTAAAAGTTATCAACCAATGGGGTTATTTCTTTGATTAGATGATGGTGGGGATGGCCTATAAATATCCATGGGATTTTATAACCAACATTTGATATTCAAGAATCCTCTATGAGCTGTCCTCTTGCATGGCCATGAAGCCCTAGGCTAAGGACACATGGAAAGTCCCATAGACAACTCATGCTTGACCCTTCTTTATAAAGACATGTTTGCCCCTTCCCACCTCCCAATTCAAAAACTCTTTCTCTCCTTATCTTTCCTCCAACTTAGAACATCATTCCTACTCTATTTGGCCACGAAGGTGCTATCCCAAGGTAAAAGAAGTTTCTAAAGAAGGCTCATAGGGTTCTAAATTTGCTCTATTTAGGGTTTCTAAAGCTCCTTCTTGGTGATTTTGACCAAAACTAGTAAGTTTCCTCCTTCAATTACCTGTTTCCATCCTTTTAGTCTTCCTCCCACCTCCTTCCAGGTTGTAACCATGGCCTTCCATGGTGAAACCCACCTAGAGCCCTTAAACACCTCATCTCCATGTTTTTTTGCTAGGGTTATTCACCTCTAAAGTGGAGAAGGTGCTTCTTTCTTGAGATAGGAGTTTTGTTGGATAAACAAGACTCTCTATCTCAAGAACCTTGTGCTTGAACCTATCCACCTTCCTAGAGACGAGTTTTATAACTCCCTTCTCATATATTGCTTACTACATGTTTAACACTCATGCTTCTATGTTTAAAATCGATTATCTCCATCTCTATTTACCATGTTATTCTAGGGTTTTGGTTTCTTGTTGTTTTACCTTCTCTACAAGATTGGTTATCTATGCAACTCCAACCCTGATCTTGTGTCAAATGGTATTTTCTCCCCTCTTTCACTCTTCCTCTCTCAAAGATTTCTGACTTGTCATTTAATGATTTGTTTAGATTGAAAAATTAATATTTTTAATCCCATATCCAAATTTGACAAATAAATATTTTGGAATCGGAAAATCTAATAACTATATTTTCAAGGTCTGATTTTGAGGTTTAATGAAGGGTGATTTTTGGAATATGAATTCAATGCATAAAATCCATAAAACTACATCTTAATCATCATAACTCCAAAATTAACATAAAAATATATTTTCTTGATCACGAGAACCTAATAAGTCATTGGGGAAGTTTTTAGAGTCTAAATCTGAGAGTTTCTAAAAAGGTCTAAAATTAGGGTTTCTATACATTAATGTGCATAACGTACTCTAATACATGTTAATACATTGAAAATAGGCAAATAGGAAATTGGACTCAATTAAGTGGTGAAAGTTAGTAATTGATATCAGTAATAGAGGTATGTGTGTATTTCTCCCTAAGTTGGGATATTTGCATCAATAACTCGAGTTTCCCTAATGAGACTTAAATGAACCCTAAATCTTCTATTCTTGAATCCTTTGTTATAAATGCCTCTAAATCAATATTGTTTCTCTTTTGTTTGGGTCTAGTTCCCCTCTTCCATGTTCTAATTGATATGATGATTTTACTTGACATGATTTTTGTTCTAGCATGTTGATTTTATGCACCATTTAGCTATAGTAGTGGTACTTATGTACAACCACCCATATATAGGGCATGTATTATTTCACCTTGGGGAATGTCTTATTCTCACCCATTAAAATATGTTTAGGTGAATGGGAATGTATGAATTCTCCCCTCACTTATAGGTTGAGGCCTGGTAGGTGCCTCAACTCTACTTAGTTAAGGTAGTCATAATTATCAGGCATGCAACCCTTTTATTATATTTTTCTTATGGCAATCATTTAATTAAAAATAGCCTCATGATATTGAAATCTTCATCTTATGATGAAATCTTAGCCTTTACTACTTTCATGTTATTTCTTTATCTTGTGTTCTTGTTCATTATTTGACACATACCTTGTATTTCTCTCTCTTGTTGGATGTTTTCCCAACCACCCAGGTTTAGATCGGGTTGTTGAACATGACCAAGGAGAAAATAGCTTTCAATAAGGACCTAGCAATTGGAGATGTTGCTTGGAGACATATTTGAATTAGTTTAGGGTTCCCTCTACTTAGATCCTTACGCTATATCATACATGTAAACTATTATGGGAGATTATGATGTACTTTTGTATACTTTTGTGAAAATTGAATATAGTCATTTGTTTGATTATGTTGCTGCACTTTGGTTGTCTTGAATATCATTTATTGAAATTTGAAAATTTTACACCTATTCCAATGTACCTTGAGTGTTTTTGGAATGGATGGTTTATCCTTCAAATTTTTAGTAGGGAGTGGATCCGCTCTCAGTTCCCACTCCTTACAGCATGGTATCAGAGCCCATGGTAGTCAGAATCTAATTATTTCAATTTTGTCTCCCTAATTAGAACCCTTACCTCATATAGTTCCTATTTAAGTGACATGTTTACCCTAGAATTGATCTATTCTTCTCTTGAAATGATGAATGATTAATTTAGCATCATAAGAGTTTTGCATTAGAAACATGTTTAGTTAACCATAATGTCATGAGACTATTAGGTAGCTATTTGGGCATAAGTTGAAAGCAAAGATATCTAGAAAGGATCATGGTTCGAGGGCTGGCAAGATTTTCCTCCACACTACTAGCTTGGTTTATGAGGACTCCCAAATGAATATGATACCTGCCTGGCCTGAGCTGATGATGTCTGTTTGAAATAGCATGCTTGTAGATAGTAGTAGCCTTAGAAACCTAAGTTGGATACTCCTGAAAACCTAATATGTTGAACTTGTCTTTCAAGTATAATGTCAGGACCTCTCTTTTAATCAGAATAAATACCAAACATTAGAGATAATCCCAAAACCTAAACCAAGATTACGAAATAAAATGATGAATTTTCAAAAAAGACAATTAAACAATATACAAAAAAACATAGATAAATTTTTCCTTTTTCTTTCTTCATAATTTTCACAACAAATGTCACATCAAGGACATCACATTTAGATATCACAAATCTTATTTGACTCCATTAAAACTAGAATCAAATCTTTCTCTCATATGCAGTTCAGTGTACATCAGATACATATACATTAATGAACAAACTTAGTCTACAACCCATCCTGAGAAAGAGAGAGTATAGGGACATTCTAATCTATCTATATTATGCAATTTATATCATCTTTGTCATGACCTCTCCTCTGGATAGCATTATACCAAAAAATATTTGAAACAACCTCATGACACTCATATAGAGCCCTAGTGAGTGGATACCTCCCACTCAAGCTTGGTACATGCATCAACATCATATTAAGTATAATAAACTTAACTTAAACATGCATATATTGACAAGTCTAGCAGATAGTTCTGTCATAAGTCAAATCTAGCTTGCAATGGTAATATAATACCATAGATAAGGTAATCATGTAAACCAATTATAACTTTGAAACATCTTTTAGAGCATGTCTATGAACAAATCAAAATATACTTCTTAGTTCAAATTAAGAATTTTACTACATGAGCAATAAGTCAAGTTCTAAGCATTTTGAATCAATACATAACAATAATATTATCTTTGTGACACTCCACCAGTCGAACCAGGAACACAACTTGCAGTCTTGAATCTAAAGTACCATAATATATATCTACCAAACAATACTAACAAAGAGTAAGCAATCCAACTCACATTCAGAATGGATATAAATCCCATCATTTATAACATGTCAACATGATATATCATAATATGAAATAGAAATGTCCATAGAAACATAATTACTTTCCACAACAAGAAGCATAATCAAGAATGAAAAATCATCAAGTAGCAGTACAAGGAATGCAAGAACCATTCAAATCATGTTCTACATGGCTTATCATCTTTAATTCATTTTCCCTGAAACTACTTGGCTTTTACCTCACCAAGTAGAAGTCGCCAAGCCTGATTCTCCTGTCAATGACTCACTGTCACTATCTTAGGGTTTATCCGACCATCCTAAGATATCAAAAACAGACGTTGGTCACCTCAGGGTTGCCTAAAGAGGCTCATGTCCTCATCTCCAGTACATGAGATAGGAACCAACGAAATAGTATATCACATATCATAGTATTTCACATATTTTCACATTTCACATATTTTCACATGTCACATATTTTCACATTTCACATATATCATTTCATCGGTGTCTATTCCATCTGGACATAGACTTTCACAGAAAGTATTTAGGGCCAGAACCACTCTAGATGACTCACTCCTAAATCCTACTGGTTTAACCTTTAAGGTCTTTATCCACACTTTGAAAATCATTCCCATAATTCATCGATTACTACAAGGAGATCAATTTTGTTTCCCTAGTGTGGTCCTCAGGGGAAACTCACAGTGTTTAGGGAACCTAACTAGATGTTTCATCATTTCACTTATTATAAATCTCTTTTACTCATCTTAAAAGAATTCAAAACATCATATATCATATTTGTGTATTCTCGTGTAACTAGAATAACTTGAAACAAATTAAGCATATCAAGAAAGACAATAATTAAAGCAAGAAGCACAATAAATTTGTATATTGCAACAAATATGATTATTTCTATCTTCTACATCATCTCATAACAATTATCAATAGTGGGCCTTCACCCCAAACATAATCTTATTGTCTAGCATTTACCTCATCATTGTTTAATTATCATCAGTGGGATTTCAACCCTAGTCATCATCTCATTATGCAATATTTACCCTCATCATGGTTTCTCAAATGTAAGCAGTGCATGTTAAATCTAATCTCAACATATTTCTTATCAACTCAATATATGTCACAATTCTCAACAAATATTCACAGAGACATTAAATATAGCAATAGTAAAAGCATATCGGTATATTGTATCATCTGTCATACTCAAAATAGATTTATCATACAACATATACTTATTCCATCCAATTTTAGTAGATGCAAATATATTTCATGCATAAACATGCATAACACACTTAGTTCTCTTCTTATTTTATTTGACATTCTTTAGTTAGAGTTACTAATCAACACGTGGTGATTATTATTTCAATTCCATCAAAATAGTTCATTCTCATAGTACAAATATTCTATCAAACAATCACAATAAATGAACACAATCTTGTAAATCCATTCAAATGCTTGAACTTCATATTTTAATTGAATTAAACTATAGTTATGTGCATTCCTTAATCCCTCATTTGATATTATTATTCATCAACATCATCTATCTCAACATTTTAGGGCTAGAGTTTTGTTCTTAGATTCGTCTAGTAATTCTTATATTTTTCATTCATTTCATATTCATCAATCTCAACTTCTTTCATGTCATGTTCATTACCTTATTAGAATAATCATTCTTAAATTCAATTGATATCCAATACTTCTCTTCTCATTAACATCCATCAAATTCCAAATTAGTATATTTTATTCAATCTATATTATCCAACTATACTTAAAAAAACATTAAAGATTTTATCAATATAACTTCATTAGCTATATCTTTAGCTTTGCATCACCATTCATTACATTTTTCTTCATATTGTTTCTTATATTTCAATAAGTGTACTGTGTAATTGACTTCTAATGTCATTCCCATAATCAACAATGATCATCCGTTATTATACTACTCACTTTAGCTTAAAAGAAAAGTTTATGATACATCTTCTTACACCATATTCTCTAATCGTCCTTAACAATTCATTATTATGTAGCTTGTATAAAAGGACTCACATTCATGTGAGGGTTTACTCATAATTTCATAAGTTATAATAAAAAAATATGCATTAGACTTAGATCATATTAGTAAGACTCATCATATTTAATTGAAGTATAAATACTTACAAATTCAGCATTTCATCACATTTACAACATCATATACAAGTTCTAGCTTTATCACTCATAATCATCTTAATACTAAACTTTTAGGGTTTCCAAGAAAACATTCCTTAGTTCAACATATCACAAGAATCATATCATTTAGTAATCTGATCATGATTTAGGGGTTCATTAGGGTTGCTAACAAACATGGAAACCCTAGTTTCCATTTTCACACATATTATTCATCAATCATAAGTATACATTGATTAATTGACTTATTTGTGTCACTTACTCAACACAAACCCTAATTAGGAAATTTGGTCACCTCATACTTGTCCGTATGTGTATATAATATTCAATTCCATAAAAATTCAACAATACACTTATATAATATATTCTAGTACAATTCAAATATTGTTCTATACATGTCAATTCAATTCTAAGCATATCTCCCATTGGGATGATTTTTAGGCAAAATTCACATGAAAAAGCATAGTTATATATCAGTAGGATTCTCCATGGATCCTCAAACAATATATCAACAACTAATAAAGTTCTAATAAATAAAAAATAATCAAAATGAGTAGAATTTAATCCCCGAATATCTTTCCCAAATCAATATCAATCACATACATATACAAGCAAGGTTTTTACTTATTTTAGCCAGATAGAACTAGGGGTTCAACATGAATATATATCATAGGTGGGAGAAAATAAATCCCCTAATGTGCCAAGCACCTTAAAAACGTAGTTCAACCTCTGAATTTTTTGAAACCCAATCAAACTCTAGCAAATGAATCCATTTCTTCCTCCTTTCAACTCAAAAACCCTAGAAATCAAGATTAGGAGAGAAAGAGTGAGAAAATGGATTATTTGATGTGACTTTGAATCAAATAAGAGTAGGTATGGAATCTTGTCATGTGAGATAAGACTCGCCATGAAATTCTATGCAAAGAAGCTAAACTTACTTGATTTCATCATAACTCAGATAGAGAAACACTAGGTCAACATCTCCACCACTTTCTCTTCTTAAAACCCTAGCTCTCTCTCTCTAGAATTTCGTTTATTGGATAGGAATTATGAGTTATGAGATCTACTTGTGTGTTAGGTTAGTCAATAGATGAACTGAGGTGCTTAGAACAATTGCAAACAAGCCATCCATTGTATTTTTATTTTGTTCAGACTAGTTGGTCGACTGAGTTATAAACTCAACTGATACCACACTATTAAGAACTAAAAACTCATCCAAAAATTATGGAAATTTAACAAAATGTATGAAATTGAGTTTTTAAGACACATCTAAGATTTCAGATCATTTGGAGTTACCAATAAATAAATACAAATCAAACACTAGACTGCTATATTGCAGTCTGCAGAACGGTCAGTCAAGTTTGTCCTGGGTAGAACTCGACCGACACCCCTATCTGTAGAGATCAAACATAATCCAAAATTTATGCCAATTTAATAGTATGTGGTTAGTGGAGTTTCTCAACAGTAATTAAAATTTGAGATCAATTGTATGTACCAATAAAAAGATAAAATTAAAATACCAGACTACTATATTTCAATCTGAATACATGATCAGCTGAGTTTCTCTAGGGGAAGCTCGACTAACAAAATGGTCAGAGAATTATTCAAAAATTATGTTATTTATCAAGAGTTCTCACATTTTAGATATAAAAATCATATCCAAATTTCAAATAAATACGATTCATACATAAAATACTAAAAATCATTTACTGAGACACTATATTTATCAAATTTTGTCTTCATATGTCATCAAAACCAAATTGTGGCCGATTAGGGTTTTCAATTCTTAACCCCTTATTATGTGAATTAAAATATGGTTAAACCTTCTCATTATATTTAAAACATAAAAACTTAACTACTATCATTAATCAAGCTTTAAACAATGATCAATTTGGTTAAGCATGCAATCAATCAAGTAAACCCTAATTAGATGGTTAATCTAAAAATGGGTCATTACATGTAATGACTTGTTTGAGGATGAATACCCAATATAGTTCCATTATGTCCCCCAAAACCACATGTTTGGGTGTTCTATCCCTATAACCTAGACTTTGAAGTTTGATGTTTAGGAAGCAATCATAGTGCACAGTAGAAGCATGATGGATCTTGTACATGGTTTAGTTAGACTCACCATTTTACCTTTAGGTTAGCTTGTCTTGGTAGGTAAAACCTTTTAAGGGGTCGAGAGTAGTTGGTTTTATAATGTTTTGGTACTTAGATTTCAAGGATGAAATCGTTTTTAAGGGGATGGAGTCCTGTAACATATCGAAATCTAGCTACACTGACTCTAGATACCCTAACTCCATGATTAGGGGGATAGTTTGCTTGGATCCTTAGTTTTGACCAAACAAGTTATAGTTGTAACCCCACATGCTTTTGGTTATCCTAAAGAACATATAATGGTAATTTGATGAATATTTCACGTGTTTGAACCCTAATGAATATCTAATGCACATAATATGAGTATCTCACATATTAATACTGATACTGAGTACACATGATGCTAACAATGTCTTGGACCAATAAACCCAAATGATATGATGGGCAAGACAATTGTAACCTAAAATTGGACTTAATGCATACTAAGAATGTATAAGTGATGAATAATGATCATCATGACCTTAACCCTAAGTTGTAATCATCTAACCTTCAAATATTAATCCAAAATGACATTCATGATACATTAGTGACATTAGGTGTCATAAGAAGATAACATACCTCTAGACACATAAATGATATATAATCACCTAACCCTAGATAATATATATATCAAGTCATCAATATAAAATGTATATCACATTTTTCTCTAATACACACCTAATTAATCATCTAATCATGACGTGGTAGGTGAATCAAAGTATGTTCCACTTTGTTCTCTAAAATACATATAATCACTTCAATGTAGATGGGAAGTAATTGGATTCACATAAAAGTGCACAATCAATCATACTGAATAAATATGAGAACATGATTAATGATGACATTAATGTTAATAAAAAAGTTAATGTGACAATGTTAAATATTATAATAAGTGATTAATGTGACATTATTTGTATTAATTGTAACAAATGGGATAAAGTGTATTATTTCATACAAAATAATCTCATATAATTCAATAAGTGATAATGGAGTCTAAAAGAAAATTATTAAAGATAATGATCAGATATAATAATGCATATTGAGATAATTGAGTAAACTCAAATTGCGTTAAAACTCATAATTA
This sequence comes from Alisma plantago-aquatica, assembly GCA_963693085.1. Lineage (NCBI taxonomy): Eukaryota > Viridiplantae > Streptophyta > Magnoliopsida > Alismatales > Alismataceae > Alisma > Alisma plantago-aquatica. The sequence goes on from OY856409.1 coordinate 1,640,074,118, forward strand.
GGTAAATAAGAAATATATATGGTTTCAAGCATAATAATGAAATATAAGTCTTTTGAATATAATGAGATACACTTAAAAGAATAATGAATATGATATAATATCATAATGAATGTATTATTAATAGGCCTAAAATGTTAATAGTGTTATATCTAATAAAAAGAAATCTTAACTGTGAAACCCTTAGTGATCCATGAGAACTTGACCTATGTGGAGTTGCTTGAGAATATTCTGAACTCCCAAGCTAAGCAGTTGAAAAATAAGGAGTTTGAGTTAGTGAAAGTTTTGGTGGAAATTTTATGGAATCAACCAGGGAGTTTAGAGTTGGGATGTTGCATACTCACCCTTCTCTTTTCATTTGAGATTTTGGGGATGAAATCCTTTTTAAATGGTGGAGTGTTGTAACATACTAAATTCTAAATTTATTCTCCATGTAACCCTTTTCCCTAAGTTTTCTTCTCATTTTAGTCCTTTATGTCCTTGTTGATAAATTAGTGGAATTTATAGTGGTTTTTTGAATATGTGTTCAATAATTATACCAATGGAATGGTTTATGCACAAATACCTCAGTGTAACCTTATTTAAGGATCTAAAATGCAAAATAACCACTTAATTGGAATAATGGTAAATAAATTTGTGCTAGAAGTTTAAGGCCTCAAACCTTTCTTAATGTGTTGAACAAGCTTAATCACCTTAATAAAGTGTTATAAACCTTAATATAACTTTGTGGTGTGTTTAGAAATCATAAAATGATCCTAAGTTTCAAATTTGGTTCAATTTGGATGTTGTTTGTGCAATTTATGTAATTTTAGGTACATTCTAAACTTTTATGCAATTTTCCCAATTGGGAGGTTTGGTTTGCAAACTATCACATGCATTATAATAGTTAGATATTTCCTTACCCTTCTCAAGGTATTGAACCATGGGGAACCTAGTTGCACCTTGGTTTGAAGGTGTTTTCTCCAAGGACATTTTAGGGATTACCCTCTTTATAAATGAGCTTATCTTTAAAAGCTATCAACCAATGGGGTTATTTCTATGATTGAAGGACGGTGGGGATAACATAGAAGTCTCTATGGGCTTTTAGCACCAACATTTTATATTCAAGAAACCTCTATGAGCTGTCCTCTTGCATGGCCATGAAGCCCTAGGCTAAGGACACATGGAAAGTCCCATAGACTCCTCATTCTTGCCCTCATCTTTATAAAGCCATATGTACCCCTTCCCACCTCTCAATTTGAAAACGCTTTCTCTCTTACTCTTTACTCAAGATTAGAGCATCGGTCCTACTCTATTTGGCCACGAAGGTGTTGTCCCAAGGTAAAAGAGGGTGCTTAACTTGGTGAAGAAGACTCCTAGGGTTCTGAATTTGCTTTATTTAGGGTTTCTAAAGCTCCGTCTTGGTGAATTCGACCAACAATAGTAAGTTTCATCCTTTACTTACCTATTTTAATGTTGTTAGTATTACTCCCACCTTATTATAGGTTGGAACCATGGCCTTCCATGGTGAAACACCTCATCTCCATGTTTTTTGGTAGGGTTTTTCACCTCTAAAGTGGATAGGTGCTTCTTGCTCGAGATAGGAGTTTTGTTGGAGAAACCAACCTGTCTAGCTTGGTAACCTTGCTTCTTGAACATATCCACCTTCCTAGAAGTGGGTTTTATAACCCCCTTCTCATATATTGCTTACTACATGCTTAAAACTCATGCTTCTATGTTTAAAATCGATGATCTCCATCTCCATTTAATATGTTCTTATAGGGTTTTGGTTTCTTGTTGTTTTAACGTCTCTAGAAGATATAATTTGATTACCTATGAAACTCAATGGTGTTTTCTCCCTCTCTCTCACTCTTCCTCTCTCTTGGAGATTTTTTACTTGTCATTTCTTGATTGGTTCAAATTGAAAATTTCAAATCTTTTAATCCGCTTATCCAAATTTGACAAATAAAAATGTTTTGGAATTAAAAAATTGATCTTTGTCTAATAAAAATATTTTCATGGTCTGGTTTTGAGGTTTTACAAAGGGTGATTTTGGGAAAATGAATTTAATGCATAAAATCCATAAAAATTACATGTTAATCATCATAACTCCAAAATTAACATAAAATATATTTTCTTGATCAAGAGAACCTAATAAGTTCATTGGTGAGATTTTTAGAGTCTAAATGTGAGTTTTTCTAAAAAGGTCTAAAATTAGGGTTTCTATACATTAATGTGCATTATGTACTCTATTACATGTTAATACATTGAAAATAGGCAAAGAGGAACTTGGACTCAATTAAAGTGGTGATAGTTAGTAAGTGATATCAGTAATAAAGGTATGTGCATATTTTACCATAAGCTGGGATATTTGCATCCATAACCCTAGTTTCCCTAATGAGGCTTAAATGAACCCTAAATCTTCTATTCTTGAATCCTTTGTTATATATGCCTCAAAATCAGTATTTTTTGTCTTTTGTTTGGGTCTTGTACCCACTGCCATGTTCTAATTAATATGATGGTTTTACTTGCCATGATTTCTTTTCTAGCATGTTGATTTTATGGACTATTTATCTATGGCAGTAGTACTTATGTACAACCACCCATAGATAGGGCATGTATCAATTCTCCCTGGGGAATGTCTTATTATCCTCCATAAAAATATGTGTAGGTGACTGGGAATGTATTAATTATCCCCTCACCTATAGGTTGAGGTCCGGTAGGGCTACTTAGTTAAGGTAGTCATAATTATCATGCATGCAACCTTTTTATATATTTTGTTTATGCAAGCATCTTTTTAAAAATAGCCTCATACTCTTGAAATCTTCATCTTATGATGAAATCTTCGCTTCACTTTCATTTTATATCCTTATCTTTTGTTCTTGTTCATTATTTGACACATACCTTCTATTTCTCTCTCTTACTAGGTGTTTTCCCAAGCATCTAGGTTTTAATCAAGGTGTTGAACATGACCAAGGAAAACATAGCTTTCAACATGAACATAGAAATAGGAGATATTGCTTGGAGAAAGATTTGAAGTAGTTTAAACTTCCCTCTAATAAGATCCTTATGTTGTATCATACATGTAAACCCTTATGGGAGATTATGATATTTTTTTTTAATCTTTTGTGAAAATTGAATATAGTCATTTGTTTAATTCTGTTGCTACACTTTTATTATTTGAATACCATTTATTGAAATTTGAAAATTTTACACCTATTCCAATGTACCTTTGAGTGTGCTTGGAATGGATTTTTTAATCTTCAAATTTTAGTACGGAGTGGATCCCCTCTAGGTTTGCACTCCTAACAACAAGGCTTAGAAGCATGATCGGGTTCCTATGCCTATGACTCGAGTAAAACCAAATCTATAGTGGGCTTCAGCATGTCTACCTCTCGGCGTCTAATGGGAGCGGCCGAATCTCTCAGATGCCACCTCTCAACCTAGGTACTTAGGTGGTGAGTCAAATCCCTCAAGCTTGTTATGCACCAGTGGACCTAGTGAAGATGTCCACTGATGGCCACAACTCATGTGTCAGGTACTACTGGCATCCCCAGTTGGTGTTGGATACCAATCATTTAAGGAGTTCGCCCTTAGTGTCCTAGACCCCCACACCCCACAATGATGTGCTCCAGTTTACGTCGACCTATGTGGGACTCCAGTCATGAAGTTGTTTCCTCCTCACATTGCAGGCCTCTTTTGAAGGATTCTATAGTTTTTAGGGTATCTAAATGTCTAATTAACTCTTAGATTCTCAATTCATTCGTGACATCAACATTTCTTAATTTAACCTCATATACAATTTGTTACATAAATTATCAACAATATGTATTGTAAACTGAGAAACTATGCAACACCACTTATCTCACTGAACAACACTGAATTGAAAACTCTTGATTCACATAATACCCTAATCTTAGGTTTTTATTCACGTTAGTCACATATCAGACAACTCATATAAGGACTTTATGCATCATAATCTTTCACTGATAGAAGATTGCTTTCAACAATTTAGATATAACCAACATATATATGAGACACTGGAATTGAGTTGAATTAGAGATTTCACACCATTTGCTAAGATATCATTCATCAAGGATAACATTGAATAAATATAGTCTATGATGTCAAAGAAAATCACTTCAGTCTATTTGCAAATTTTCAACTTTCCACTCATTTTGGGTTTCACCCTCTTTACTTTGATATCAAGCATACACTGATAACATCACATGAAATCCAAGATAGTATCTAACATATATGTACTACACATTCAGATGAACAATCATTCATAATCAAGGAGATTCAAATAGGTAAATTTTTCTATTCAATTATATAGCAGTTTCAGACAAAACTAAAATCCCTATATTTTAATGTGTTCTTATAACCTCTACAATTACTTTGGGAATTTCTTTTAGATTCTTTGTATGCATTTCTGATATGATTTTATCATTTAAATTTTATCACAATATAGAAATAATCCATTTGAAATCATGCTACAAAAGCTAGAATTGAAAAGCAGTTAAGGGTTTATTGTCACATACAAGAGAATTGAAAATTTATGGTGGATTCAATCTAATTTCATGTAATCTACTATTTAAATGAACTACCCACTCACCCTAAGGTGTGAAAACATCTTAAAAATGCATCTCATCTCTGAAAATCTTGAACTCATATCAAAATCCAAGTAAATCACATGTTTCTTCTCCTTTTCAACTTAGAAACCTTAGGAATGGAGATTTATGATGAAAGAGTGAGAAAATGGGAAGATTTGATATTATTTTAAATAAAATCAAATGAGGGGAAGAATCTTGATATGTGAGAGAGGATTCACCATAAAAGGTTATGCAAGGAAGACAAACTTACTTGACTTCATCATATATCGGATAGTGAAACCCTAGATCAACAATTCCACCACTTTCTCCTATCAAGCCCTAACTCTCCTTCTCTCTCTAGCATTTCATTTCTCTATAATGAATCACGAATTATGATAGATCCTAGTTTGTTAGGTTGATCATATAGAGATATCTAGGTGCTTGGGTATTTGCACATTGGCCCCTCACTATACTTTTTCTTATTCAAGCATTTTTTTGCCATAAAAAAGTTACTGTAATTTTTTTATTTTATATGTCAAACATTCTCTAAAAATTATTACAATTTAGCATGATGACTGAAATATAATTTCAAAAGTTCTAGTAAAAAATTAGATTATTTGAAGCAACCAATAATTATTTTAAAAGCAAACACTACACCGATGAATAACACTCTGTCAGCATTGTCGGTCGAAGTATAGTTCGACCGAGAACCACATTCAAGAACATTCAAATATTCTAAAATATTTCTAGAAAATCAATGATTGACTTATCCATATCATTTCCAAAATTCAACTAAATACAAAACACATAGAAAATATGCAAAATCATTTACCACACTACAATCCTGATCAAATTCCATGTTCATGTGCTACCAAAACCGTAATTTTCCGACTTGTGTTTACATTTCTCAAACCCTAATTCTTTAGATTATAAGCATTCTTAGAGTTCCTTATTAGGGTTGAAACATCAAAATTGAGCTAACATCATTATTTAGGTTTAAATGATGTTCAATCTAATTAAACATGTAATCATTTAGGTAAACCCTAATTTACCCCCATTAAGCTCAGAAGCAATCATAACTGCTTCCATGAGAGAGTATTCCTCTCTCTAGGGTGCGAGGAGTAGTCATTCTACCCAATTGCATTCTCCTTACTACATTTTCTATTGTATGAACCATTATATTTTCAATGTCAGTCATTTTTATGATCATATTCTTACCTGATAATAAAGTTCATATGTTGATCAAATTTTGGGTGTAGAGAACTACGAATCAAGGATCTAGGACATCGGTTTATCATGTTAAACCCTTGATGAGAATTATTATTAGGTGTTTTATGAGGAGATAGATGCTTATCTCTAGGTAGTGTGACAACAAGCTTAGTGTGATATATGTCCATGTCTTAATCCTAACACCAAAAGGGAGATTTCCTCACCTCAATATGTATCTATCCCTGCTTAATATGATTGCATTTAGAGAGAGAATGACATGTAACATGTGAAACCCATTCAATCCTAGTGTCACATTCATTTATAACTATAACATTAATCTAGATCTTTCGATTCTTACAGACTTATTTTGATTTCACCAATATCTATTTTGTCATAAATACTAGTTCTTACCTATTTATTTTGATCACTATGTTCTTTAATATTTGGTCCTCTAGATTTGATCATGGACTATACTATGATAGGATCTGTTAGCATGTGAGTGGTGATTAATATACTTAGTGTAGGTGAAAATCTTGGGTTTTTCACCACATGATATTTCCTATGTAATAAATCACACTTCTAATATATAGTCATTCTTCTAAATATTCTTTAGATACATTCTCTTTCTCAAGAATCTTATGATACTCATTATATGAGGATAGAACTACATTACATATTTATTATTATATGAAATGGAACCCATTTGATCCCAACTATTATAAATTAACTCAGGATTCAGGTAATAATTGTTGATATGGTGGACTTCCACCCAGATTAGACTTGTGTTTCATTCACACCACTATTAATAGTTTTGAGGTATCTTTCATCCCACTATTTCATTGGACAATAAGATAGAATGATCATGGTTGAAATATAAATAGTTTGAAAATTATTTAGTTAAATATTTAACATCACTGACATTCTACTTTCTGATCTTGATGATAAAATTTTGTTATTTGCGCTTACAATTTTTTTTATATATATTGACTAGGAACATCCCGCTTATTTCGTATTTCTCCAATCAAGATCTTAGGATGGTAATGCACAATCAAACTGATATATCAGAATTGAATCAACTGATAGATATTTAGTTTAATAACATTAAATAAATTAATAAACCTAATATCAACATTCATCATACAATATGACAAAAAATTACTAATGAATTGTGATAATTTCATATCTATATCAACTTTAGTTTAAGAAAATCATCAAAGTCAGCATCATCCATGTAGAATGACTGAATTAATTTCAACACTTAACTTCTAGGATGGATTTTCTTGAAACATCAAGAAGAATTTACTTTTAGATTAACGAGGGTACCCACCGTACGCTAGGCAACTAATAGGCCAAACCTGGCATAGTGACCTCTCAAGGATTGAGAGGGTGTGATCTGGTCATCCCACTCATTTCAATCCACATGGAGTGCCATTCGTAGAGTTCCTTTGGTATGATTTGTACATGGGTCCTTCATAGGAACTTATCGAGCTCGTACCACCTAGGATACTCTAGTTGGGCATTGAGAAAGAAATGTAGGATATATTCACAATTATATAGACAAAAAATTCATCTAAACATATTAATTCATCTAAATTCCACAATTACCAAATTATGCCTTATTTTTATACTTTGATACTTCAATATTTGCAGTCATAATTAAGTAATTCTAGGTGTGAGTAATCCTCTCAACATAATAAAAGGACGTCCTCATTTGGTAAAGATCAAATAAAACTTTAGTGATCCACTACAAAAGCTTCTTCTCCTTCTGATTCTACTCCTTTTATGCTAGAAGCAATGGAAAAGCAAAGAGGAGGCAAGAAATTATGGTTTCAGGGTTTAGAAGAGGCAAATTAGGAGAAAGTAACATATTGAAATGTTAGTATTTAATCTCTATTGATCTAATATTGTTGATTTTCCATGAACCTATTTAAAAAAATAACCCTTCTTTCCAACTTTGTTTGGTCGCTTTAATTAATTCCAATGTCCCTTAATGATAATGATCCTCAACTTGAGTTTCTTATGTATAAATGAATTCATTCTCCTCCTTCATGAGATATCTAAAAATTAGCCTGTCAAATTGGCTCCAAGAATCATTAATTCCTAGATATCTTGATTTAGCCTCACATTCATAGAGTACTCTCAATTTTCATACTAATGGACTGGAATAAATGGAAGATACCAATTATATTAAATGATATAATGTTATTAGTTACATTTTATGATAACCCAATTTAAAAAAACTAAAAATATAAATATAGGTGTCGATAAATGTTTGAATATTACATTACTAGAAATTAGACAAAGGGTCAAATTCTCAATGCAATTGGATCTCTAATTTGGGAGTTAGAATATATAGGAATAAATCTAAAGAAAAGGGTTATAATATTTATTAGGGTTAATGTGTTAATGTATGGGGGAGAGACTCTGTCTGCTTATAATGTCGACGATGTTAGAAGTTACCAATAACAATGGGATCATACACCACCACTCTTGGGTCAAAAAGTACTCATTATCCTCGTCATGAAGACTGCAACTAAATTGACACCTCAACATTCTGGTTAACCCCAAACACCATGATGCTATGAGTGTTTCCTTATCCTACCAAAAGAAAACAACAATGCCACTATTCTATGATTGAAGACTGTCCCATACACCAATGTTACATATTCTACTTCCTCCTACACCCCTCCTACCATTTTGTCCCTCATCAAAACCCTAGAGTCACCTTTCCTCCATCCTATATAACTATTATGTTCTCATCCATGATCTAATACCATCCAAATACCTGAATAGAAGTGGCCATCCACTGCACCACCTACAACCACCATTGTCTCTGTTACTCTGACTGTCAAAGCAATCCACCTCCTTTGTCTCCTTGCATCCCACCTTAGTTTGCAATCGGTTGGAATATCTCCCTTCACTTTAGCACAAGACACACCCCTACCTCTCATCATCATCATCATCACCATGCCTAGACTCAACCACCACTGCCTACATGTCATCACAAAGACCTACAAATGCATAAACCTTCCCATGTGATTTAAGCCTGACCTGACAAGGATCAAGGATCTAAACCTCTTCTTCAAACACATATAATTCATTTAGATCCAATAAACTAGAATTTTTCCTAGATAATTCCCAAACACAAAGCCCTAGTACATACTATATTTGCTTTAAAATTAAACAATATATTAAATTTTATTAATAAAGATTAAAAGGTGGCATATTGATTTAGTAGTCCTTATAGTATGAAAATTAATAAGCCGATGTGATTATTTTCATGAATCAATAACCTAAGATGGACATATATGTATATCTATTTATGATGGCCTATAAAAACATGTATAAATATAGGAAAGCAACCTATATATGAAAGAGAGTATATAAATATGACTTATACAAACCCATCATGCCATGTATTAGTGTAGTATATAAGGTCGGCACTATGGTATAGACAATATCCACTAACTTAATATCAAGCAAATCACAACCATGAATTGGGGATACAACCTAGGGTGTGACTAAAATAGAAATTAAGAACCTAAGAGATGATTTCCAAGCCAAGTAATAACCCTAATACATTCTCTCTTGCTAGATTCATGAGAAATTGACATCTTTGATCCTTATGAGCATCTTGAATTGGAAATTCTCAACTAGAATAGGGACTACATTCTCAATTCTATTATTGAACTATTTATATGCCTCATGAACTTCATTCATCCAATTTGTAAAAGTGGTGAACCAATTTTTATCAGCCCAGTCCCTTCACTTAAATGTCACCACAAATAAATTTCATGTTGAACACTATTGAATGATTGAAGTAATGGTTGATTTTGACATTGGCACATAATTTTTGAGTATTTGCTGAGAGCTTTTGCTCACATGATTCGATGGGTCATATCCCCCAATCATGCCCAGTTGCTAACGAACAATTATAGGTCCCACAATACTGGTTACCCCCAAAGGATAAATAGTGTTCTCACATAGAGAGGAGAACACTAGGCACATAGCCCTGGTGAAGAAAAAATATTAGATTTCATGTTCCAATAGATAAATCATTTCATGTTGAAGGTTGATACTTGATGTTATTTTTGAGAATCACTTATTTTTTCTGAATCCATTTTGGATTTTTGTACCCATTTGAAACTTTCATGGTAGCTAGATCATTTTTTTTACTGTTACCATAGTCCACCAAGCACACGTACCTATATTTGATTACATAAATCTTTAGCTTTAAATATATGAATATTTGGATTTAGTACCAACTTTACTGACACATCTTCCCTTTTTGGGATCCATGTGTGGTTTCCTTCCCTCTGAGACTTCATGGATAAGTGATACAAAGAAGACATAGAAGAAACATGTAAAATTTTCCCCTATTGCAAATTGATAGCACTCATCCCTATTTTTTATTTTGTAATCCTCGTGTATGAGCTTTCATGACTGTGATGTAAAGCATGAATTCTATAAAGAATTGTTTATACATTATAACACAATTTTGTGAAACTTTGATTATAAAGATCAGTCCTAAAAGAGAAGGTTATATTTTAGATATGATGATGAATAGAATATTTAAGAGCATACTAGAAACCTCATTCTTTTAAACTTGGTTTCACCTCAAAAACTAAGTGGAGGTCAATTCCTCAAAGAACCCTAGCTTACCTCCTAGAATACCCTAATTTACTCCCACTAGTAGGTGATTCAGATCACCTAGGTAAGAACATGGGAAATTTAAAGTGATTCATGATAATATATGTGCAAAATTCATTTAGGTGGATTCTTCCTAAAAAGAAATCCGTGAATAATGACTTTTTTGGGATGGATTATCTTTGCAAAATTCCAACTGATGACCCTTTCAAACCCATACCACTTGTGTGGCGAAGTGGATTTCTAATGAGGGGATATCTTGTTCACTAGATTGCCCAAGACAATTCCAACCAATCATGCATTGTTGGATTTCTCAAATTTTGGTATGATGGACTTCCATTAGTGAAATATTACCAGATTAAAATAATGATAAACATGTCATATGTAATTCACATGGTTTTTTGTTATTTATCTTATAGAAACCACTTATTGCTATAATCAAATAAATCTAGAATCAGGGTTACGTCAAAATTTATGTCTATTTAATCAAGTCATTCAATTCATCAAACTAAAAAATGACCCAAAATAGGGTTTCATGCTTCCCAAATCATAAGTAGATTCAATCAAAACATGTTTAGAATATCTAGATAAGTGAAAGCGTTTAAAATACTTTGATTCATCAAAGATAATAAAAATAAATATATAAATATCCAAGTCAAACTTAGTTATGTGGAACATGTTCTCAAATATATACAAATATTTGATTGGGAGAGGACATGCTCATTAGGGTTGAGTAAACGTATCTATAAAATAGGAAAAAAATAATATCGTTGAAGAAACATATTTTTCCTTTCTTATGTTCCATTATCTTAAACTTAGGGATACCATCAATATATCTTTTAGTTGAGTCAACTAATGCAAAAAAATTACAATTACACTTGGAATCCTATAATGTCATTTCTAGATAAAAAAACATCTACACACTAAACTTACAAAGTTGCAAAAATGTCTACAAGATACTGAGAGGCATCTGCTGCCTTTTTTTGCCATTTTATCATTTTAATATATATTTAAGTATTTGAAAACCATGATTAAAACCCAACTATTCACAAATTTTGACATGTATAACTTGATTCAAATCCTATTAACTCACACAAAAGTGTTTCAAATATGTTAATGATCTAAATAGCCTTTATAAGAATGTAAGTATTGTTGGATCCTAGATGGGTGATTGGATGCTCTAGAGGGGGGTGCATAGAGATGAATGCACTTAAATAAAATTCATTAGACCTTCAAGATATATCCCAAGATAAGGTTTCTAAATAGTAAATTTGAGTGCAACTAAAACATGCACAGAAAGGGGGAGAGAGATTGAACATACACCAATTGACAAGCTATGTAGAGTGGTTCCACACTTCAAACTAGAAGTATGTTAGTCCACTACCTAGAGAGGTCAAACTCTAGGATTTCTTAACCATTGCACTCTTCTATTCATTCATAAGACTTACAATACATGACCCACCAAAGGACTTACCTATCCAATACAAACAATCTTCAACCTTAACAAGGACTTACCCACTTTACACAGAGTCTTCCGCCTTCTTCCAATGACTTACCTACTCTTGCACAAGTCTTCAGCCTTCAACGGATTACCCACTCTTCTTGGATCTTCATCCTTTGACTTCACCTTCACTCAGAGAAGCTTCCACCAAGGACTTACCCACTTGAGCAAGGAGTCTTCTGCCTTCACCAAGAGCTTCCCCACTCTTGCTCCAAGCCTCTGGCCTTATTCTTCACCAAGGGACTCATTCCCTTATTCTTCTTCACCTCTCTTAGACAAGAGAGAGAACCTTCATCTTCATGGTTGAAATGAAAAATAGGGAGGTGGTGGAATGAGAGCCTCACAAGATATACATGTAGGACTAGCTCTCTTTAAAATCTCCTACTCACTCTAATGGATGTAGCAAGTGATTAAGCTTAGAGAGAGAGAGGAGGTTGTAGGAGGCACTCAACTATAGACTAAGAACCTAATATAGAATTTTGCATTGAATTCTCAACCTTGGAATGAAGCCCAAGGGGTCCTATTTATAGTTGGGGATGCCCCTTAGCCTTTGGGAACACTTAAGAATGAAAACTAGCCATTGTGTGGCTTGCAACAGATATATTTTCACATTTTGCAACACCACAAAGGCTAGAAACACTTTTCTACACTTTTCTGTATAGTGCTATCATTTGAGTTTCTATAAAGGCAACTCGACCGATCCCACTAAGAGACAAGACCAATTTAGGCCATTGGTCGAGTTTATCCTGGGGTAACTCAACTGATTCACTTAAATCATTTTTGGTCTATAGAGGGATTGGTTGAGTTCTATGAAATGAAAACTCGATCGATCAAAAGTCATTTTCAAGATACAATCAGGATTGGTCAATTTTGCAACTCGACCGATGAACAACCTGATGTGAATTTTAGAAAATGGCTTTTGAGTGCTTAAATATTCGATCTAAGTGCTCCTAATTTTTCTAAGCTTAATTACAAGTCATACAATCATTACAAGTGATTTACAACATGATTCTAATGGATTTACATCACATTCCATAAATGTGCACTTGTATTGACTTTGACTTGTCTTTTCTCCAAGTTGAGATGTGCAAGTTAGGGCATTTGGAGTGTGTCTATACCTAATCTGAAATCACTCAAGTAGAAGCATTAGACACAATTAATTGGAATGGTTTAATCATCATCAAAATAAGATTTAGTCAATTTAGTCCTTGAGTCAATATTCTCCCTTTTTTTGAAGATGATAAACCAATCCATAAATGTATTGAAAGCATTTTAATAAAGCAATACATTTACAAAAATCTAGGGGTTTCAATAGAATTGAGTTCATATGCTCCCCCTCAATTGATGCTCATGGAGTTCTCATACTCCCCCTCAATTGATGTTATTTCTCCTGCATGGTTAGCTTTCATAATATTTATAGAATACTATGTCTTCTACTCATATATGTTCTACACATATATGTCTTCTCCCCTTTACCTTCTCCCCTTTACATGGACATGCTTCTCCTCTTCATGTAAGACATACCTTCTCCCTCTTTTTTCAAAAGAAGACATACCTTTCTTTCCCTTTGTCATTTCAAATAGTAAGGGTATGAAGAAATAAGAAACACCACTTGTTAAAAGAAAGGAGATAACAAAAAGTTATTTAAGTAGAGTAGAAGAGCACATGTAGGGGCTTGTCCAAGCATATAACAAAAGCAAGTTAAAGAATGCACTTGAACAACTAAAAAACAAGATAAAATTCTATAGAAAAATAATAAATCAAAATTTTGATCCTCAAGATGACAGAATTTGCCCAAAAGGCGTCAGGGCTTATGGCAAAGCGATGAGCCCTGCTCAGAAGTCATTTCTGCCAAAAAAAACACTAGTCTTGCACCAAAAACTGAAACTGGAGCAAAAGCTGCATGAAATCCAAAAAATGCTCCAATTTCTACATACAATTTAGCTCTATGTATCTTTCATCACAATGTTATAGTAGGTTTGCAAGCTAAGGAACAAACTTGAGCAAGTATGAAAAAAGATACAAGCATAGCATATAGTGAATACCACTTGATGAACAAATCTAGAACTACTAGGAGATCTAGATCATAGCAAGAAATGTACAAGATAAAGAAGACTATGAGTAGATGTTGAGATATATCCAAACAATGAGATATGCAATTTTAGAAGCATGAAAGGATATAACTCACTAACGAATATGAATAATTACCCAAAAGATGATTTACCACTAAGAACCTCAAGGTTATATCCAAACAAGATATACAACTAAATATGTTACAACCAGATTGAGGTTAGTTAGTAAGTACCTCGATTATCATGAAGTACCTTTATTAGTGCTAAGTACCTTGTTAAACATCATGGTTCATCAAGATAAGCTAAGATGTGAATCAATAGTCGAGATTGATTCATTTGATGTAATTAATGTTAATTGTAGTGTTAATCATTAAGTTAATTGCCTAAGATGATTAACCTAGCTAAGGTGGTTTTATTGTTGTGTTTTTGTGCCTTGAGAAGGTAGAGGACCTCGTGCTTCAAAATTTACAGAAGGAATCACTTCAATTTGACCTTTGAGGCAAAAGTTATGCCATTTTCAAGTTCTTTGGGCCTATAGTGCAATTTACCCATTAATTGGTTTAATAACCCCATGCTTCTTTTTCATTCCTTATCTTCTTCCCCGATCAACCACTTGAGCGGTGCCCAAAGCAGCCCGATCGGCCGTAGTAGAGGGAGATTTGAGGGGCAATCTTTGGCCCTTTGGCTTCATTTACCAGCACCCTGCCTCTGTCCACCCTTCTTCCTCCTTTCCCTCCTCATCCTCACCCCAACTGTGCCGTAGGGTGGTGCCTCCAAGCAGTAGCGGACGGCCTGCAATAGCAGCTGCATGGGGTAGTGGCCATGAGCTCTTGGGCGCAAGGAGCAGCACCAAAAACACCACCTTGACTCCAGTTTTGAGGTCTGTGCACGAATCTGCAGCCACCTAGCCTTGATTTAGCACCTAGCAGAATCTTCTTCAACCTATACATGTGTGAAGTTCCTACTGGGTGTAGCAGACTCAATTTCAGAGCAATTCCAAGGTAGAAGAAGACCTACTGATGCCTGAAAATAGGACTCTGGATGCATTTCAATTCGATTTCGGTCATCTTGGACCATTGTGAGTAGAATCTCACTCCCCAAGCAAGATCTAACCCCAATAATCGGGCATTTTCATTTAGAACTGTGTTTTACATGGGTAACAGTGCTTACCCAGGTGCCAGGCCTTGATGGCGTCGCCTGACTTTTACTTTACGTTTCGCTTCTTTATGTTTTGTGTGATTTAGTTTATTAATTGATTTGTATAATTTGGACTATTGAACTATATGGTTGATCAAAACCTAAATTGCTCAGTTTAAAAGTGGAATACAGTAGCACATGAATATAGGGTATTATGGTAGCTGTATAGTGTGGGAATAAACCCAAGTTGTACAATACTTGTAATTTACTATTTGCACGATTTCAAAGAAAAGGACAATGGCCTGTTATGTTTCTATGCAAACCTGTTGCATGCTTCCTATTACATTTAATGTGTGTGATTTAGTATTAATATAGATTGGCACGTTTCTTAAGGACATCATTAAGAATTATCAATTATTATTAAAAATTCATGCCATGATAATTAACTAACTCTTAATTGAGTTATGTGATGCACAACTCAGGATTTGGGTTGATGTGCACGTTTTCCAAGAAAGTACAATTAATTTGAATATGTTAATGATGATTGCTCATATGTCAAGCATTTAACTTTTATCATTGTATTAAGAGGTTCAATTGCATGAATTTAGTGTATAAATGTCAAGTGGACATGTAATCTATTTATTTGAGAATGTCAGTCTGCCTGCAAGTGTAATAATGTTGATTTATCAATAAATTACAATGTTTAAAATATACTGCTCTACCAAGTTTAGAATGATGTACATGTTCCATTATAAACTTTAATTAAATAGATGTGGTACCCTAGAGATACCAGAGTCAAGTATAAGTAAGAGAAAGGTACAATATAGTAAGATCTTTGTAAGAATAATAAAATAATAGACTTAAGGGCCATGAACACTGTAGAACCCCTATGTGAGGTCTGCGCCTTAGGGGTGAAACGACCTAACCCTGGAAGCATCCAGTATATGGGGGTCAGAACGTGCTATTAGGTGGAACGGGAGATGAAGCCCTATTAGAAGTCTCCTTAACTTATAGTTTGTAGTGTCCAACATCAACCAGAAGTCCTTGTGGGACTAGAGTACAGAAAAGCATGTCCAACATCAACCAGAAGTCATGGTGGCACTAGAGTATAGAAAATCCAATAGGTGGCTTGACTCTCCACCTATGTGCTCAGGTTAGAGGAGGAGTCCAGTTTATGGCACAATAGGAGTGTCGAGGCGAGAGAGCCAGTTTCCCTATTGCAAACCAGGAGAGTAGTCACACTTAGCCATCCTGGGGTGTCAGCTAAGTCTTGTACGGTGGGATCGTAGTTTTCTACGAGTCTTCATA
This sequence comes from Alisma plantago-aquatica, assembly GCA_963693085.1. Lineage (NCBI taxonomy): Eukaryota > Viridiplantae > Streptophyta > Magnoliopsida > Alismatales > Alismataceae > Alisma > Alisma plantago-aquatica. The sequence goes on from OY856409.1 coordinate 1,640,090,560, forward strand.
TGTAGAGTACACTACATATGATCAAGGAATAAGATAAAATATGTTCATATAGGTTCACAGAGTTTCTTATAAGTTAAAGAGTTAAGAAAGATTTGAGTTAGATTCACAGCAGTTGTCATTTAAATGAAATTCTAGTATTCTCTGTTATTTAATCGTATCTACAGCTTTGCAGCAGTTGTTATCTTAATAAAATGTTGGCATCTCCTGTCTTTTCAATTATATTGCTTAGATCTACTCAGTATAGTATTATCTTGTATTTTATTCCAATTAATAATCATAAAATGAGTTATCTGTGATGGTTGGGTGAAATTCTATTCACTGAGCCAGTAGCTCACCAACCTACTGAAACATTTTTTAGGTCAGTGTCAGCACGAGGAAGCTGAAGGATCATATCACCCAAGTTCTTAAAAGGTAGTTCATAGTTAGAAAGAGGTCTCTTAGTCCTTTCCCCTCGGTCCTTGGGCATGTGGTGTGGTAGAGAGAGAATGTAATGTAACATGTAAACTAGTTTTTAGTTATCTATTGTGCTTTATATTCCGCATGAAAAATGTAATATGATGTGTAAATCTACTTTATCTATCTAGTAATGTAAATAGTAGTTGCTTCCATAGTTTTAGTAAGGTTTCAGTTTATTCCAAGTTAAAATATTTTCCTTTAAGTTAATTTTAAGTGATTAAGAAAAGAAAAAGTTAAGGGTGTATTTGTATTACGTTAAATCCTCAAGTTATGCCCTAATCTCATGATTAGTGGAAATTGTGAGATTGGGGCATCAAAACAATTTGGTATCAGAGCATAGGTTGAGTACGTAGTTACTCTAAGTCAAGGTGAGGGGACGATAAGAGACCAATAGGATTAGTATTAGGGTGTATTCCTTCTAACTGCAATTTTCTAACAGGAAGTGTTCTGTTATACTATTGCAGATGGTTGGAAGAGGACGTGGCCATGAGGACCAAGTTGAGAGCCACATTAGACCTAACCCTTAGTTGATGGGTCCAGGTGGTGGAGATGAAGTGGATGAGGCAACAAGATGTGTAGAGGAGTCTGTGAATGCTGATAAGTGTTATGAGAATAGAAAGAGACTCGGAGACATCGGTAGAGGACAACCTAGTAGTGGTCATCGAGGAAGTAAAGGTGGGTTCTTCTCGAAGCTGGGATGCGGTTTTGGTTGTTTCAGTAAACAAGGATCTGAAGATGTGATATCTTCTTAGAGTAGGGGAAGATCTAGTCCAGAGAGATGGAGCAATATGTCAAGAGGAAGGTCATCTGGATCATTAGCTACAGTAATAGGTCCTCCAAGGAGATAGGTACCGAGGTGTGATATATGTGGGAAGCCACACTCTGGACAGTGTTGGGGAACATAGTTTCAAGGATGTCATCAGTGTGGACAGGCTGGACACTTTAGAAGGCAATGTCCTCAGCTTCAGTAGGCAGCATCACAGGGTTCCCAGTCACAATACCAGAATGTCCCGAGACAGGTTCTAGCTGGAGGACCCAGTTCCTCTGTAGCTTCAGGTTCCTAAGGTGGTGCAACACCCAATGCTAGGGAAGGACAATGAGGACCTCATGGGAGAGGAAGAGCTTCAGGACACTTCTTCTCTTTGACACCATAAGAAGGTATTGTTTCTTCTCGAGTAATTACAGGAGAAATTCTTTTCTTTAATAGCATTTCAGTTATAGTTTTGATAGATATGGGTGCTACTCACTCATTTATACAGAGTTCTTTAGCTAGTGAGCTTAACCTGTTAACTTAGGATTTACCAGTTGAGTTGTTTTTTAGGGTTAGGTGAACTGACAGTGTTGACAGAGTTTTGTCCCAGATGTTTGTTAACCTTTGGTGGTTACACCATCGCAGTTAATCTTATACCCCTAGATGTTAAATATTTTCAAGTTATCTTGGGTATGGATTGCCTAGAGACGTATCGACTATTGGCAGAAGGAGGTTGTCCTTCAACAAGGTGGATTTTCTTGTGTCTTTTCTGGAGATAGGAAACTTTTTTCTACGTGTATCATATCAGCCGATGTAGCTGATAAGATGTTGTGGAAAGGTTGTGAGGCATTCTTGGCACATGTAGTAGATACTAGAGTAGAGAAGAGCACAGTCATCCTATGGGATGTGCCAGTGGTCTTTGAGTTCCCATATGTTTCCCCAGATGAGTTGCCAGGTCTACCTCTTGAAAGAGAGATACACTTTGAGATCCAGGTGTTGCCAGGTAGTCACCCTGTAGCGCTGCCAGCCTACAGAATGGCACCTACATAGTTGAAGGAACTGAAGATCCAGTTACAAGAGTTGATGGATAAGGGTTTCATTCGACCTAGTTCTTCACCATGGGGATCTCCAGTCTTGTTTGTGAAAAAGAAAGATGGTACTATGAGGTTATGTATAGACTACAGACAGTTGAATAAGATCACTATCAAGAATAAGTATTCATTACCAAGGATAGATGATTTGTTTGATCAGTTTTTTGGGGTGACGATCTTTTCTAAGATAGACTTGAGATCTGGATATCATCAGTTGAGGATAAAGGCTTCAAATATTCCTAAGACGGCTTTCAGAACTAGATATGGGCATTATGAGTTTTTGGTCATGTCATTTGGACTGACTAATGCCCTAGTAGCTTTCATGGATATGATGAACCAGATTTTCAAGCCGTTCGTGGATCAGTTCGTAGTGGTTTTCATAGATGATATTTTGATTTATTGCAAAGATGATGAGCATCATCTGAGGATAGAATTGTAGTTGTTGAGACAACACCAGTTATATGCTAAGTTCAGTAAGTGCGGGTTCTGGTTAGCTGAGGTGTCTTTTCTTGGACATGACATCTCAGGAGATGGAGTAAGTGTTGACCCTAAGAAAGTCAAGTGTATTTTGTAGTGGGAGCATCCTAAGACTCCTATTGATATTAGAAACTTCTTAGGATTGGCAGGTTACTACAGGAGGTTCATCCAGAACATCAGTTTGGTAGCATCACCTCTGGCAAGCTTAACGAGAAAGAATGCACCGTTTGTTTGGTCAGACAACTGTGAGAAGAGTTTTTAGATCTTAAAGAAGTGGTTGACTACAACATCAGTGTTGATCCTGCCCGAGACAGGTAAAGGTTACACAGTGTTTTGTGATGCTTCCAGGAGAGGCTTAGGTTGTGTGTTGATGCAGGAAGGCAAAGTAGTAGCTTATGCATCTAGACAGCTTAAGAAGAATGAGGAGAATTACCTAAAACATGATCTATAGTTAGCTGCAGTATTTCATGCTCTTAAGACATGGAATCACCATCTTTATGGTGAGGCATGTCAGGTGTTTACAGATCATAAGAGTTTGAAATATATTTTCACCTAGAAGGATCTAAATCTTAGACAGCAGAGATGATTAGAATTGATTAAGGATTATGATGTGATGATAGATTATCATCATGGTAAGGCGAATGTGGTAGAAGATGCCCTCAGCAGGAAGTCAAGTTCAACAGCTGATGTATTCTTTATGGCATGCTTCAAGAGAGACCTACTAGTAGAGGTGCGGAAGTTGAACATAGACTTAGGAGTGACAGAACAGAGTGGTTTGATTGCACAGATGCAAGTCATGCCTACTATTTATGATCAGATCAAGGAACTTTAGCAGAGTGACAGTGAGTTACAACAGATCATGCAAGACATGACAAGGGGAAAAAGACCAGAGTTCAGATTTTCAGATGATGGTTTTTTGTATCAGCATGACAGGTTGTGTGTACCTGGAGACATTGATTTGAAAGAACAGATTCTTGAGGAAGTGCATGCATCGATGTACGCTCTGCATTCAGGCAACACTAAGATGTACCTGAATCTTAAGGAGTTGTACGGGTTGTCAGGTATGAAAAAGGATGTAGCTAAGTACGTGGATAGATGCAGTGTATGCCATTAGGTTAAGGCTGAGCATCAGAAACCTGTAGGTACCTTGCAATCTCTTCCTATACCAGAGTGGAAGTGGGAACATATCACAATGGATTTTGTGGCAGGGTTGCCCCAGACACCTAGAGGTTCTGACTCTATATGGGTAATTGTGGATAGACTAACTAAGCCTACTCACTTTCTTCCTATTAAGTCAACCTTTGATGTCCTAAAGTTGGCTAAGATATATGTGGATGTGATAGTCAGGCTTTATGGTATCCCAGTTTCAATTATATCAGATAAAGATCCTAAGTTCACCACCAGGTTTTAGAATCAGTTGCATCGTGCTTTGGGCATAAAGTTGAGGTTCAGTAAAACTTATCACCCGCAGACAGATGGTCAGTCAGAGAGGACCATTCAAACTCTTGAGGACATGCTGAGAGCATGTGTCTTGCATTTCAGTGGAAGTTGGGAAGAACACTTGAGCCTTATAGAGTTTGCATACAATAATAGTCACCATTCCAATCTTGGTATGGCCCCGTATGAAAATCTATATGGCAAAAGTGTAGATCACATGTATGTTGGTACAAGGTGGGTGAAAAAGACATTCTTGGACCAGAGATAGTAGATTTGACTACAAAAAAGATTATAGTGATCAAAGAACAGTTGAAAGTTGTACAGGACAGGCAGAAGAGTTACACTGAGAAGAGACATAGACCTCTTGAGTTTGAGGTTGGTGATGAAGTGTATTTGAAAGTTTCACCATGGAAAGGAGTGTTGAGGTTTGGCAAGAGAGGCAAACTGACTCCTAGGTTTATGGGCCCATATCCTATCATTGAGAGGATTGGACCTATAGCCTACATGTTGGATTTGCCATCCGAGTTGGCTAATTTACATGATGTGTTTCATGTATCGATGATGAAGAAGTGTTACCCTGGTACAGAGAAGATAGTGGACCCAGAACCTACACAGATCAGATCAGATTGTCCTATGTTGAAGGACCTATTCAGATAGTTGATTGGAGGATCAAGAAACTCAAGAATCGTGAGATACTGTTAGTGAAAGTTTTGTGAAGAAACCACAACTTAGAGGAAGCCACGTGGGAGCTTGAATCTGAGATGCGTAACAAGATTCCTTTTCTCTTTTAGGAATTTTGGGATGAAATTCTTATAAGGGACGGAGATTTTTACAACCCACATTGAGGTTAGTCAGTAAGTACCTTGATTAGCGTGAGGTACCTTGATAAGTGCTAAGTGCCTTGTTAAACATCATGGTTAATCAAGATAAGCTAAGATGTGAATCAATAGTCGAGATTGATTCATTTGATGTAATTAATGTTAACTACAGTGTTAATCATTAAGTTAATTAGCTAAGATGATTAAACTATATAAGGTGTTATAGTTGTTGTGTTTTTGTGCCTTGAGAAGGTAGAGGACCTCATGCTTGAAAATTTTCAAAAGGAATCACTTCAATTAGACCTTTGAGGCAAAAGTTATGACATTTTCAAGTTCTTTGGACCTATAGTGCAATTTACCCATTAATTGGCTTAATAATCCCATGCTACTTTTTCATTCCTTATCTTCTTCCCTGATCGACCACTTGAGCAGCGCCCAAAGCAGCTTGTTCAGCCGCAGTAGAGGGAGATTTGAGGGGAAATCTTTGGCCCCTTGGCTTCGTTTAGTAGAACCATGTCTCCGTCCACCCTTCTTCTTCCTTTCACTCCTCATCCTCACCCCAACCACACCCTAGGGTCGCGCCCCCAAGTAGAAGCGACCGGCCTGTAGCAGCAGTTGTGCGGGGCAGCAACCAAGAGCTCTTGGGCATGAGGAGCAGCACCAAAAATGCCACCTTGACTTCGGTTTTGAGGTCTGTGCACGAATCTGCAGCCACCTAGCCTTGATTTAGCTCCTCGCCGAGTCTTCTTCAACCTGTACATGCATGAAGCTCCTTCTGGGTGTAGAAGGCTCAATTCCAGAGCAATTCCAAGGTAGAAGAAGACTCGTTGATGCCCAGAAATAGGACTTTGGATGCATTTCAAGTCGATTTTGGTCATCTTGGACCACTATGAGTAGAATCTCAGTCCCCAAGCAAGATCTAACTTCAATAATCGGGCATTTTCATTTAGAATTGTGTTTTACATGTGTAAAAATGCCTGACTTTTACTTTACGTTTCGCTTCTTTACGTTCTGTGTGATTTAGTTTATTAACTGATTTATATAATTTGGACTATTGAACTATATGGTTGATCAAAACCTAAATTTCTCAATTTAAAAGTGGAATACAGTAGCACATGAATCTAGGGTATTACGGTAGATGTACAGTTTGGGCATAAACCCAGGTTGTACAATACTAGTAATTTACTAGTTGCATGATTTCAAAGAAAAGGACAATGACCTGCTATGTTTCTATGGAAACATGCTGCATGCTTCCTATTACAGTTAATGTGTGTGATTTAGTATTAATACGGATTGGCACGTTTCTTAAGGACATCATTAGGAATTCTCAATTATTATTACCGTTCCATGATAAGTAATTAACTCTCAATTGAGTTATGTGATGCACAACTCAGGATTTGGGTTGATGTGCATGTTTTCCAAGAAAGTATAATTAATTTACATATGTTAATGATGATTGCTCATATGTCAAGCAATTAACTTTTATTAGTGTATTAAGAGATTCAATTGCATGAATTGAGTGTATAAATGTCAAGCGGACATGTAATCTATTTATTAAAGAATGTCAGTATGCCTGCAAGTATAATAATGTTGATTTATCAGTAAATTACAATGTTTAAAATACACTTCTCTGCCAAGTTAAGAATGATGTACATGTTGCATTATAAACTTCAATTAAATAGACGTGGTACCCTAGAGATACTACAGTCAAGTATAAGTAAGAGAAAGGTACAATTTAGTAAGAGCTTTTCAAGAATAATAAAATAATAGACTTAAGGGCCCTGAACACCGTAGAACCCCTATGTGAGGTTTATGCCTTAGGGGTGAAATGACCTAACCCTGGCATCGTCTAGTATACGGGGGTCGGAACGTGCCATCAGGTGGAACGGGGGATGAAGCCCTAGTAGAAGTCTCCTTAAATTATAGTTTGTAGTGTCCAACATCAACTAGAAGTCTTGGTGGTACTAGCGTATAGAAACATGTGTCCAACATCAACCAGAAGTCCTGGTGGCACTAGAGTACAGAAAAGTGCGTCCAACATCTACAAGAAGTCCTGGTGGCACTAGAGTACAGAAAAGCCAATAGGTGGCTTGACTCCCAAACTGTGTGCTCAGGTTAGAGGAGTCCATTTTACGGCACAATAGGAGTGTCGAGGCAAGAGAGACAGTTTCCTTATTGCAGACCACGAGAGTAGTCAGACTTAGCCATCCCAGGGTGTCGGCTATGTCTTGTACGGTGGGATCGTAGTTTCCTACAAGTCTTCATATGTGGAGTACACTACATATGATCAGGGCATAATATAAAATATATTCATATAGTTTCACAGAGTTCCTTATAAATTAAAGTGTTAAGAAAGATTTGAGTTAGATTCACAACTTTTGTCCTTTAAATGAAATTCTAGTATTCTCTATTATTTAATCATATCTATAGCTTTGCAACAGTTGTTATCTTAATGAAATGTTGACATCTCCTATCATTTAAATTTTACTTCTTAGATCTGCTCAATATAGTATTATCTTGTATTTTATTCCAATTAATAATCATAATATGAGCTATCTACGATGGTTGGGTGAAATTCTATTCACTGAGCCAGTAGCTCACCAACCAACTGAAACATTTTTCAGGTCAGCGTCAGCATGAGGAAGCTGAAGATCGTATCACCCAAGTTCTTAGAAGGTAGTTCATAGTTAGATAGAGGTCTCTTAGTCCTTTCCCCTTGGTCCTTGGGCATTTGGTGTGGTAGAGAGAGAATGTAATGTAACATGTAAACTAATTTTTAGTTATTTTTTGTGTTTTATATTCCACATGAAAAATATAATATGATGTGTAAATCTGCTTTATCTATCTAGTAATGTAAACAGTAGTTGCTTCCGCAATTTTAGTAAGGTTTCATTTTATTCCAAGTTAAAAGATTTTCCTTTAAGTTAATTTTAAGTGATTAAGAAAAGCAAAAGTGATGGGTGTATTTATATTATGTTAAATCCTCAAGTTAAGCCCTAATCTCATGATTAGTGGAAATTGTGAGATCGGGGAATGAAAATATAGATGTAGCAAGTTTGAGTACAATGGAAGCAATTTAAGACACAACCAAGACATCCAAAGAGTTCATCATCAAAACCTGCAAAAAACCTCAAAGCAAGTAATTGCAAGATATAGATATACTAATTTAGAGCAATTAGAAAGATAGAGTTGTAGGCAAGATAAGAAATTTAGAACATGGCAATATGCATAATAAAGGTACCAAATGGGAGTGCTAAATAATAAGACTATTGGTTGAGAAAATCTAGTTGAGAGGGAAATTCTCATTGAATAAGCCAAATGTATATTCTGTGCACAATTTTTCTGGTCGAGTTCTATATATTGACAATTCGATCAATAACATCTATTGGCAACACCCATTGGTTCTGGTCGGTCGAGTTTATAACAGGCCAAACTCGACCAAACATGCTGTCAAAAAGCATATATATATATATATATATATATATATATATATATATATATATATATATATATATATATATATATATATATATATATATATATATATATATATATATATATATATATGAAAGCATATCTAAAGGCATGATAGACATATAAACCATATTCAAACATGTGTAAGTGAGTTATTAATACACTATGAAAGCATTAGAAACCATTTTTGAGCAAGAGTGTGACGAGAATCACAAAATACCACTTTTGACTCAAAACCATTTCCATAGTGCACACTAATCTTGACAAAAACAAGTTAGGATTGGTTACAAGTAAGAAAACATTTATCTTTGTTCTTACCATTCCTTTTCCACTTATTCCCACCCCATACACATCTCACCTTTCTTTATTCATGTGGATTGAGAAGTCAATTTGCAAATCCATATCTCATGTCAACTCATTAGCAACATACCTACAAGAAGAAAGATGAAATGGTCCCCAACCATGTTTTTGGATCCATAGGGGTTATCTTAGCAACCCAAGTCCTATTTCTCTTGGGTGTTTTCCTAAAAGGATAACAAGTAGAACAATGACCAATATCATTGCAATAGTTGTATGTGCCCATAGTCTAGGAACTAGAGGATTCTCCATGGAATATGGGAGGTCTTTTACCTTTGTTGTTCCTTTAACTACTATCAAACCCTAAACCATGTCTACCAATTTCTTTAGTAGTAATGGTATGGGATATCAGTAAGATTCTTTTTACCAACTAAGAATTTTTGCAAAGAAGATCTCAAACTATGATTATCTTGCATAAGAGAAGTAATAGTAGAAGACAAATGATTGATATTATATCTAGCATGCAAAAGATCATTTTCTAAGCAAAGAGCTTTAGTTAAATAAGAATATCTATCAATATGAAGAGCATCAATGTTATTCTCTATACTAGTAGTACTAGAACAAGATTCAAGCACATTGATTTTAGCAAGCAAGGAGGCATTTTCTATTTCAAGCAAAGCAATATTACAAAGATAAACCCCATTTTCATATTCTAATCCTTGCAAAACAGAATTTTTGTCCTTGTTTTCAGATTTAAGAACATCAATATCATGCATGAGAGAATCAACAATTAAGGTATGCTCTTCATTAGACATACTCATAAGAGGTTGAGCTTCTAGAAATCTAATATTGTCAAGCAAGCTAGCATTTTCAATTTTAAGAGAATCTACTTGACTAAGACAAGCATTTTTTGTCATCAAGCAAGCAAGTATTATCATGTTCAAGATCATCTAATTCTACATGCATATTATCAACAATTCTAGAAAGCTTTTTCCTTTTCATTAAAGAACACTTAAGAGAGGCATGAGTCGCATTAATGATAGAAATTAAAGGTTCTTTATCTAAAGAGTTTAGATTTACCTCATTTGAGTCTTCACTTGTTGATGCCATAAGACCAAAATGACATTCTCCTTCTTCACTAGATCTTGAGCTAGATCCTCCACTTGATTCTTCACTTGAGCTTGAGTTGGAGGAGTCACTTGAGCTTGAGTGGCATTTATCCTTCTTCTTGTACTTCTCTTCCCTTTCCTTGTGATGAGGAGTCTTCTTGCCTTGTAGACAATCTATCTTGAAGTGACCCTTCTTTTCACACTTGAGGCACCAGATGGAGAAGGAATTTTTGCCTTTGTAGAATCTACCCTTGGAGTACATGTCATCTTCTTCAACATGAGAGGATGGAGAGGCTTGTCCCATAATAGCTTCAATTTGACCCTTGATTTCAGCCTTCTTAATTCTCTTTAGCTCTTTCTCCTCTTGTCTTTCAACTTCTTCTCTTTTGTCAAGTGTGACTTCATGGGCTTGTAGATATCCAATGAGCTCTTCAATGGGGATATCATCAAGAGACCTTACTTCTTCAATGGAAGTCACATTGGATTCCCATCTCTTGGGGAGAGTTCTAAGGATCTTAGAGTTAATCTCTCCTCTACGCATAGGATGACCTTGGATGGAAAGGCCATTTACAATTGTGTTGAGTCTTGAGTACATGTTTGCTATCTTCTCCTCCTTTCCCATCTTGAAGTTCTCAAGCAGCCCTTTGAGCATGTAGACTTTGCTTTCCTTCATTTGAGTTTTCCCCTCATAAGTGATGCATAGCTTTCTCCATACCTCATAGGTTGTCTCACAAGAGGAAATCCAGTTGAACTCGGTGGGGTTCATGGTGGCATAGAGGATGTTGATTTATCTTGCATTCAAGGTGGCTTTCTTCATGGTTGCTTCATCCCCTTCATCTATCTTGGTCTCCGGTAGCTTGTATGGATGGTCTATCATTTTCCATAGCTCAAGACTTGATCCTTAGATATAGAATTGTAGCCTTCTATTCCAATAGAGGAAGTTACTCCCATCAAAGATTGGAAGGTTGATGAAGTATCTCCCACTTTGGTAGTCACCCTTCTTCTCCTACTTGTTGAAGTATGCTTGGAGAAGACCTACTCTGATACTAATTGTTGGATCTTATATGAATGATTGGATTCTCTATAGGGGGTGCATAGAGCTTAATGCACTTAAACAAAATGTATTAGACCTTCAAGATATATCACAAGATAAGGTTGCTAAATAGGAATTTGAGTGCAACTAAAACATACATATCAAGGGAGAGAGAGATTGAACATACACCAATTGATAAGCTATGTAGAGTGGTTCCACACTTCAAACTAGAAGTATGTCAGCCCACTACCTAGAGAAGTCAACCTCTAGGATTTCTTAACCAATACACTCTTATATTCATTCATAAGACTTACAATACATGACCCACCAAATGACTTACCTATCCAATACAAAGAGTCTTCAACCTTACCAAGGAATTACCCACTTTACAAAGAGTCTTCCAAGGAATTACCTACTCTTACACAAGTCTTCAGCCTTCAACAAATTACCCACTCTTCTTGGATCTTAATCCTTTGACTTCACCATCACTCGGAGAAGCTTCTACCAAGGACTTACCCAATTGAGCAAGAAGTCTTCTGCCTTCACCAAGGGCTTATCCACTATTTCTCAAAGTCTCCGGCCTTATTCTTCACCAAGGGACTCCTTCCCTTGTTATCCTTTACCTCTCTTAGCCAAGAGATAGAACCTTCATCTTCATGGTTTAAATGAGAGATAGGGAGGCCGCAGAAGTGAGATCCTCACAAGATATACATGTAGGACTAGCTCTCTTCCAAATCTCCTACTCACTCTAATGGATGTAGCAAGTGATTAAGATTAGAGAGAGAGAGAGAGGAGGTTGTAGGAGGTGCTCAACTATAGACTAAGAACCTCATATAGAGTTTTGCATTGAATGCTCAACCTTGGCATAAAGACCAAGAGGTCCTATTTATAGTTGGGGATGCCCCTTAGCATTTGGGAACACTTAAGAATGAAAACTACCCATTGTATGGCTTGCAATGGATATATTTTTTCTTATTACAACTCCACAACGGCTGGAAACATTTTCTTGTACTTTTCTGTACAGTGCTATCGGTCGAGTTTCTATAAAGGTAAATCGACCGATCCCACTAAGCGACAAGACTAATTTAGGCCATCGGTCGAATTTGTCCTGGGGTAACTCGACCAATTCATTTAAATCATTTTTGGTCTGTAGATGGATCGGTCAAGTTCTGTGAAATAAAAACTCGACCGATCAAAAGTCATTTTCAGGATCTAACTTAGGACCAGTCAAGTTTGCAACTCGACCGATGAACAGCCTGATTGAATTTTAGAAAATAGCTTTTGAGTGCTTAAATATTCGATCTAAGTGCTCTTGGTTTTTTCTAAGCTTAATTACAAGTCATACAATCATTATATGTGATTTACAACATGATTTTAATGGCTTTACATCATATTCCAAAAATGCACACTTGTATTGACTTTGACCTATCTTTTCTCCAAGTTGAGATGTGCAACTTAGGGCATTTGGAGTGTGTTTATTTCTAATCTAAAATCACTCAAGTAGAAGCATTAGACACAATTAAATGGAATGATTTAGTCATCATCAAAACAAGGTTTTAGTCAATTTAGACCTTGAGTCAACAAGTATTGCATTAAGGAAGTCCATCTCTAGGTTATCAGATCATGGGGGAAGTTTGTTCCAATATGTATACCAAACATCAAGTTCCTACCTAGATGGTGTTCTCTTCTTCCAAGTGAAGTTAGCTCCATCATGTTATAATTCAAGCAAGTGGAATGTCTCCACCATATTCATAAGATGTTGGAGTTAGCCTTGTTAAAGGTCTTGTAGTTATGCTTCCCATATTAAATCAAGACATGTTCAAAATTGATGTGGTTATTCATGGTCCGCTCATTAATATATTGATTTATTATATCCTCTTCAATAGATACTTCCACCAATGAAAGTTTGCTTTAAATCCCATAAAGTGTCTAGGATTAAAATATAATAAGAATAGAGCATTCATTGAGTCTTAAATATTACTAGTCCCCCTTACTATTCCAACAACTCTGTTGTATTTGATTTGTTCTGCCTCAACCTGTCAATGATATGGAAGGCTCTCCCACAACTATTTGAGGCTCATTCATACACTTAATAAAGTGATTACTATCTCTAACTAGCTCTTTTGACATCGGTGTGTGTGGTCAACCTCTATTCCTATGCAACCATATGTTTTAACTTGCTCTTTAATAGAAGTTCAAATCAGCATAATGCATGGTTCAACCTCCTCAACCACTCTCTTCTCCTCGTCGGGCTCCTACTCCTCCTCCCATGGTAGGCAATCTTCCTCCTTATCCCCTTCTAGGATGTTTTCGTTGGATTTCATTTACTATTCCCCTTTGAACTATCAAATATTATCATTTGATTTGTCTACACAGTGTGGTGTGTGGTGATCTGACCATGTATTAGTTAGGATTCTCAAATTCAATTACTTCTGGGGGTTAGATTATTGTGAGTTATATAGCTAACAAACTTGCTTGTGATAGACCTTTGCGAGGCTTTGGGTCCTAAGCAGACTTTTTCCCCTTTGGGCTTCAAAGGATTATTATTACTTTTTTTCTAGTTTCAGCTTTGAGCTTGAAACATAGGGTTTGAGACTTTGATGTGGAAACGCAAAGGGTCTAGATCTTCCGCCTTATCTTGTCCCCATATTATCTCCTAGAAGTCTTGGGTCTAGCACGCCCAAATATTATTCTTCCACAAGACAACGTCATCACCTCTTATACGCAGTGCTGTAAGTGATTCCTTCTTGGCGACATCTTTATCTTTTTGTTTGTTACTATCGAAATGGTGCGCTGTTGACGCAATACAACCGACTCATTCTCGAAATATCGATAATTCACATTTATAAATACTAGTCTATCAAACTAGTTGCACCCCGTTTGTCATCCCTACCATACAAACGACGAATCCACCACTCCAAACCAATTGACTGTGAAAGAAACTGATAAGAAACGGAGGCAGGTAGGAAATGCTGTGTCCTAGTACCTCCCGATCTTTGTTTACTATAGGTCGACCGCTAACCTTTTGTTAAATAAATACTATACTTTGTAGTGTGCAAGTAAAATACTATTAAGAAAAGGTCACTGGGTGGGACCCAAGGTTTATTAATCATAAACACACAGAAAGAGACTGGGAGAATATATGGAGTCATAAGGTGCACAAATGGCGAGTACAGATCTTATGAGTCCTAAGATAACAAGGAGAGCGACGCGGTTTTATCAATCAACCTTTGCACAGACAGACCATTGGACACTAGCATTCTCAGTAATCGACGTACTGATCAATTGGGATAACAGAGGTGTTCGTCACAGTAAACCCGCCGTCGACGACGAGATTGTGGCCGCTAACGTACGTGGACTCATCACTAGCCAAGTAGAGAACAGCCTCCACTATGTCATCGGCCCTGAGCGTCGCTCCCTTGAGCGGTGCTCTTTCCCCCACGTACGCCTCCAGCTCCGGCGGTCCCATCTCAAAGGAGGCGCAGGACAGCTTCGACGCGAGGGCATACGGAGACACGGCGTTCACCCTGACACCGGACAGCCCGAGCTCCGCAGCCGCGTTGCAGACGAGGCCCAACACGGCATGCTTGGAGCACGCGTACGCGTGCGTCGTGATGCCGCCTACTCTGGACGCCACGCTCGCAGTCACCACCATGCTGCCGCGCGCGCTTCGCAGGGACCATGATTCGAGCGGCGTGCTTCAGCGTAAGTGCAACGCCCGTGACGTTCACGGACATGACGCGGTCGAAGTTGGCTCTGTTCAGGGATGCCAGTGAGGTGTAAGGCGCGTCGGCTGTTCCGGCGTTGGCGAAGACGATGTCCAGATGCCCGTACGTGGAGACGGCGGCGTCTACTGCCGCGGTGACCTGGGCCTCATCCGAGACGTCGCAGTGAACGTACGTTGCTCCGAGGGTAGATGCTAGTGCCTGGCCGTCAGAATCGTCGATGTCGGCGAGGACCAACTGAGCTCCGTGGCGAGCAAAGTGCCGCGCCGTCGCAGCTCCGATCCCACTTGCGCCGCCCGTGATGAGGGCAACCTTGCCCTCCAATCTGCAACAAACATAGTTATATATTTGTATCAACCAAAAATCAAAAGAAACTGAACCAAGATGACAGTAATACATACGAACTAAAACCTCACCTTCTAGGTCTAAGGGAGGAAGTCTCTAGGGATCCCGTTGCCATCTCTATAGCCTGTCTGTTACTACCACCACCTCACGGGATAGTATGATTTGATTGCTCGCGCGAGACTACTGGTGTAAGGATTGGGTGCCGCGCTCCCTAATATATAATCCAGGTAAGCCGGTGACCTCATTTAAATCAGAAGCCTTGCGGAACACTTTGAGAATGAGGACCAGTTTAGCTCCAAATTACTGCGACTTTGTCACTGCCCAAGTGATGTCGGTAATGCGAATAAAAAATCATGATGTCAATGCGTAATCTGTAGACTTGGTTACATTTCAGTATATATGAATCCTCTAGTTGCTGAATAATAAAACACACTGTAGACTTGGTTACATTTTAGTATATATGAATCCTCTAGTTGCTGAATAATAAAACACAGATGCTTATTCAAGTACTAGAAAGTTGTCAATAGCACGATACCGTGGCCCAGAAAGAAAAGTGTGTAGATGTACCCAATTTCTGTTATGCACTGAACGTTATTCAAAATATCATATAGAAAGCTAGAGGAAAGTCAACACAGTTACAAGGGAGAAACACGCAAGCCAAAGGGCAGGGAGGACTTCAAATGATAAGGCCGAAGGAAATAAACAAAGACTATTAAGTCAAACTAGAATTTTCTTGTATACTGAAGCAAATCTACTGGGTCAAGGTTTGAGAGAAAAGAAAAAAAGGGTTTGAGAGAATAAATTCCTACGGAGAAGTGGGGTTTTATATGGCTGGGTAGAAAATCAGAACAGGCCGTAGAACCCAACCAAATCAAACCGAACCAACCAATTAAGTTCACTTTTGCATGATGAATCCTTCCGTTTGGTTCCCAAAATTTCCAAACCAATAAATGTAGGATCTATGCTAGGAATTGGTGAATTTAACTATCAAAAACATACACATACTCATTAGATGTTTATATTACAACACAATATAATGAAGCAAGCAAGAAAGAAAGATATCAAATACTCACAAAATATGAACAAGTATTTATAGTGGGTCCACGTAGATCCCAAGTGGCCTTCTACTAATTGGGTTTCAGAGCCACCTCAGTATTGTTGGAACTAGGGCTCTAGAGAGAGTGGGGGTGAATAGAGCTTTAAAAATCTCACAAGAATGGTTAGACCTTCAAATTATATCAATTGAAACTAAACGCTTAATAACCATTTGAAGTCCTATCTAAGCAAACATATCAAGGATGAGAGAGATTGAAACATACACTTGGACAAGGTGGTTAAAGTGGTTCCAATTTCCAAACTAGGAGATAGTCAATCCACTACCTAGAGAGGTCAACCTCTAAGACTTTACAACCCATGTATATTTATATTCCATCATAAGAGATACAAGGAGAGCATCATACATCCAAGGACTTACCTACTCAAGACAAGAGTCTTTCACCTACACAAGGATTTACCAACTTGATCAAGATGTCTTCAGTCTTCAACAAGGACTTACCCACGCTTGCATCAAGTCTTTGGCCTTGAAGGAATTACCCACTATTCTTGAATCTTTATCTTGCCCTTCTCCTTCACCTGGAGAAGATCTTCACCTTTTCTTCAACCTTGAAGAAGACCAGCAACTTCACCTTCACTCGGAGTAGCTTGCTTCAACCTTTACTCTTTGAGAAAGGGGATTGGGAAGATACAAGGAATTGAGAGCTTTATAAGCACATGGAGGTAACTCTCTTACAACATGCCTAACTCACTCATAATCATGAAATGCTTTAGAAATGGGAGAGAGAAAGGGTCTCAAAGGGTTTTATCACACTCAACTATAGCATGGACCAATGATAGTATGAATGAGCAAAATTAGAATGAACTACATGGGGTCCTATTTATAGTTGCGGGTGTTCCTTTGAATGTGGGATCACTTACGAATGAAAAATAATCATTTTACAACTTGAAACTGATCTATTTTTATTTCTAACAACTCTCCAACGATTGGAATCACTTTTTTTGTATTTTCTATAGAATACATTTGGTCGAGTTTCAATAAAGATAACTCAACTGATCCACTAACCGACAAAGTCAGTTTTCAAATTATCGATCGAGTTTGTTCTGGGAAACTTGACTGAAGAGTCAAAATCAGTTTTGGTCAGTGAGTGGGTTGGTCGAGTTCTGTGAGTGTATAACTCGACCGATGGTTCGGTCGAGTTTCCAACTCGACCGATAAAGTTGTGAAAATTTTTCAAAAATAATTTTTGATTGACCAAGCATTGGAATTAAGTGTCCCTATTTTTTTTCTCATCTTAGTTACAAGTCATATCATCAATACAAGTGATTACAAAATTAATTTAAGGTGAATTTGAGTGATTTCCCAAATTGCACACTTGCATTGATTTTGACTTGAATTTGGACAAGCTAGGGCTTGGGTAGATTGATCCTTTTCATGTACCTAAAGCATGAAATCAATCTTGAACAAACATATTAGATACATAGGAATTGAATGATTAAGTCATTATCAAAATATGGACAATGTATAACTCTCAAATCAACATTCTCCCCCTTTTTAATAATGAAAAACCATTCCTCAACATATTGAAAAGGATATGAAAAGTTATACCTTAGCCTTGTGAATTTGCAAGGGGATTCATGATTTTAACAATGTAAATTGATCCCCAGCAAACTATGCACACTCTTACCTGCATAGTTAGTCTTTATACACAAAGTAATATAACATGTATATACTATATGGTCCTTTAGCAAGCCACATGATAAATAATATATTGAACAAGAAAAGGATCACATAGGCATTAAAAATAATATGGTCAAGCTTCAAAACATTAAATTTCTCTCCCACTTTTGACATTATCAAAAAGGAAGGGGGTAGAAGAGAACATAAACAAGTCTTCTCCAAGCAAAACCAAAACATACATCCACAAAGTAAAACATGCAACCTCATAGCATACATCAAACAGACATGAGAGAGAAACAAGAAATCTAAGTCACAATCAAAATATGTGAAACATGCACCAACTCATGAGATATTGTAAATCAAATAGTAAGTGTACATAGGATTAAGATTACAACATAGAAAACATGTCCTCAAAAATAACTACAAACCAAAATGATGAAACCAACATGATGATAGAAATAGTACATCTCAGATAATGTGATCAGATGTTTTTAGTACAAAATAATGTAGAAAGATATATATGACTAGCATCTACAGAGTAGAAACTAAAACATCTAAACGTCTAGGCTATCTATGTCCAAGGCATCATCATATGCATCAGCATCATCATCAAAGGCTTCAGGCTCATAGTTCTCATCATCATATGAAGGTGCAGTAGAGGCAGGCACATCACCTTCATCACCAGAGTCACCACCAAAGCCATCAGAACTATATGAATCATCATCACCATCATTCTCAGATGCCTCCTCATTAGTAGCAACAACTTCCTCATCATCTTGATCTAGCATCTCCTCGTCGGTAGAAGGACCAAAGCCACGACTGGGCCAGATGGCATTCTTCTCAGCCCAAAACATACCAAGATCAGGTAACTCTTAAGCTTGAGGAAAAGTAGGAGTAGAAGTGCCAAGTCCTGCAAATAAGGTAGCTATTTGACCAACAGGGAGAGATAACACAACAGGGGTAGATTCACCAATAGCATAGGGTGTAGCAACAGAAGCAGTAGGTGGAGGGGTTGGGTAAAAGTGATTGGCTGCATAGGATGCATAATCACCTCTTGGGTAAGGTTGTAGGCAGGTAAGGATGGGCACAAGATAGGTTCATAGTAGACATGATAGCACAAACATCCTGATGTATGTGCTCCTGAACCAGAAGGTTATACGCTTACTGATGCATCATGTAACCCATGACGGTTTCATTTGATACATGAAAAGTGGTGTGGGTAGGTCGGGATGTCTGAGGCGGTGGAGGTGTATGGGTGGAGGTAGAGGCTCCAGGTGTGGTAGAAGAAGGGGTAGGCACACTATTTTGAATTGTGGTCTCACTGATGCAAACTCCTTTTTAGGGAGGTTTGTAATGAAGGTCATGAAAAAGATATTTTCCAGTGGCAGTCTGAAAAAGACTACTAATCAGGGTTGGATAGGGTGGGAGGATTCCTCGGGTGTTCTTACCAAAGTCAAAGTAGGTCATGTGATGGAGGATATATCTAGCCCACTTGACTCTGATGTTCTTCAAGATACATAACATAATCAGCGTGGTATTCTCTATAATTTCAGTTTGGTTTTTCTTTGGATGAATATTATAGTTGACTACCAGGGTGAGTATGCAGTTCTTGAGGTTTAAGATTGAGGAGGGAAGGGTAGACTTCTTTCTATAGGAAAACTGAGGCTTCTTCCAGAATTTATGTATGTCATGGAGAGTGATATTATATTGCGTATAAAAGGCCTTAGGGTCTAGGATGTCAAAATACTTAGGGTAATCCTTCCTCCATCACTCAGTTACCTTAGTACTAGAAAAAAATATATTCAAGGTATCATTGGGGACTTGGAATTTCTTTCCAACTATCATAGAAGTCAGAACTACTTGAGCATTAGGCAAGGGTATGATGAGAGTGTCATAATTCCATTGCAAATTTGCATAGAATTTGTGAATGGTGTTAGTTCTTGTGATGGAATTGTAGTAGCACGCACGTTCAACACTCAAGGTGGAGAGGTGGTGGTCATATAGAAACTCAACAACTTGATCAATAACCTTTTGTTTACGTGGGCTTGGCTCAAATAGGGAATGAAAAGAAAAGGGGTTCCTAGGAAGGAGCTCCTTGTACCTATTTAGAGAATCATTGAAGACAAAGAAGATATCATCAAAGAATAAAAGGTGCAAGTTAGACGAAAAGGATGGTGCTCTGGAAGGGGTGCCTCTCTTTCTCCTATTTGAGGCAATGGAGGTGAGATAAGAGAATTGAGAGGTCAAAAACGTAGGAAACAACACCAAGAACTGACCAAACACCTAGGGTTTATGGGTAATAGGTCTAGGAAGGTCGAGCAAGGTCGAACTAGGTCTAGGGAGAGGATGGTTGGGGCTAGGGATGAGAGCTTGAGGGAGTTTGATAGTGAATTGGCTGATTTTTCACTAGTTGAGAGGGAGAAAAGTCAATCGAACTACACTTAAGTTTGCTCCAGCCCATCCATCGATCGAGTTATGTGACTAGGAAACTCGACCGAATGGCTATATATAAAAACCCTCGGCCACTGATCCGTCGAGTTAGCAACTTGACTGATGGTCAATCAGAACCAACATTAGAAATTTTAATTTCTAGCCATTTGAGTTATAATTAAATTTATATTTCTAGTCCATTTTACATTTTAAACATACTTAGGCACATATCACTCATCATTGGGTACTATTATGCGATAAAACAAGTGGTTGCAAAAAATACCCAAAACAAGCGAAAAACAAGGCATATGAACATGAAAGATTTAGCACTTTAACAAGCAAGAATGATCAAGACATAAACAAAGCATATAAGATAGATAGAAACTAGCTAGAAGGCATATTAGATTCATCCAAAGTATTTATGAACAGTTTAGATCTAATAAAATTAAATTTCTCTCTAGCTAGAGGTTTAGTGAAAATGTCCACCAACTGATTTTTTGTGTCCACATGCGTAATATAAATATCCTTTTTAGCAATGTGATCATGAAGAAAATGATGGTGAACCTCTATATGCTTGGATCTACTATGCAATATAGGATTGTAAGATAAATAGATTGTGCTAGTATTATCTCTATAAATAGGAGAAGTATAAAATTAAATGTTAAAGACTTGGAGCATTTGCTTCATCCATAGGACCTGGGCACAACAACTCTCAGGTGCAATGTATTCAACCTCGGTAGTTGGTAAAGCCATTGTGCTCTATTTCTTAGTGAACCAAGACACCAAGCATGGCCCTAGGAGGAAGCAAGTGCCACTTGCGCGCTTTCTATCAATCAAGCATCTTGCATAAGCTAATAATAAACATTGTATCAGGTCTAGAGGCAGTTAAATAAAGTAAACTTCCAATCATACCTCTATAGAGCTTTTCATCTACTTTATCACCTTCTTCATCTTTGTCAAGTTTGGCAGTGTTTGACATGGGTGTGTCCATCGACTTGGTGTTCTCCATCCCATCGACTTGGTGTTCTCCATCCCAAAGTGCTTAAGTAGCCCACTTGTGTACTTGCCTTGGTTAATGAAGTTCCCATCTTTAGTTTGCTTGATTTGAAAGCGTAAGAAGAATGTAAGCTCACCCATCATGCTCATATCAAACTCACACTGTATAATATCACTAAACTCCTTGCAAATATCAAGATTAGTTTCACCAAAATGATATCATCAACATAAATTTGAATGATAAGAAATTTTTTAGAGGTGTATTTGAAAAACAAGGTAGATCTACTTTGCCCATGATATACCCATGATCTAACAAAGAGTTCTTTAGTTTCTCATACCAAGCTCGATATGCTTTTTTGAGTCTATAGAGAGCTTTTTGCAGCAAATAAACATGGTTAGGTAAACTATCATGTTCAAAACTTGGGGGTTGTACAACATAAACTCCCTCCTCCATCGTACCATTCAAAATGCACTTTTAACATCCATTTGATAAAGAAGAAAGTTTTTATAACTAGAAAAAGAGAGCAACATACGAATGGACTCAAGTCTATCCACAGATGCATACATTTCATCAAAATCTATACCTTCATGTTGATAGTAGTCTTGAGCCACTAACCTTGCTTTGTTCCTTACCACCTTGCTTCTTTCATCTAGATTGTTGTGGTCGACCCACTTGGTGCCAATGATCTTTCTATCACTTGGTCTTGGCACTAGGTTCCACACTTTTTTCTTCATAAATTGCTCCAATTCTTCTTGCATGGCTAGGATCCATTCATCGTCCCCAAGAGCTTCTTTTATGTTCTCTGGCTCGAGTTGTGAGATGAAGACATTGTTGGCTTGTTCTTTATTGAAGGCAGCCCACGTCTTCACTCTTTCAAATGGATCGCCTAAAATTATCCCTTTTGGATGATTCTTTTCAAAGAGAGGAGTTGGATCCTTCTTTTCTTCATCTTTCTCTTCTTCTCAAGTGACCACATCTTTTCTCTTTTGGGTGATGTTGAGTTCTTTTAAAATAGGAATCACCACACTTGTAACATCATCATTTGGAATATTATTTTTGGGAAAAGAGGGGTTAGTCTCAATAAACTTAACATTAATGGATTCTTCTACTTTAGCAAGATCAACATTAACCACTCTATAAGAATTCCTAGTAGTGCTATAGCCAAGAAAGAAAGCCTTGTAAGATTTTTGATCAAACTTGTCGAGAGAATCTTTTGTATTCAAAACAAAACAAGGACATCCGAAAACATGAAAGCACTCAATATGAAGGTTTCCTACCACGCCATAGCTCATAGGGGGTTTTCTTCAAAGAAGGATGTGTGGACACCCAATTTTGCACAAAACATGAGGTACTAACGACTTTGGCCCAAAACTTCTTTGGAGTGTCATACTCTAAAAGCATGGTCCTAGCCATTTCTTGTTGTGACTTATTCTTCCCCTCTACAACCTCATTTTGTTGGGTGTTCGAGGTGAGGTGAAGTTATGTACATAGCCAAATTCTTCACCAAAATGTTCAAAAAGATCATTTTCAAATTTTCCTGCATGATCACTATGGATGGAAACAATCTAGCAAGAAGTTTTGATCTCAACCCATTTGCAAAAACTAGAGAAAACATCAAGTGTATCACTCTTGCAAACAAGAAAGAAGGTCCAAGTATATCGAGAGAGATCATCAACAATAACACAACAATATTGGGAACCACAAAGCGATTGAGTTCTCATGGGTCTAAATAGATGAATATGGAAAAGTTCAAGAGCTATTTTGGTACTAAGGATTCCTTTGGATTTGAAGGAGGACTTGGTTTTCTTTTCTTGGATACAAGGTTGACATTCCTCATATTTTTCAAAATCCAATTTGGGAAGTCCCTTGACCAAATCCTTTTTGTTCAGCTTCTTCAAAGGATGTATATTTACATGACCAAGCCGACGTTGCCAAAGAGAAATATCATTCGAATTGACTACTAGGCATCTACAAACAATAGGCTTAATAGAGTCAAGCACAATTACATTAATATTACCACTTATAGTTCCCTTATATATGACATGATAAGTGAGGGAATCTAGAATCAAGCACTCAAAAGAAGTAAATAGCACAAGGTAACCATTATCACATAATTGACTTACACTAATTAGATTGTGATGTAGTCCATCTACAAAAATGACATTATTAATACACAAGGATTCACCTACATCACCCTCACCTTTCACCTTACCTTTCTTGTTATCCCCAAAAGTAACTGAACCTCCTTTCTTCTTAGTGAAGTTGTTGAAATGGCTTATATCACATGTCATGTGTTTAGTGCAGCCACTATCAACAATCAATCTCCCTTTTTCCTACAACAAAGGAGAGTGTCGGTTCCCAACTCAAACTTTGGGATCCATATTTATCTTGGGGACCCATTTAATCTTTGGGTCGGTCCCCTTATGCTTGTAAGGACAATAAGTAGAACAATGATCATCACATTTGCAATGAGAACAAATCATAGGGTTCTTAGTCCTAGAAGGCTCTCCAATGAAAAAGGAGGTTTCCTTACTTTTTTCTTACCTTTTTCTTTGTTCTTGCCCTTAGGTGCTCCCCCTACAAATCCCAAACCACTAGTACCACTTTGTTTAGTAGAATGGTCAAGCATTTCATTTAGGGAGTTTTTCCCTTTGAGGAATTTCTATAGAGAGGCTCTAAGTCTATGCTTTTCATCAATGAGAGATATAATAGTAGAAGACAAACTAGCAAGATCATCTTTAGCATGAACAAGGTCAACCTCTAAATAGAGGGCTTTAGTAAAATAAGAATATATTTCAATAGAGATAGAAGGAACATCATTACTAGGAAAGATAGGTCTAGAAGATAAATCATTAACTTTACCAAGCAACCTAGAATTTTCAGATTTAAGACATTGAATTTCTTTAATATAAGCATCCATCTTATCTGTACGAGCATCAACAATAAGCTTGAATTCAACATTTTCAGTTTTGAGTATTTCAAGCTCATTTAGGCACTTTTGGTTATCTTCCTTAAGAGTTTCAATGTTCTTAAGGTAAACAGAATCATCTACCTCAACTCCATTGTATTGGAGCTCAAGGTCAAGAAATTGGCCTTGCAAGTTATCAATGCTCTCAAGATGAATTTTCTCATTTTTCTCAAGAATCTCAAGATTTGAATACAAATCATAAATGATTTTTCCTAACCTCTTTCTTTTATATTTCCATTTAGCAAAATAAGAACGGGTAGAAACAAGCATATCAATAAGAGTTTCTTTAGCAAACTCATACAAGCTTACCTCACTTACCTCACAAATATCTTCACTTCTAGAGGCCATGAGATCAAGGTGGCACTCTCCCTCATCAACGGAGCTTGACTTACTTGAGGATGATTCTTCCCAAGCTACATGAGCTACATTCTTGTGTCTTCTCTCTTTCTTTTCTTTCCTCTTTTACTTGCTCTCTTTCTTGTACTCTTCCTTATTCTTGGAACTGCTATGGTGGTGTGACTTTCTAGATTTTAGACATTCACTCTCATAGTGCCCCTTTTGTCCACACTTGTAGTATCTTGGAGTAGAATAAGAGGATTGTTTTCCCTTGAAGTTCTTTCCCTTGGTGATTTTTGCTTCATGCTCACTAGGGCTATCATCTTCACTAGAGGAGGAAGGAGAGGTATGGCAATCAAGTTTTTGTTGAAGAATGATAGCCTCCACTTGAACTTTTAAGGAACTATCTTTGATCTTCCTTTCTTCCTTCTCTTCTTGATTGGCTTCCTCTTCTTTCTTTTCAAGTCTTGGTTCATGATCTTGTGGATTGCTAATGAGCTCCTCAGTTGGAATGTCACCAAGAATTTTCACTTCTTCAATGGAGGTCACCTTTGACTTCCATTTATTTGTTAGAGACCTTAAGATCTTAGATTTGATTGCTCCTCTATCCAAAGTGTGTCCCAAAGTAGCTAGACCATTTATGATGATGTTGAGCCTAGAGTAAATCTCAAAAACTTCTTCTTTCTTCTTCATCTTGAAGTTCTCTAGGAGGCTGTTAAACACGTAGATCTTTGCCTCCTTAACTTGATTTATGCCTTCATAGGTGATGCACAACTTATACCATATCTCATAGACTGTATCCCATGAGGAGATGTTGTTGAACTCCATTGGGGTGAGGGATGCATAGAGGATGCTAATTGCTTTGGCATTGAGTAGGACATCTTTTAGAGCAGCTTCATTCCATGTTGACACAGCTCTAGTTGGCTCCTTGTATGGTGTGATCATCACCTTCCACATATCAAAGTTCATCCCTTGAATGTAGAACTACATGCGCCTCTTCCAATAGAGGAAGTTGGTGTCGTCGAAGAATAGCGGATGCATGGAGAAGCCTCCCTTCAGGTTGAGTGAACCTAGTAGCTTTTCACCCATCTTCTTGTCTTGTGGGAGATTGTTGGAGAATATCCTTGTCTCTGATACCACTTGTTGGATCTAGGGATCTGGAGGGGGGTTGAATAGAGCTTCAAAATTCTCACTAGAATAGTTTGACCTTCAAATTATATCAATTGAAACCAAAATCATAATAACAATTTGAATTCCTATCTAAGAAAGTATAGCAAGGATGAGAGAGAATGAAACCTACACTTAGACAAGGTGGTTAGAGTGGTTGAAATCCACAAACTAGGAGATAGTCAATCCACAACCTAGAGAGGTCAACCTCTAGGACTTTGCAACCCATGTATACTTATATTCCATCATAAGTAATAGGAGACCACCATACATCCAAGGACTTACTTACTCAAGACAAGAGCCTTTCACCTACACAAGGACTTTCCCACTTGATCAAGATGTCTTCAGCCTTCAACCAGGACTTACCCACACTTACATCAAGTCTTTGTCCTTGAAGCAATTACCCACTCTTCTTGAATCTTTGCCTTTTCCTTCTCCTTCACCTGGAGAAAATCTTCACCTCTTCTTCAACCTTGAATAAGACTAACAACTTCACCTTCACTCGGAGTAGCTTGCTTCAACCTTTTCTCTTTGAGAAAGGGGATTGGGAAGATGGAAGGAATTGAGAGCTTTACAAGAACATGGAGGTAGCTCTCTTACAACATGCTTAACTCACTCATAATCATGAAATGCTTTGTAAATAAGAGAGAGAAAGGGGATCAAAGGGTTGTATTACACTCAAATATATCAAGGATTAAGGATAGCATGAATGAACAAACTTGGAATGAACTCTAAGTGGTCCTATTTATAGCAACGGGTGTTCCTTCGAGTGTGGGATCACTTAAAATGAAAAATATATAGTTTTACAACTTGCAACAGATCTATTTTCATTTCTAACAACTCTCCAATAGTTGGAATCACTTCTTTTATGTTTTCCATACAGTACAATCGGTCAAGTTTCAATAAAGATAACTCGACCGATCGAGTAACCGACAAGCCAATTTTCAAACTATCGGTCAAGTTTGTTTTGGGAAACTCGACCGATGAGTCAAAATCAATTTTAGTCAGTGAGTCGGTCGGTCAAGTTATGTGAGTGTACAACTTGATCAATTGATCATTTCAAAAAATGCATCACTAGATCAGTCGAGTTTCCAACTCGACTGACAAAGCTTCTATGAAAAAAAATCCAAAATGATTTTTGAGTGACTAAACGTTGGAATTAAACATCCCTAATTTTTTTCATCTTAATTTAAATTCATATCAATACAAGTGATTACAAAATAAATTTAAGGCGATTTGGAGTGATTTCCCAAATTGCACACTTGCATGGCTTTTGAATTAAACTTGGAAAAGCTAGGGCTTGTGTAAATTGATCCTCTTCATGTACCTAAAGCCTGAAATCAATCTTGAACAAACATATTAGATACATAGAAATTAAATGGTTAACTCATTATCAAAATATGGACAATGTATAACTCTTAAGTCAACAAGTATAACATTCTATTACCTCAACAAAGGCATACACCAAGTAACATCCTTTTCCAAGTCAAAGAGAAACTAACTTCCTTTATTAGAAAGGAGCCAACAACCAATCACAGGGGTCAACCTATCCTTATCTAGGGTCACTAACTCTACACCTTCCTTAAGTTCAATCACCTTTCAAAGAAAGAGATTTTGAGATTAATTGAGAAACTCATTAAATAACAATAAGGATTGTATCTTACTCAAAGAATTCTTGATCACTGAGTTGAAGTAAGAAAGTGTACAACCAAGTAGAAAGTTAAGTTCTTTTTGTAGCACTATCTAAAGTCTATATAATGAAGATTTTTATAACCATTTGAATATCTCAAATGGTTCTTATTTACATTTTATGGTGCCTACTGAAAAAATGAAAGGAGAAAAAGAGAGGAGAATAGGAAGATGGAGATAAAAGAATTGGAAGATATGAGAGAAAGAGGTAAAGGTAATTGACAAAAAGAATAAAGTTTCAATTTGAATTTTAGTCTCATGCCTTTATTCTTAGGAAAACTTTCCATTTTAGAGGAGTTTGGGCCCTTATTTTTTGCAAAGATCAGACTAGTTGGATAAAGCTCATGTATTACAAAACTAAGCAAGCTACAATTATATAATAAAGTGGTTATATCCTAAGAAACCAAGATTAAATAAATAAGAATATGCTAGACACTAGTTGATTGGTGCCTTCCTTCAACCATGATCATCATTGCACTTATCACAACTTTCAGCTGGGGATTTATGCACTCCCTCAAACTATTGGAAGTTAAGCAAGTTCTACTTTGGAGCCAATCCAATCAATAGCAAACAAAGACAAAGTTGTTGTAAAGTGTCATCCAACTAAAAATTTGTAGACACATGCTAAGCTTACATATGACATATTACCATTTTATCATAAATGATATAATAATATATATCATCTACTAAGGAATATTGGATTCACAATCATATAGAGTGTACTTTGGTTATTACAAACAAAGTGATTTCTTTTGAAGTGTGACATGTAGTACTTTAAGCAAAGATGAAAGCCAAGTAAGATCTTAGTAGAAATGAAAATCGCTTTACATTCTACATAAGAACTAGAATAGGTCATGGTGAATTGTATGTTGGAGTTTCAAGACACATTATTTTTACCAAGAAATATACATTACCCATTAGTTAGATTTTTGTGGTGGGTCACCCACCTTAGTCAGTGCTAAAATACATAGTGGTATCTGAAGAAGAAGATGTGTAAGAACAAATATACCAAAAGAAGGACACCCTTTTATGTATCTTGCAACCACTTTCTTCCCAGAATGGTTGTGTTGCCTCAAACTCTAACACATTTTGTGCATTGTTTTTCCTATATTACTGCCACTTAACCCTAGGCTTCCCTAGCCTCTATATACACATGGTTGGAGGATGGGAGCCAAAGGTTATCACTTATTTTAACACATTGACACATCCATTAAGCTCCTACCTACTATCACCTACTCCCATTCCATTTCCACCTTCCCATACCTAAAAACCATAGTTTTCTAGGGTTTTGGATGCTTCCATCCACCCTTCCATGAAATCCAACCATCAAGGAGGAAGGAGAATGAGATCTTACTATTAGAGGTGAAGAAGAAAAGGACTTCCATGAGCTCTTATGCCTATTCTCTCTTTTACTTTTTCTTTTTCCCTTTTTTGTTCCAAGTGTTTCTCAACCCCTTTAGGTGGGTTGTTCGGGGTTAAAATGTGACTTTGATACCATGCTGAGGTGAAATGACTTATGATTTCTATCATTCATTTTACAATGATTTTTTCTACTTTTTTCTCATTTTCCATAAATTATCACATGTTTTTACTTGAAAATATGTATTATCTTGTGATTTGTTCTTGAAACCACCTAGGTTTAGGAGAAAATAGCTATATCTAGTTATTTTGAGATTTTCTCTTAGGTGTAGCTAAATGATCTGTATTTAGCACCCCATATTCCTACATATATATCCCATTTCCTACTCCTATGTGTGACATTTAAGTCATTAGTCTAGAAGCACTTAGTCCAATTGGCTTGGATCTATCTAAAGGCTAGATGGTACATGATGTAGGTGAAATCCCTCATTTCCACCCTCCATTACTATCATTAGACCTCAAATAGTCATAAGATCTTCTACCCTATAAACCTAGATATTTATTATCCTAGTAGAATTTCAATTATACCTAATCCAAATGACTATTGAAAAGCTGGATAGGAAGTACTAGGGTGTAGTTCCCCTTCACACATGTTATTCCATCTGTGACACACCAGTCACACCCAAAACAAGATTAGTAAAAACAAAGTGTGGAAATAACACTAAACATCTAGATTACCAAGTAACATGGTAAATTAAAATTGATGACTTATATATATGCAGAAACATATTACATCCGATTCCACAAATTTCCACCTATATTACATATCATACTATAGAGGTATCTATATCATTGTTCACTGGCCAACTTGCCACAAACCCATTACAAAGATAACATGTTCATATATACAAGCCATACATGTGCAACCATGGAATATTGCCAAAAGCCTCGTAATGACATACAACACCAACAAAACCTTCCCCAAGGACATGAGAGTATAGGAATGACACATCGGACTTTACTACAAAACACTAGCAGTATATCCAACCTTTAACAGTTATTTCTCTCCTTGCTACTCTTCCTCAACCGCATGGTCTCTACCTTTTCATGCATGACCAACTAAAAGATGTGGAAACCCACAAGGGGAGACCATGTCCCAGTGAGAGATATAACTCTCTACCAACAACTATTGTTAACACATATAGATTATAGTATGAAAGAAATATTATTAACAGGATGAGAAAATCAGCTAAATGAATACTTCAAACTAAAATCACAAATAAAGCAGTTTAAATAGCTACAACTGATCAGTAGAACATCATATACTTTTACAAGGAATATGAAGAACGTGTATAACTGTTATCAATTCAACAATATAAGAAACAAGGCAAGGGGTCATTCCATGTGAATTTTGTTTCACCCTAAGCAAATATACTACACAATTGTATTATGTCTCTTATTATGCCTTATGGAGATCATGTATACCACTCATGCTCCAACTGACCACTGCTAAGTTGAAATCAATTCCATACAAGATCAAGGAGAGTCAGAGTCCTATTATCTCCCACACCCTCAACTAGTTTGAGTCCTCCGTAGTGACATATAGAGTCAAATAGCAAATCAGTCCAATCTGCATTGGTATATAGGCACAACACATATGATATATGACCACATCCATTCTCCAGTTAGGGTATGATCACAACCATCCATGTAAACATATTATTTGAGATACGACCTCAATTGTTTTCGTTCCAAGGTATGACCACAATCATCTTCCAAATATGTGATCATGGATGCAAGGATATATTATCAACTTGCACCCCCGCATATTCAATGATATGTGCTCTGTGTTTCCCACAGGGATTACTCGTTTCACCATCCAGCAAGTACTGACGCTGAAGATGGATCTATGGCTCAGATAAACCTACATGATTAGGGTTTCACTTGATCAATTATTCCCAATTGGGTGTCTTTTTATGCATCAATCAAGCTACAACATACAAACTCAAAATAAATGCTACAAAGATAAGGGTAGGTTGCAACATTAGAAGATATAAAACATGAAAGGTATAGACTTGTCACATAATCTCATGAAACCACTACCATATAAGGTCATCATCATCATCACATCATCCTGATATAACCATCACTCATCACATCACTAGAGGATATCACCTCACATTAGGCATTAAGCCACTACTAGGTCATAAGACCTACTCACATAGTTCTTTCATAACATCGTTATCCATCATGCCTCATAAAGGCTCATTATCATCACCTTGTATCATATAAAATATACCATAGCAGTCATAAGATATGATGTATATTCAACATTGGGGTAACACAAGTAGGAGATAGAGAACATCATTACAAGCTAATCCCTTCAATCAAATAAGCAATTATATCAAGAGCTAAAATTAGGGTTAAGATTTCCATAAATAACCAATTAGGGTTTCCATCACATAACTCAACATCAAACCCTAGGTACACCACTTCTGACATTCTTGGAGCACATTGGGGTTAGGCATTATTATGATCAACCAATCATTCCAAAATACACTATGTATCGACTAACCACATATCAACCACATGACTCGCATGTGTAGCGACCACATGACTCAACATGTGTAGCGAATACATGACTCATCATGTGTAGCGACCACATGACTCAACATGTGTAGTGACCTCATGACTAAACATATTTAGAGACCTCCAAAGATCAAAGAGTAGTGAGCAATCAAACTGATCCATGTGTAGCTACCAAACCAAACTGATCTAGGTGTAGCGACCAAACCATTCAATTAAAGCGAGCACCCTGACTAGGTTTATAGATTGCTGCAATCAAACCAGCATAGCAACCATATAAACATCAACCCAAGGTTGTGTCGACCCAACCAGACCATCATGGGTAGCGACCAACACAAGCCTCAAATGTAAAAACCAAAGAAAAACTCATGTAGAAATCGTAGTGGCTTGGGTTAAACTATGGTGACCAAACTAGAACTCTAGCACACCATCAACATGGTCATCACAACCCAGAGAACCAAGGAAACATGTCGATAGAATCCGATGATTAAAACCATGAAGCTCAAGCGTCACCAAAATCAAACCTCTTGAAGGATGAGCATCAAAACCCTAAAAATGATCATCACCAAAATCAGAAATGAAACCATGCTAAGAGAGAGAAAACCAACATCTAACACATGTACACAAGAACCAAAACCTCCATCTAACATATGATGGCCAAAACATAAACATGGTGATAAAATGAACGATCAAGATGCATGTAAGAAACAAAAAATCCACCATCACTTATATTTCAAGTACATGAATTAGGGTTAACATAAAGACCAATCTATACAAGAACACTTCATAATCTTGAACCCTAAAATAAGATAGGATAATATAGCCAATTATGATCATATCTTAGCAATTAATTAGTAACATGCAAGCAAGATAAAAGTGCAATAATAGTAGAGGGGAAAGTAATATAACTCATCTTGAGGTGAAGATCAACTCCAAATCCACGAGATCCATGAGAGAGGGAAACACTTATCTTGGATTACTCCAACTCCAAGAAAGATCAGTTGAAGAGAAGAAGAACACACCAAGATCAAAGGAAGCTCAAAAGAGAGAGGGTAAGAACCCTAGTCTGAAAAAGAAAGGAGGAAGAGGAGATCTTCATCTCCTTCAAGTACTACCATGGTCAAACCATAGTCTCGACCTCTATGGATAGATGTTCCTCAAGATAGCCACAATGGTAACCCACAATCCAACGGCCAAGAGAAGGAAGAAACATATACGGTTTCAAGAAAAATTTGACCAAAGAGAGATATCAACTTACCAAGATCAAAGATCACCAAGGATCACAACAAAGGAGATGATCAAGCCCTAGATCACCACATCAAGAGAACGACCACCTTCTCCAAGATCAACACTTCCACTTGCACCACCAAGCTCAAGGCCAAACACAAGCAAGAAGAGAGAAAGAAGAGAACTAAAAGGGTTACTAGCATGTGAAATAAGGGGTATAAATACCCAAGGGTATGAGAGATATGAAGGGTTATGAGGTGTCAAGATGTTAGAACCTCTCATGACACACGTCCCTCAGTACCACAACCATTCAAGCACTCTAAACATGCATGCATCAAAGGGTGATAGAAACTGTAACATCTCTGACCTGGATTATGCTTAAACCCTAGATGTTTTGTTTATGAAATATAATTATATGATTGCTTTTATATTTTGAAAAGTAATTAAGGTTCAAGAGGAACCTATGTTTCAGTTTTAGTCCTTTTTGAATAATGTTGAAAACAATGTTTTACTTATTTTGGACTAATGTGCAAATTACCAAAGTTGAGGGGTTAACTTGCAAATGTTATATGGTAAAATGTTACTCCAATTTTGAAGTATCATAAGAGTGAAATGATGCAGAGGTATGGCATGTGGAAGCCTGAGTACCAAGAAAGAGCTTGTTAAGCAATGCTTGTGCATTAAAACCTAGTTTTGGAGTAATGTGCAATTTACCCAAAACCTAGGGTTCAATATGCAAAATACCACTTCTAGAGAGTCCCTAATATTTATTGGTATCAATTAGAGACAATAAAATCAGAGGGGAATCTCATTTGAATCACTTTGGAGGAGAGAGAATCTTGATATTAAAATAATCAAGATTTAAGCATAATTGAAACCCTAATTCAATTTAATGCAAAAATAAATATATTAATTGAAGTGCCCTTCAACCAAAAATGAGATGTTTGAATTTTTATAAGTGTGAACGTCCTCTTGCCTTGCAAAGGCCATGAAATATATAAAGTGAGTGGAGAGCCCACTCACATTAATTAAAGGAAAAGTAATATCCACTCAATTTTGGATATTATTATTATATTGATTAAGGTGCTTAATTTGCTTTCTTTTAATTCATGGATAATGAAGAGGAATTACAAAGTGGGGGATATGTCTTCGTATGAAAGGGATTGAGGGGAGTATGTGGCACCAAATTTGGGAGTTGAAGGAATTAATTATCACTTTCTCTCTAATTGGAATTCCCTTATAAACATCTCATTTCCAACTCAAATGAAAGGCTTTTTAAACCCTTCTTTATTTCCTTGCTTTGGCCGTGCACAAAGGATCTTAGGAGCAATAGGAGGACGTACCAACTTGTAGGTAAGCTCCATAGATATCTTCAACCTTGATTTCATGGTGGAAATCGAAATTCAATGCTGAATTTCTTCTTTTCTTCATTCAATCTTCAAACTTAGCCATTCATTTCACTCAAAGACTTGAGAACGGACCTTGGACAGTTGAAAAAGCTTCATTCACCATTGGAGACGTGGAGCTTGAAGCTTGGATTCAATTTTGAAGTTGGGTTATATAACGTGAACCCTTAAATGTCATTATTGCTTGCAATGTATTCACTATGTGTCGAACCTTTCTTCTTTCTCAATTTCCTTTTGATTAATTGTAGAAATCACCATAAGAATCACAACTAATTTCAAAGGTTTGAAGCTTGAAGATGATGATGTCATCTTAAGCACACACCTCAACAAAGTAAGGGGCAATCTGTTTTCAAAACCGATTGAGCTAATTCAGTTTCAAACCGATTGAATTGATTCGGTTTCAAGACCGAATGGGCAATTGAGTTTAAGATCGAATGGGTAGTTGAACCCAAGACCGAATGGGTATTTTACTTCAAACCAAATGGGTAATTAAGTAAAAGACCGAATGGGTAATTAACTACAAGATCGAATGGGAAATTGAGTACAAAACCAAATGGGTAATGGATCTCAAGATCGAATGGATAAATTGAACTTCAAAACCGTTTGAGGTTATTTGCTGATGTGAAAGATGGAGATCCAATGGATCAAATTGATTTAATTATAAATGATTCCATAATGGATGATCCATGGATTGCAAACCCTAATTGATTGATTGAAGAATTCCTAATTGAATTGGATCAATTTCTTGGTTGATGATCCAAACGGTCTCAAGACCGTTTGGAGTTCAAGGGTTGTGATAGATGGTTGGAGATCCAAGGGTTGTAATTGTATGTACTCTGAATGGTTCAATTCATCATTTATTCATTAAACAAACCCTAAAATCAATTGATTGGTTGGAGAAAACCCTAGTTGATCCAATCGATTTCAAGATGTTTTGGACCAAACGGTCCTCAGACCATTTCGGGGGCAAACGATCTCAAACCATTTGAGATTCAATTGGTTTCAATGATCAGTTGTTAATTCGGTTTAAAAAACATTGGGGACTTATTATATTTTATTCAAATGGTCTCAAACCATTTAGGGACTTTGAGATCAAGACCATTTGATTGTCTAACGGTCTTAAGACCGATTAAAGGTGTGGTTCAGGACCATTTAAAGATAAAAGTATATCAAGACCGATTGAAGGTCAAAATACTTCAAAACCATTAGAAGGTCTAATACCTCAAAAACATTTGAAGGTTTAATTGATTCAAATCTTGTAAGTACAATCAATCCCATGATTGTTGATGATGTTTATCAAAGATAATCACAATGGTTGTACCTTCAAGGTACTTAAGTGATTAGTACCTTTTGAGTGGTTAACCTTTGATTTTTATGGAAGCAATGCCTCGATACACTATGCTAACCCTAAATGTATACACTTAAATGAGGGGTTGACCTAATCTAATCAAATTTGAAGTAAATCAACATCCTATAGAGGATGAGAGAGAGAGGAATTCATACATATATAATAAGCATGTAATGATTAAGCCTCAACACTCTCAACATAAAAATAATATGTAATTTGAGTATGATTCTTGATAAAGAGATCATGAAACCCTAATTGAGAAGGTTGATGAACTCCAACCCTAATTAAGGGTGATGACATGTGAAACCCTAATTAAGGGTGATGTCATGTGAAACCCTAATTAAGGGTGATGTCATATGAAAACCTAATTAAGGGTGACGTAAAGTGAAACCCTAATACAGAGATGTGATGTGAACTCTAATCCCAGGGTGATGTTATATAATGCTATATGAAACCCTAACATGAAACCCTAATCCTGATATAGGGTAAAGGTATGTGAAGCCCTAATCTTGGGTTATAGTGCATGAAACCCTAATCTTAGGCAATATGATGATAAATCATAACCCTAATTAAGGTAATGGGATGAGTATTCCTAATTGACATGAATTGGGAAATCCTAGCCCTAATGAAGGGAATAGTGATGCTACTCTTACAATTCACAGTGTTGATATGTAATTGATATTTTTGTTATCATGTGTACTAATCATGCAGGTATCATGAGATGTTGAACATAGCCAGGTATGAGCTATGATATTTTATTACTGAAATTGTTTTATGGGCCTTGTGAGCCATAATATGATGTGTTGCCTAGTAAGAGGTAATAAGAAATTAAATGGGCTTTAAGAGCCATGTGAGATGCCTGAATTGCAAGTATCATGTTTACATTGGTCAGATGACTTGAAGGTGTTAGTTACCTGATAAGTGGTAACAAGTGTTCTTGATGAAATTAAGGTTTGAATACCCATATTCCATAATCATGATGATAAGATGTTAAGGGATGAGAATATCCCTGATGAGACAAGGGATTGAGATCCCAAATGTTTTATAAAGCTTTGAAAAGTACTTGTTAGAAGTATTACACATTCTTTGTAGCATTTGTTTTAATAAATTATATTTGAAAATATGACTGATGCTAAAAGAATATGGTAATGTACTTAATTAATCAAGTGAAATCTTATCACATAGAGCCCTGGCCATAGATCCATCATCGTCAGTAGTTTGGTGATGGTGAAATAGGTTTTCCTATGGGATCTCTTGGAGGGCATACTGTTGATTATGTGGGGGTTATGGGTGCGAATATCCTTACACCCTAATGGAGGAATTGATGTGAGATAAAAATTAAATCTCTCAATCCTTCATTATATATGTCGGGATGGATGTATCACTAATCTCCTGATACCGGGATGGATGTAACACAAATCTCCCGATAATGTTAATGCCGAATCGATGTGAGATAAACATGAAATATCTCAATTACAAAGAGAGTACAGCTGCCACTGTAACTCTATAGCAAAGTTACCAGGATACCCTGGAAAGCGATTTAGTAGAGAAACAAGATGTCCTGCATTTTGTCCTCACACTGATTGAGGAAGATGAGGTCATGGGAATCAGGATCATCCATTGACCTACGTATGGTACCAATTTCGATTTCACAATGGTCAGTTGGAGTATGAGCAGTATACCTCATATCCTCAGGGCTTAAGTATGATTGTAAAATGTAATCAGCCGTGTTGTGTATTTGCTTAAGGTTGAAATACCTGAATCACTGGTTGATGTTACCTTGCTTAGTATATTTTAAATGGATAAATGGTATACATGTTAGTCATATTCCTTATTGGATAAATGGCATACTGATTTATCAAGTTACAAGCTAAAATGCTTTGAATAAGAACATTGATCTAATATACTTAGACAATTGATTTATTTGTTGTTGAATACTTATGATTCCTCTGCTCAGCTTTATTCCATTAATTTGCAATAATAATATTTCTGGTGGAGAGTTATATCTCTTGTTGGGACAATTTTCAATTGTCTCACCCCCGTGGGATCCAACTTTTTAGGTAAACACAAAAGAAGAAGCAGAAACCCTACAGCAGGGGAAGAGCAGCAGCAGCAGCAATAGGGACAACAGTGATATCTTAGGTGGAGGCATTGGCTGTCATGTTTTGTATAGAGAGTCCTATGTGTCATCTCTGTACTCTCAGGTTTTTGGAGTTAGTAGTTAGTACTTTTAATGAATCGATCTGAGTTTTTGGTTGGATGCCTCGAGGTTCTTATATTGTCTATGTATAGTTATGACAAGGCAGTCGATGCTTGTAATCCTCGAGAAGAGACGGTACAGAATATGTAATTATGAACAAAGATGTAAATAAAGTACATTGGTTCATAATAAAAGAGTTTTCCTGTGTTTGGATCTCTTTGCAAATGGTTTTAATTTTTAGTGATTTTCAATAATTCTGTTGTTAATGATCACTTCCGCAATTAATTTCACTGTGATGATCTGATTTGGCGTCAGGTCATCTCAGTTTAGTTGGTATCAGAGGTCTAGGTTCGCTGAGTCTACAGAGACATAGGATTAAGGTTGTTGAGTCTGTTCTAGTGTCTTCCAGTTATCTGATAGTGTCTTCTGCTCATATAGGAGGAGGAGAAGAACTTAAAGATGTCTGGATCACATGAAGAACATGTTGCTGAGAGCAGCATTGCTGCACCAAGAAGAGGTGCAAGGGATCAGGATAGGGAAGAACCAGAACCTGAACATCCCCAGCTTAACCAAGCTGTACTGGAAAACCCAACCTTCCATGATCTATTTGGGAAGTTTATGGCAACCATGACCCATATGGATGATAGGATGCCACCACCTGCACCTAGGGCACTAGCTCACCATGAAAGATAAGGATCCGACAAGACTTTTGAATGACTTTGTCGGGTTGGAGACACAGAATATGCTGGTACATCTGACCCAACAGACGCAGATATGTGGCTGAATGAGCTAGAAAAGGCCTTTAGAATCCTTAATATCCCTAAAGCTAAGAAGGTTAGACATGCGGTGTATCTGTTGAAGGGGAGTGCTGGCCACTGGTGGACAATAGAGGAGGGCAAGAGGCCAGGTGTTGAGATCGGATGGGAAGTATTTTGACGAGAATTCATCGGTAGATATTTCCCCAAGACGTTTCTAGATGAGAAGATCTCTCAGTTTGAGATGTTAAGGCAATGACCAATGAATATTAGAGAGTATGAAGCTAAGTTCATGGAGCTTTTGCAGTTCTATCCGCATATGGCAGCTACTGATGAAGAAAGAATTTAGCATTTTGAGAAGGGGTTGAACGCTGATTTGACCACTCCTGTGTCTGCCTTAGAGAACAGGGAAAGGTTCACCACCTTTGTGGAGTCTTTGAGAAGGATACAAAGGTCGGTGATTGAGAAATGTCAGACTAAGAGTAAGAAGGTGTATACTCAGTCTCAAAGACAAAGGTTCAAAAGTTTCAAGAAACTGAGATTTTCTACACCAATAGCACCACCAAGCCCAGACGTAATGGACGTCAAGTAGGGGTAGAGGTTGTAGTTTACCACCTGAGAGAGCCCATAGCTCAGCATCAGAGTCAGTAACATGACCACCCAGGCCATAGAGGGAGACCAGAGGTTGTTTTATATGCAGAAAGATGGGGCATTTGATGAATGATTGTCGAGCTAGGGATGCAAGTGTGACTCAACCTCAGAGGCAAAGTCAGTAAGGCTCTCAAAGGTGACAGTTTTCGAGTGGCGCCAGAGGACATGGAC
Organism: Alisma plantago-aquatica; assembly: GCA_963693085.1. Classification (NCBI taxonomy): domain Eukaryota; kingdom Viridiplantae; phylum Streptophyta; class Magnoliopsida; order Alismatales; family Alismataceae; genus Alisma; species Alisma plantago-aquatica. The sequence goes on from OY856409.1 coordinate 1,640,129,597, forward strand.
AAGTGTCCCAAGCTGGTTCGTCGGCACCCAACAATCGAGCACAGGGTCAACAGCAAGCAACAACGAGATTCTATGTGATGAATCAACCCGAAGTAGTAGTCAACCCTCAAGTTGTGACAGGTCAGATGGAACTATTTCATTTTGATATGTCTTCATCCTGCTTCGTATCTATTTTGATTGATATGGGTGCTACACATTCCTTTATCACTCGAAGAGTGATTCATGACTTGAACATGACTGTCAGTCATAGAGAAGATAGTTTGTTGTTAGAAACCCCTTTGTTGGGATCTGTAGTGTTGCGGGAGGTGTGTTCCCCCTGCATTCTTTCCTTTTTTGAACATCGCATTCAGGTGGATCTAATACCACTTGAGATACACGGGTTCGATATAATTCTTGGGATGGACACCCTAGAAAAGTATAAGGTTGTCTTGGATTGTGATTCCAAGCAAGTTGTATTCACAGATGATGGTGACACATGGATCTTTCAGGGAGATAGAAAGATTCTTCCAACCTGTTTTGTGTCAACTATGGTAGATGATGAGACAAGGATGCTTTGCATTCTTGGCACATGTGGTAGACACCACAATGGAGAGTTCTAATCTTTCTGAAGTTTCGATACTTAGGGAGTTTGAAGATGTGTTCCCTGAGGAACTTCCAGGTGTACCTCCTCCCCGAGACATTGATTTTGAGATTAATCTAATACCGGGCACGCAACCAATAGCACAAACACCGTATAGAATGGCACCTGCTAAGATGGCAGAGCTCAAGAAACAGATTCAGGAGTTGCTTGAGAAAGGTTTTATCCAACTAAGTACTTCACCATGGGGTGCTTCGGTTCTCATTGTTAAGAAGAAGGATGGATCGATGTAATTATGCATTGATTACAGATAGTTGAATAAAGTAACCATAAAGAACAAGTATCCTCTGCCAAGGATCGATGAACTGTTTGATCAGTTGTGTGGTGAAACTATCTTCTCTAAGATAGATCTGAGGTTGGGATATCATCAATTGTGTATCAAGGAGAGTGACATACCTAAGTCTGCTTTTAGGACAAGGTATGGTCACTATGAGTTCACAGTTATGTCATTTGGACTAACTAATGCACCAGTTGTATTCATGGAACTCATGAATAGAATCTTTCAACCTTTTCTTGATCAGTTTATAGTAGTCTTCATAGATAACATCCTGGTATATAGTAGAGATGCTCAACAGCATGAGTGGCACCTCCGTTAGGCTTTAACTTTGCTAAGAGAGCATAAGTTGTATGCTAAGTTTAGCAAATGCGAGTTTTGGTTACCAGAAGTTTCTTTTCTAGGACACGTAATATCTGCCTCAGGTATCTGTGTTGATCCTAAGAAGGTAGAATTTGTCCTGCAATGGGAACAACCAAAGACACCAACAAAGATTCATAGTTTTCTTGGATTGGTAGGATATTACAGCAGGTTCATTAAGAACTTCAGTTATATATCTGTACCCCTAACCAAGTTGACTAGGAAGGAGGTTCCTTTTGTCTGGAATGATAAGTGTCAACATTCTTTCCATCCGTTGAAAGAAAGGTTAACAAGTGCACATGTACTGGTGTTACCTGAGCAGGGAAAGGGGTACATAGTTTTGTGTGATGCATCTAAGAATGGTCTAGGATGTATGTTGATTCAGGATAATAAAGTGATTTCTTTTGCCTCTCGACAACTTAAGAAACATGAGGAGAATTATCCAACACATGATCTAGAGCTAGCTGTTGCGGTCCATGCTTTGAAAATCTGGAGACATTATCTTTATGGAGAAACATTCCAAATTTTCACAGACCATAAGAATCTAAAATATATCTTCTCACAACATGAGTTGAACATAAGACAACGCCGCTGGATGGAGTTAATCAAGAACTACGATTGTACAATTGATTATCATCCAGGGAAGGCTAATGTAGTGGTTGATGTACTAAGTAGGAAATCATCATCACCATCCTTAGATAAAGCACAATTGAACTCTTTAGTGTGCTTTAAAGGATATACGCTTATCTCCTTGAGGCAAAATAATATATAGCTTAAGGTATCATTGTTAGTGGGGATATTAGTTGAGATGAAAATGAAACCTACTCTGAGACAGCAGATTAATGAAGCACAACAAGCTGATGTTGTAGTTTAGCATATTAGGTCAGAGTATGGTAGTGAGAAACGGGATGGCTTTCATGAGTTAGAGGATCAGGTAGTCTATTATCATGGTAGGATGGTAGTACCTGATGCCAATGACTTAAGGAAGTTAGTCTTGGAGGAAGCTCATTCTTTGATGTATGCAATGCATCCAGGGTGCACCGAAATGTATCGTAACTTTAAGGATATGTATTGGTGGCCAGGATTGAAGAAGGATGTAGATGAGTTTGTTATGCGGTGTCTGGTGTGTCAGCAAGTTAAAGCTGAACATCAAAAGCTCGCAGGAACAATGCAACCTTTGCCTATACCACAGTGGAAATGGGATCATGTGACCATGGACTTTGTGGTTGGTTTTCCTAGATCAACCAAAGGTCATGATTCCATATGGGTGATAGTTGATAGATTGACTAAGACCACACATTTCCTTCTTATGAAAACAACCTACACTGTTGAGAAGCTTGCACATATATATATATATATATATATATATATATATATATATATATATATATATATATATATATATATATATATATATATATATATATATATATATATATATATATATATGAGATAGTGTGGTTGCATGGGGTTCTAGCTACTATTGTTTCTGATAGAGGTCTCCTATTCACGAGTCATTTTTGGGAATGACTACATAAAGCTTTGGGTACATAGTTAAGGTTTAGTACTACCTTTCACCCACAGACAGATAGAAAATATGAGAGGACCATACAATCCTTGGAGGATTTGCTTAAGGCATGTGTCCTTCAATTTGTAGGAAGTTGGGATCTACACTTGAGCTTGATAGAATTTTCTTATAATAATAGCTATCAACACAGTATTGATATGGCACCATATGAAGCACTATATGGTAGACGTTGTAGATCTCCTTTATGTTGGTATGAAACTGGAGAATATCAACTTTTGGGTCCTGAGCTTGTGCAGCAGACAACTAAGAAGATTAAAGTAATACAACAATAATTAAAGACTACACAAGATAGACAGAAGTCGTATGCCGACAAATGGCTAAGACCTTTAGAATTCCAAGTTGGAGACAAAGTATATCTTAAGGTCTCACCTTGGAAAGGTGTCCTTAGATTTGGGAAGAAGGGAAAGTTAGCTCCTAGATTTATGGGGCCTTATCCAATCATTGAATGGATTGGAAAGGTAGCCTATAAGCTAGAGTTGCCACCTAAGCTGCATAAGTTGCATCCAGTGTTCCATATCTTCATGCTGAGAAAGTGTCATCCTGACACAGAGTTAGTTTTGCAACCTGTGGAGGTAGAATTAAATGATGATATATCATATGTTGAAGGACCTGTGATGATCCTTGATAAAAGAATTAAAAAGTTGAAAAAGAAAGACATATGTCTTGTGAAAGTTCTCTAGCATTATTTTTGCATTGAATAAGCTATGTGGGAGCTAGAGGAAGAGATGAGGAGGAATTACCCTTCTCTTTTCTCTTGATGATTTCGGGGATGAAATCCCTATTAGGGGTGGATAATTTGTAACATCCCTGACTTGGGTTATGCTTAAACCCTAGATGTTTTGTTTATGAAAGATAATTATATGCTTGCTTTTATCTTTTTGAAAAGTAATTAAGGTTCAAGAGGAATCTATGTTTCAGTTTTAGTCCTTTTTGAATAATGTTAAAATAATGTTTTGCTTATTTTGGACTAATGTGCAAATTACCCAAGTTGAGGGATTAACTTGCAAATGTTACATGGTAAAATGTTCCTCCAATGTTGAAGCATCATAAGAGTGAAATTATGCACATGTATGGCATGTGGAATCCTGAGTACCAAGAAAGAGCTTGTTAAGCAATGTTTGTGCATTAAAACCTAGTTTTGGTGTAATGTGCAATTTACCCAAAAACTAGGGTTCAATATGCAAAATACCACTTCTAGAGAGTCCCTAATGTTTCTTGGTATCAATTAGAGACAATAAAATCAGAGGGGTGTCTCATTTTAATCTCTTTGGAGGAGAGAGAATCTTCATATTAAAATAATCAAGATTTAAGCATAATTGAAACCCTAATTCAATTTAATGCAAAAATAAATATATTAATTGAAGTGCCCTTCAACCAAAAATGAGATGATTGAATTTGTATAAGTGTGAACGTCCTTGTTCCTTGCAAAGGCCACGAAATATCTAAAGTGAGTGGAGAGCCCACTCACATTAGTTAAAGGAAAAGTAATATCCACTCAATTTTGGATATTATTATTATATTGATTAAGGTGCTTAATTTGCTTTCTTTTAATTCATGGATAATGAAGAGGAATTACAAGGTGGGGGAGATGGATTTGTATGCAAGGGATTCATGGGAGTATGTGGCACCAATTTTGGGAGTTGAAGGAATTAATTATCACTTTCTCTCTCATTAAAATTCCCTTATAAACATCTCATTTCCAACTCAAATGAAAGGCTTTTTCGACCCTTCTTTCTTTACTTGCTTTGGCTGTGCACAAAGGATCTTAGGAGAAATAGGAGGAAGTTCCCCAACCTATTGGTAAGCGCCATAGTTATCTTCAGCCTTGATTTCATGGTGGAAATTGAAATTCAATGTTGAATTTCTTCTTTTCTTCATTCAATCTTCAACCTTATCCATTCATTTCACTCAAAGACTTGAGAACGGACCTTGGACAGTTAAAAAAGCTTCATTCACCATTGGAGACGTGGAGCTTGTAATTTGGATTCAATTTTGAAAGCGGGTTATATAACTTGAACCCTTAAATGTCATTATTGTTTGCAATTTATTCACTATGTGTTGAACCTTTCTTCTTTCTCGATTTCCTTTTGATTAATTGTTGAAATCAAAATAAGAATCACAACTGATTTTGAAGGTTTGAAGCTTGAAGATGATGATGTCATATTAATCACACACCTCAACAAAGGAAGGGGCAATTGGTTTTCAAAACTGATTGTGCTAATTCAGTTTCAAACCGATTGAATTGATTCGGTTTCAAGACCGAATGGGCAATTGAGTTTAAGACCGAATGGGTAGTTGAACCCAAGAATGAATGGGTAGTTGAACCCAAGAACGAATGGGTATTTTAATTCAAACTGAATGGGTAATTAATTACAAGACCGAATGGGTAATTAACTACAAGATTGAATGGGTAATTGACTTCAAAACCAAATGGGTAATGGATCTCAAGATCGAATGGATAAATTGAACTTCAAAACCATTTGAGGTTATTCGCTGATGTGAAAGATGGAGATCCAATGGCTCAAATTGATTTAATTATAAAGGATTCCATAATGGATGATCCATGGATTGCAAACCCTAATTGATTGATTGAAGAATTCCTAATTGAATTGGATCAATGTCTTGGTTGATGATCCAAATCCAAACGGTCTCAAGACCGTTTGGAGGCAAATGGTCTAAAGACCGTTTGGAGGCAAACGGTCTCAAGACCATTTGGAGTTCAAGGGTTGTGATAGATGGTTGGAAATCCAAGGGCTGTAATTGGATGTACTCTCAATGGTTCAATTGATGATTAATTCAATAAAATAAACCCCAAAATCAATTGATTGGTTGGAGAAAACCCTAGTTGATCCAATCAGTTTCAAGATGTTTTGGACCAAATGGTCTTGAGACCGTTTGGAGGGCAAACGGTCTCAAACCATTTGAGGTTAAATTGGTTTCAATGATCAGTTGTTAATTCGGTTTCAAAACCATTGGGGATTAATTATATTTTATTCAAACAGTCTCAAACTATTTAGTGACTTTGAGATCAAGACCGTTTTATGGTCTAACGGTCTTAAGACCGATTGAAGGTGTGGTTCAGGACCGTTTAAAGATCAAAGTATATCAAGACCGATTGAAGGTCAAAATACTTCAACACCATTTGAAGGTCTAATTCCTCAAAACCATTTGAAGGTTTAATTGATTCAAATCTAGTAAGTACAATCAATCCCATGATTGTTGATGATGTTTATCAAAGGTAATCACAATGGTTGTACCTTCAAGGTACTTAAGTGATTAGTACCTTTTGATTGGTTAACCTTTGATGCTTATGGAAGCAATGACTCAATACACTATGCTAACCCTAAATGTATACACTTAAATGAGGGGTTGACCTAATCTAATCAAATTTGAAGTAAATCAACATCCTATAGAGGATGAGACAGAGGGGAATTCATACATATATAATAAGCATGCAATGATTAAGCCTCAACACTCTCAACATAAAAAAAATATGTAATTAGGGTATGATCCTTGATAAAGAGATCTTGAAACCCTAATTGAGAAGGTTGACGAACCCCAACCCTAATTAAGGGTGATGACATGTGAAACCCTAATTTAGGGTGATGTCATGTGAAACCGTAATTAAGGGTGATGACATGTGAAACCATAATTAAGGATGATGTCATGTGAAACCCTAATTAAGGGTGATGTCATGTCAAACCCTAATTAAGGGTGATGTAAAGTGAAACCCTAATACAGAGATGTGATGTGAACTCTAATCCCAGGGTGATGCTATATGAAACCCTAACATGAAACCCTAATCCTGATATAGGGTAAAGGTATGTGAAGCCCTAATCTTGGGTTATAGTGCATGAAACCCTAATCTTGGGCAATATGATGATAAACCATAACCCTAATTTGGGTAATGGGATGAGTATTCCTAATTGACATGAATTGGGAAAACCTAACCCTAATGAAGGGAATAGTGATGCTACTCTTACATTGCATAGTGTTGATATGTAATTGATATATATGTTATCATGTGTACTAATCATGCATGTATCATGAGATGTTAAACATAGCCAGGTATGAGCTATGATGTTTTATTATTGAAATTGTTTTATGGGCCTTGTGAGCCATAATATGCTATGTTGCCTAGTAAGAGGTAACAAGAAATTAAATGGGCTTTAAGAGTCATGTGAGATGCTTGTATTGCAAGTATCATGTTTGCCTTGGTAAGATGACCTGAAGGTGTTAGTTACCTGATAAGTGGTAACAAGAGTTCTTGATGAAATGAGGATTTGAATACCCATATTCCATAATCATGATGATAAGATGTTAAGGGATGAGAATACCCCTGATGAGACAAGGGATTGAGATCCCAAATGTTTTATAAAGCTTTGAAAAGTACTTGTGAGAAGCATTGCGCATTATTTGTAGCATTTTTTATAATAAATTATATTTGAAAACATGACTGATGATAAAACAATATGGTAATCTACTTAATTAATCAAGTGAAATTTATCATGTAGAGCCCTGGCCATAGATCCATCATCGTCAGTAGTTTGGTGATGGTGAAATAGGTTTTGCTACGGGATCTTCTAGAGGGCATACCGTTGAGTATGTGGGGGTTATGGGCATGAATATCCTTACACCCTAATGGAATAATTGATGTGAGATAAACATTAAATCTCTCAATCCTTCATTATATATGTCGGTATGGATGTACCACTAATCTCCTGATACTGGGATGGATGTAACACAAATCTCCCGATAATGTTAATGCTGGATAGATGTGATATAAACATGAAATCTCTCGATTACAAAGAGAGTACAGCTGCCACTGTAACTCTATAGCGAAGTTACCAGGATACCCTGGAAAGCTATTTAGCAGAGACACAAGATGTCTTGCATTTTGTCCTCACACTAACTGAGGAAGATGAGGTCATGGGAATCCGGCTCTTCCATTGACCTATGTATGGTACCGATTTTGATTTCGCAATGGTCAGTTGGAGTATGAGCGGTATACCTCATCTCCTCAGGGCTTAAGTATGATTGTAAAATGTAATCAGCCGTATAGCATATTTGCTTAAGGTTGAAATATGAGAATCACTGGTTGATGTTACCTTTCTTAGTATGTTTTAAATGGATAAATGTTATACATATTCTTCATATTCCTTATTGGATAAATGACATACTGCTTTATCAAGTCACAAGCTAAAATGCTTTGAATAAGAACATTGCTCTAATATACTTAGACAATTGATTTATCTATTGTTGAATACTTATGATTCCTCTGCTCAGCTTTATTCCATTAATTTGCAATATTAATATTTATGGCGGAGAGTTATATCTCTCGATGCGACAATATTCAATTGTCTCACCCCTGTGGGATCCAACTTTTTAGGTAAACACAGAAGAAGAAGTAGAAACCCTACAGCAGGGGAAGAGTAGCAGCAGCAACAATAGGGACATCAGTGATATCTTAGGTGGAGGCACTAGCTGTCATGTTTTGTATAGAGAGTCCTATGTGTCATCTCTGTACTCTCAGGTCCTCAGAGTTAGTAGTTAGTACCTTTAATGAATCGATCTGAGTTTTTGGCTTGATGCCTCGAAGTTCTTATACTGTCTGTGTATAGTTATGACAAGCCAGTCGATGCTTGTAATCCTCGAGAAGAGACGGTACATAATATGTACTTATGAATTGGGATGTAAATAAAGTACATTGGTTCTTGATAAAAGAGTTTTCCTGTGTTTGGATCTCTTTGCAAATGGTTTTAATTTTTAGTGATTTTCAATAATTCCACTGTTAATGATCGCTTCTGCAATTAATTTCACTGTGATGACCTGATTTGGCATCGGGTCATCTCAGAAACAAGGTAGTGTAGAGACTACTTAGGCCCACTACACCCTAAGATCGAAACAAAAGCCAAGGGTAGACATAGTAGAGACTGGTACCCTATGTCACCCAAACATCAGGTCATTACAAAGGCCACACCATCGTGGTTGACACTGACAACCCAAGCCTCCATGCAAACCCTAGCATCAACTCATGATGCCACCTCATCAACCAAGGTCCAACAAGGATCCCCTAAGCATCATTCTCTCTCTCATGATGCCAAGGCATGAGAGGCACATCCAACACATGGAAATTCTGAGATAAACCCTCAACATGGGTAAATTGCAACTTGGTCTAAAATAAGCATACACATAGCATAACTAGCTGAAAAATTATCCAAACTAGACCAAAATGAAAACATAAGCATGTCATATGTTATTAAAGTGCATCAAAAGACTAGATTAAGGTTTAAGCATCTTATTAAGACAAAAAAGCAAGATCAAAAACTAAGTTAGATCAGGGGTTTTACAACCATAAAACAACTAACAAGGATTTCACCCCCAAAATCCTACACAAAAAGAGATGGATACTTCTTATCATCTCATCCTCAAGATCCCATGTGGCTTCATATACACCATAGTGATGCCACAAAATCTTAACCAAAATGATATTATTCTTCTTCAGCTTCTTCACCCTTCTATCCAAGATTAAAATAGGAATCTCCACATATGTCACGTCATCATCCAGCTCAACCTCCACATGATGTAGCACCAACCCTGTATAAGGGTGACACTTCCTCAACATAGAAACATGGAATACCGGATGCATCTTGTGCAACTCAAGTGGCATATCCAACTTAGAAGTCGCCTCCCCAACATGTGCCACCACATGATCAGGTCCCATATACATGGGAGCCAAATTACCCTTCTTCCCAAACCTCATAATGCCTTTCCAAGGAGAGACCTTAAGGTACACCTTTTCCCCCACTTGGAACTCCATCGACCTTTGACGATTATGAGTATCCTAGGCTGCCATTAGCTAATGTTGTACAAGCTCAAGACCCAAAAGTGTATGTTCCATACTAACACAATAGAGATCTACAATGTTTCCCATATAAAAGTCTCATAGGGTGCCATATCAATACTTCATTAATAATTGTAGTCGTATGAAAACTCTATTAAGCTGAGATGTACATCCCAACTGCCCAAGGTTGTGTTGACCCAACCTCGTAGGGTTCCATGTCCATCGTCCTATGAGAATTATCAGCATAAGACTAATGCCTATCTTGGGCTTCCTCCAACTACTATTGTATCATCTTAATATTCTTTATCATCTGTTGTACATGCTCATGACCCAAAAGATCTTGTTTCATACTAACACTTCCCATACAAAAGGCTTGTAGGATGCCATATCCATACTCCATTAATAATTGTTGTTGTATGCAAACTCTATTAAATTGAGATGTAGATCCCAACTACCCAAGAACTGCAAGACACAAGCTCTCAATAGATCCTCCAAGGTCTGTATAATCCTCTCAGACTATCCATCTATCTATAGGTAAAACGTCATACTAAACCTCGATAGAATACTAATGGTAGTATCTAGACACTCCCAAAAGTGAATGGTAAACTGAGGACCTCTGTTAGTCACTATTGTCATTGGAAAACTGTGCAAATAGACTATCTTATCTACATAAAGCTATGCATATTTCTATGATGTATATGTTGTCTTCACAGGGAGGAAGAGTGTTGACTTGGTCAACTTGTCCACTATCACCCATATGGAATCATGACCTTTGCCTCTCCTAGGAGATCCAACCACAAAGTCCATCGTGATATGATCCCATTTCCATTATAGTATAGGTAATAGTTGCAAAATCGCTACAGGTTTCTGATGCTCTGTCGTAACCTGCTGAAACACATGGCACTTTGCCACAAACTCACCTACATCATGCTTTAGGATAGGCCACCAATAAAAAACTTTTAGATTACGATACATCTTAGTACTACCCAGATGCATGGCATACATTGAAGAGTGAGCCTCTTCAAGAACCAACTTCCTTATATTATCAACATCAGGACCCACTAATCTACCGTGATAACACATTATCCCATCCTCTAACTCGTGGAAGTCATCATGCTTCTCACTACCAAACTTTTCCTAGATCTATGATACCACACTTTCATCATGGTGTGCATTGTTTATATTCTTCCATGACGTAGGCTTCACCTATAAATGAGCCAATAAGCCTGCCAACAAGGATACCTCCAACTTCATATTCATCTGGAGAAGAGACATCAACATATCTCATTTATGTCACACCAAGGAATATAGTTGTGCCTTATCATCAGTTGATGACGAAGAAGACTTCCTACTCACGGCATCTGCCACCATGTAATTCTTCACTAGATAGTATTCTATGGTGAAATTGTAGTCCTTGATCAACTCTATCCAGTTTTGTTGTCACATGTTCAACTCTTGCTTTGAGAAGATGTACTGCAGATTTTTGTGGTCGGTGAAGAGCTGACACTTCTATCCATATAGGTAGTGTCTCCAAATCTTCAAAGCATAGACCATAATAGAAAGCTATAGATTATGTGTCGGGTAGTTCTCCTCATTTTTTTGAAGTTGTTGTGAAATAAGAAAAATCATGTTCTTGTCTTGCATCAACACACATCCCAAACCATTTTTTGACTCATCATAGAAGACAATATATCCTTTCCCTTGCTCAGGAAACACTAACGTTGGTGCATGGGTTAACTTCTCCTTTAAAATATAGAAAGAATGACAAAACTTGTCATCTACGACAATCATCACACCTTTCCTCATCAGCTTCGTTAGGGGTGATGCCACTACGTTGAAGTTCTTGATAAACCTCCTATAATAGCCTATCAAGCCAAGAAAACTACAAACCTCTATCAGTGTCTTCAGTTTCTCCCATTCTAACACAGACTGAACCTTCTTGGGATCCACACGAACACCCTCAATAGATATCACATGTCTAAGAAAAGATACCTCCTATAGGCAAAACTTGCACTTGCTGAACTAAGTGTACGATGTGTGCTGCCTCAACAAGGTCAACACCTATTGTAATTGTTGTTCATGTTATTGACTATCACAGGAGTAGACTAGGATTCCATCGATGAACAAAACCATGAACTAGTCAAGATAGAGCCAAAACACCCTATTCATCAGATCAATCAACCTTGTTGGTACATTGGTCAGCTCAAATGACATAACCACAAACTCGTCATAACCATACCTAGTCTTACAAGCTAACTTGGGTATACCATCCGCCTTGATCCAAAACTAATGGTATCCTAACCTCGGATCTATCTTTGATAAGACTACAATACTTCTCAACTTATCAAACATGTCGTCTATCTATAGAAATGAGTACTTGTTTTTTACTTTTACTTATCAAACATATCATCTATCTACATAAATGAGTACTTCTTTTTTACTTTTACCTTTCTCAGCTATCGATAATCGATGCATAACCTCATGGAATTATCCTTCTTCTTAACAAACAACATGGTAGCACCCCAAGGGGAAGTGCTCAGTTTGATAAATCCCTTCTCTAACAACTCCTGGAACTACTTCTTCAACTCTTGCATCTGAGTTGGTGCCATCCTGTGCATAGTCTGTGCTATTGGTTGTGTATCAGGAACCAGATTGATCTCAAAGTCAATATCTCAAGGTGGAGGAACACTATGAAACTCATCAAGAACCATGTCCTCAAACTAATGAACAACGGGCACCTCCTGAATACTAGTACGCCTCACCTTAGAATCCACCACATGTGCTAGAAAAGCCTCGCAACCTTGTCTCATCGGCCTCTCTGCTAGCATCACTGAAACCAAAAACATCAGAAGAATCTCCCCATCTCCTTAGAAGACCCATAAAACATCACTGTCAAACAACATAGACACCTTGGAACTACATTCCAAGACCACTAGATACTTCTCCAAAGTATCCTTTCCAAGGATCACATCAAATCAATGCATGTCAAGTGGTATAAGGTTTACTTGAATGTTGCATCTTGAGAAAGAAAGAACACAGGATGGACACACCTCCTACAACTTGCTTGAACCAACCAAAGGGGTTTCTATGTCGAGACTATCACATCTACTACTAAAAGGAAAAGAATAGCTAGCTATCACTTCTCTAGTGATATAGGAGTGTGTCGCACCCAAGTCAACTGAACTAGATATAGAATAGGAAGAAGACAAATTAGAATGAAATAACTCCATCTGACCTTCTATGACTCAAGGGTTAACTACTCCTTATGGCAGACTCATAACATAGAACCGAGTTGTTCCCTGTTGTCACCCTCGTCCTCTACTGGCACGTACATGCGAACCAACCTATGATGCTTGACCGCATCCTCTACCACCACCACTCCTGGACTATCACTTCTACAACCCTTGTTAACTCTATCTTGGTTGTTGTGGCACCTCCTCATCCTTCACTGGGAAAAATGACCTCATATGTCCCTGATGTACACACCTATAATAAGCCCTTGTGTGAAATTATGACCTAGACGGCCCAAAAACTAAAATTGACACCACACTATGAGCTCATGCGGACATAAAGTATGACCTCTGCACTTTCTTGTCGACCACTGAGACTGGAAAATTGACCTCTTTTGTGACTGAGGTGCTGAAAATCTTGACTTCTTGAAGCCTATATAAGATTTCCTTGATACTGTTTTGGTCTCTTCTTGGTGTTCACCTCATGCTTCTCCACAAATGGCCATTCTATCCTCCTTGTAGACTCCATAAACATGGAAAACCACTCCCTATTCTTTAAAGATGACACTATTGTTGTAAACTCTGAGGTTAAACCTTTCTCAAAACGTCTGATACTCTCCTTATCTGTAGCAGCCATATGTTGGAAACAACTTAAAAGTCCCACGAACTTGTCCTCATACTCATTGATCATCATAGATCCTTGTCAAATCTTCTCATCTAGATAGGTATCTGGGAACTATCAGCTCACAAAATCCCGCCGAAATTCTTCCCAATTGATCACCACTCCATGCCTTTTTTCCTCCTAAATGGCCCACCAATGGCCAACACTTCCCTTCAACAAGTACATCGCATGCTTCACCTTACCCTCTTTTGAGATGTTGAGATCTTAAAGGCCTTCTCCAACTCTGTCAGCCACATACCTACATCTGTTTGGTCTATCATACCGGCATACTCTATCAAACCCACATGCCTTAACCTCAAAGGTGGGATTCTGCATTGGGGATGACTTCCCTTGATTGAGGTATGGGCATTCTATCAACCATATGTGTCATTGTGGCCATAAACTATCCAAACATGGATTGAAAAGTGGGACTGGCCAAAGTTGATGGGTCAAACTGAGGCACCTCAGGAACTCCATCTAATCTTGCATGCATCCTCACACCACCTCCTGGTACAACAACACTACTCTCAACATGTTCTTCATGTTCTCCAGACATATCTTTTCCCTTCTTCTTCTTCTTATGCATAAGAACAAGTTGTGATCAAATATGTTGGATATACAAGAATAGACAAAATGAGATTACTCAAAACAAAGTGCATAATTAACACTAAACATCTAGATTACTAGGACACATGGTAAATAAAAACCGATCACTTATATATATCTCAAGAAGAAAAATATTACATATAGTCCACATATTTCCACATGTATTACATATCATACTGGAAAGGTAAACATATCATTGTTCACTAGCCAACTTGCCACAAACATGTTACAAAGATAACATGTTCATGTATACAAGCCATACATGTACAATCATGGCATACTTCCAAAAGCTTCGTCCCGATATACAACACCTACAAAACCTTCACCAAGGGCCTGAGGGTATAGGGATGACACATAGGACTCTACTACATAACACTAGCATCATATTCAACCTTCAACAGCTACTACTATCCTTACTTCTCTTCCTCAACCGCACGATCTCTACCTCATCATGCACAACTACATAAAAGATGTGGAAACCCATGGGGTGAGATCAATGTCCCATCGAGAGATATAACTCTCTGCTAAAAACTAATGTAAACACATATAGATTATAGAAGGAAATAAATATTATACAAGATGAGAAGATTCAACTAAATGAATAATTTAAACAGATAAAGTAGTTTAAACTGTTGATCAGTAGAAAAATATATACTTTTAAAAGGAATATGAAGAACATGTATAACCATTATCAATTCAACAATATAAGAAACAAGGCAATGGGACATCCAATGTGAATCGTGTTTGACCCTAAGAAAATACACTACACGAATATATTACATATTTTATTATGCCCTGTGGAGATGAGCTATACCACTCATGCTCCAATTGACCACTACTAATTCAAAACCAATGTCATACAAGATCTAGGAGAGCTAGACTCCTATGATCTTCCACACCCTCGGTCAGTCTGAGTCATCCGTAGTGACATATAGAGTCAAAATACAAATCAACCTAGTCTTCCTTGGTATATAGGTGTGGTACTAGTGAGATACAATTGTAACCATAATCCTTCTTGGGTATGATCACAACCATCCATAGAAACATATTATTTACGATATGGTCTCAACCATTCTCCTACTGGGGAATGATCGCAGTCCTCCAAATCTATGATTGTGGATGCAAGGATATTGAAAACCCACTAGAGGGGGGGTGAATAGGGTTTTTATAAACATTTTAACAATAATTCAACTCAAGCAACCACAATTGAGACAAGATGAAAGAGACACAGGGTTTCGAGTGGTTCCACCCTTAGAAAATACTAAGGGAGTCAGTCCACTACCCAATTGTTTCCAATTGGGATTTTGAAAGCACTTGTATTTTATTACCTCACAAGGATGTTACATAAAATACAACTACCTTCCCAAACCCTTTGGACAGCCTTCACCCCCAAAGGCATCTCACTAACTTTGAAGCAACCTTCACTTGAAGTAACTTCAAGCTCCCCCTTGAAGTAGCCTTCCTCCTTGAAGTAGCTTCCCGTTGAGACCTTCTAGAAGTAGTCCAAAGTCCACCTTCTCCTCCGAGAAGACCCTTATCCACCTGAGAAGATAGCACCCTCCCCAATCCACAGCCTCCAACCCTAGGAGTAGCAAGGAGAGTACAAGTAATAAAAAGGAACAAGAAGGGAAAATGGAAATTACAATTACCATTGTAGCACAAGGCTTGATTTCCTATCTCAAGCATTTTGATCTCCTAACCAATGTGTGTGAAAGTGTAAGTATGGTGGAAAGGAGATTCTAGCCTATAGGACACGAGCTTGTAGCAATGGGAAAGATTAGTAAGTGTAGAAGTTGCTCAATTGCTCACAAGAAAGGATTGCCAATTGCAAGTATGTATGGTCAAGTATTGCACAAGTGTGTTTTGGGTGTCCTAAGGCATCTCCTATTTATAGGAATGGCCTATGAGTGATTAAGGATGTTCTAGACACTTTCTAGGGGGTTCTTAGTGCTCAACTAGTCGTTAGTTGTCCTCTAATTGCTTTAGCAACGACTAGTTTATTAATTCTGAAAAGTGCAGATAGAGACAATCTCGGTCGAGAAGTTTGTCGACCAAGAGTTCGTCGGTCAAAGTTTTTGTCGACCGAGGGACGGTCTGGAGCAAGTGTATATAATGTTCGATTTCAACTCCCAACTACCTTGTATGCTGTGTCTAACGGATATATAACCTATTAGAAGAAATAACCCAGGAGACTCTCGGTCGAGAAGATGTTCAACTGAGTGTGTCTCGGTCGACAAATAGTTCGACCGAGAATGTCTTTGTTTTGGTGGTTCTAGATGAATACTAAGTGTGTGTATGAGTGTGCAGTTGTGACACTATTATAGGGGATGACCTATCTAAGTGTTGTGAGTGTCTAGGGAAGATCTAGATACTTGATTTACATGATATCTAAGTACTTGTACATTATATACTTGTACATGTTTTTACATTTGATTACAATCATGAAATTAACATATTGTGAGCATTTAGATCTTCTAAAGTTGTGTCATCCACTTAATTTCTTCAATACTCAAGTAGAACGTTAGATCCACAAGAATGAAATGTTTGTCATCATCAAAATAAAGGGATTATAATAATGTACAATTTAGCCAACAATCTCCCCCTTTTGATGATGACAAACATTTCCAAAATATAAAATAAGGAAATATAAATCATATGAGTTTCATACCTAAAGTTTACCTTTTGTAGCCATTCTCTTGTTTGCAAGTGTGTGCTGGCCGAGAGATTATGAAACTGATTTTATTTTATATTTTTGATTTTATATTATTTCTCCCCCTTTGTCATTTCAAAAATATAACCAAGATAATCATTAAGTATGACTTTTATTACACCCCCTTAATTTGATAATTTGATACTCAAAGCAAACCACTTATGTCAAATTTAGCCACAATTTATTTCTCAATCATTTGGAAAGGATGTTAATCCTTGAAATGACACGAGAATCCTTTAAGCTTATAGAGAATTCCATTATATTCATAAATATTGTCGGTTCTAAGATTACTTTAAAGATACTAAGGTCATAACTAGTTTCAAATTTTCTTTATGATGTTTACAAAGTTTTGTGAGCTCCTTCTGAATCTTATAGTCAAGATTGTTTTTGTGAGCTCCCCCTTAATCTTATAATCAAGATAATTTAAGGATTCTAAGGTCACAATAAGCATTAGATCATAATAAGTTAACCTTTTATGAGAGCTATGCACTAAAATCTTGTTTTCAATATACTAAGATTGAGTGCATGGAAATGATTTACAATTAAGCATTTTGTCAAGCTTATTTTAGGTCGACCTTGATTGCGACCTTGGCGCCCCTTGGTCAATTTTGATTTCGACTGAGAGGCAATTTTTTTAGATTTCCAATTTAAACATTCACAAGAATCCACTTGATTGAATATAAAGCCTTTATGTAACAGGTGGATACCAATTTGAGAGAATTTATATCAATTTGAAAGATTATAGATTAGGATCAAAGTTTGTTTAAAGCTTAATTCATGTAAGCAATATTTGATTTTAAAATGGTGTCTTGATCTTGATTTGCTTAGAACAGGCTTTAGATAGAATATTGAAATAATTTTATTCTAAGAAAGACCTCTTATTCCACTAATGAAAAACCATTAATGCAAGAAATATATGAAGTTTTCACAATACAACATGGTTCATAATTTTTAGTTTGGCCAAGAAATACTTTTAGGCAAACCATGTATAAGATCATAGCAATTAAAAATGAACTTGCAATCTATGCTATATTTGTATTGAAGCATGTCTGATTGCAGTAAGAGTATATACTTCCAATCATACGTCACAAATATAATATCCTTTTTCCATAAGCTAAGGACCGGATAATTATTAACTTAATATGTCAAGATGCATTTGTGCCATTGAGTTTTACTTTTATGCAAAATGACATTTTCAATGATAACATCATCTTTATATTTAAAGAGCTAAATCACTATGATCATTTTGAAAACAATGTCCATTCATGGTTTGTGTATACAGATCAAAGATTATTTTAGACAATCCAAGTAAAATATGAAACACAATGATCATGATAGGACAATAGAAGCATATCCATAATTTTAGTAAAATCAATCTTTTCTTCTTAGATACAATGTAATAATAAAAGGCATAAAGTTTTGATACTCATATGTTCTTCCTTTTAACTATGATCATTCAAATATGTAGTATATAAAGTTCATTACATACTTAAGTTAATTGAAATTGAAGTATCTTTGTTTTTACTGAATATTTCAGTCAGAGTATCCCTCGGTCGACACATTTCTCGACCGACATTGTCTCGGTCGACAACTTTCTCAACTGAGAATGTTACTATTTCTCCAGAAAAATTATAGATTTAAGGCAGCAATCCTATCGATCGATCAATTTCTCGACCGACATTGTCTCGATCGAAGATTTTGTCGACCGAGATTGTTTCTGTACTATTTTTAATATTTATTTCCAAGCAAAACATAGATCACTTTCAATTCAATTATGCAATTTAAAACTCAGTTTAGTTGAAATAAAACATTTAAGTATCAAAGTAACATTTAAGTCAAATCTCAACTAATCATATTCAAATCTCTAGGTTTTAGGAACCCAAACTAAAACAAGTTATTAAAGATATGTCTCTGTAGGTTTATTTAAAAATGTGTATTTTCAAGTTAGAAATTTTAATTGCTTGAATCAATTTGTTATCTCATTATGTTTAGTTGAGATAGACATAAATATATACAATTTAGAGTCTTTGGTCATATCTCAACTTAATTTAATTTATTTAGTTTGGGGGTTTTGGAACCCATACCAACTCAACATCCTTTTTCTTGTAAGGACATGAGAAGGAATAATGTCCAAGACGCAAACAATAATGGCAACTAATAGAATCAATCTCATTTCTCTTTTTATGAGTTTGATCTAGTTTGTTCTTGGGTACATATGTATACTTTCCTTTAGGTACATACATAGATTTAGTCTTTGGCACTTGTGTCCTTTCCCGACTAGGTTTTTGATAGTATTTTCCTTTAGGCTTGTAACCTAGTCCCCTCCTTCCAATTCAACAATGAGAATCATTTAAAATCTTATCAAGAACATCATTGTTTCTCAAGCTACTAACTTCTTGTTGTAACTTAGCAATCTCATTCATTCTCTTTTTGATATCTAACTTTGCTTGATCTAGATTAGATGATAAAGAATCTTTTTCCTTAACAATAGCATCATAATCTAGATGAGTACATAAAATTGGTTGTTTTTGAAGATCATTAATTTGGGCTTACAAGTTTATCTTTTCTAGAGAGAGAAGATTGCAATTTGCCTCTATTGATTTCAGCTTAATATCATGGTCTTTAATAGTTAAGTTTAATGTCTCCTTAAGATCTTCATTTTTAGATGTGAGAGCAGGAACTTTAGCATGTCACTCATCATTTTCTTTATTATATTTCTTTAATTTCTTCTTGACTCAATATACTTATCATGTATTTCTTGAAGGCTAGCAATTAACTTTTCTTTAGATAAATCAAAAAGGATTACCTCTTATTCTTCTTCACTTGTTGTAGCAATAAGGCATTCTTTATGCACATCTTCCTTCTTTAACCTCCATGACAGCTAGGTGTTGTGTGTCTTATTCCTAACCACCAATTACAGCTTGTTGAAGATTTGTCAAAGATTCTCCTTTACTTGTAGTTGTAGACACCACCACCCTCCATTCTTCAAGACTCGATTAGAGATCCTTGAAGCCAGCTCTGATACCAAATGAAAAACCACTAGAGGGGGGATGAATATTGTTTTATATATATTTTAATAATAATTCAACTCAAGCAACCACAATTGAGATAAGAAGAAAGAGACACATGGTTTAGAGTGGTTCCACCCTAGAAAATACTAAGGGAGTCAGTCCACTACCCAATTGTTTCCAATTGGGATTTTGGAAGAACATGTATTTTATTACCACACAAGTATGTTACATAAAATACAACTACCTTCCCAAACCCTTTGGACAACCTTCACCCCGAAGTCATCTCACCATCTTTGAAGCAGCCTTCACTTGAAGTAACTTCAAGCTCCCCCTTGAAGTAGCCTTCCTCCTTGAAGTAGCTTCCCGTTGAGACCTTCTAGAAGTAGTCCAAAGTCCACCTTCTCCTCTGAGAAAATCCTTCTCCACCTGAGAAGATAACACCCTCTCCAATACACAGCCTCCAACACTAGGAGTAGCAAGGAGAGTACAAGTAATAAAAAGGAACGAGAAGGGAAAATGGAAATTACAATTACCATTATAGCACAAGGCTTGATTTCCTATGTCAAGCGTTTTGATCTCCTAACCAATGTGTGTGAAAGTGTAAGTATGGTGGAAAGGAGATTCTAGCCTATAGGACACGAGCTTGTAGCAATGGGAAAGATTAGCAAGTGTAGAAGTTGCTCAATTGCTTACAAGAAAGGATTGTCAATTGCAAGTATGTATGGTCAAGTATTGCACAAGTGTGTTTTGGGTGTCCTAAGGCATCTCCTATTTATAGGAATGGCCTATGAGTGATTAAGGATGTTCTAGACACTTTCTAGGGGGTTCTTAGTGCTCAACTAGTCGTTAGTTGTCCACTAATTGCTTTAGCAACGACTAGTTTATTAATTCTGAAAAGTGCAGATAGAGACAATCTCGGTCGAGAAGTTTGTCGACCAAGAGTTCGTCGGTCAAAATTTTGTCGACCGAGGGACGGTCTGGAGCAAGTGTATATAATGTTCGATTCCAACTCCCAACTACCTTGTCTTCTGTGTCTAATGGCTATATAACCTATTAGAAGAAATAACCCAGGAGACTCTCAGTCGAGAAGATGTTCAACTGAGTGTGTCTCGGTCGACAAATAGTTCGACCGAGAATGTCTCTGTTTTGGTGGTTCTAGATGAATACTAAGTGTGTGTATGAGTGTGCAGTTGTGACACTATTATAGGGGATGACCTATCTAAGTGTTGTGAGTGTCTAGGGAAGATCTAGATACTTGATTTACATGATATCTAAGTACTTGTACATTATATACTTGTACAAGTTTTTACATTTGATTACAATCATTAAATTAACAAATTGTGAGCATTTACATCTTCTAAAGTTGTGTCATCCACTTAATTTCTTCAATACTCAAGTAGCACGTTAAATCCACAAGAATGAAATGTTTGTCATCATCAAAATAAAGGGATTATAATAATGTCCAATTTAGCCAACAATCTCCCCCTTTTTGATGATGACAAACATTTCCAAAATATAAAATAAGGAAATATATATCATATGAGTTTCATACCTAAAGTTTACCTTTTGTAGCCATTCTCTTGTTTGCAAGTGTGTGCTGGCCGAGAGATTATGAAACTAATTTTATTTTAAATCTTTGATTTTATATTATTTCTCCCCCTTTGTCATTTCAAAAAGATAACCAAGATAATCATTAAGTATGACTTTTATTACACCCCCTTAATTTGATAATTTGATACTCAAAGCAAACCACTTATGTCAAATTTAGCCACAATTTATTTCTCAATCATTTGGAAAGGATGTTAATCCTTGAAATGACACGAGAATCCTTTAAGCTTATAGAGAATTCCATTATATTCATAAATATTGTCGGTTCTAAGATTACTTTAAAGATACTAAGGTCATAACTAGTTTCAAATTTTCTTTATGATGTTTACAAAGTTTTGTGAGCTCCTTCTGAATCTTATAGTCAAGATTGTTTTTGTGAGCTCCCCCTTAATCTTATAATCAAGATAATTTAAGGATTCTAAGGTCACAATAAGCATTAGATCATAATAAGTTAACCTTTTATGAGAGCTATGCACTAAAATCTTGTTTTCAATATACTAAGATTGAGTGCATGGAAATGATTTACAATTAAGCATTTTGTCAAGCTTATTTTAGGTCGACCTTGACTGCGACCTTGGCGCCCCTTGGTCAATTTTGATTTCGACTGAGAGGCAATTTTTTTAGATTTCCAATTTAAACATTCACAAGAATCCACTTGATTGAATATAAAGCCTTTATGTAACAGGTGGATACCAATTTGAGAGAATTTATATCAATTTGAAAGATTATAGCTTAGGATCAAAGTTTGTTTAAAGCTTAATTCATGTAAGCAATATTTGATTTTAAAATGGTGTCTTGCTCTTGATTTGCTTAGAACAGGCTTTAGATAGAATATTGAAATAATTTTATTCTAAGAAAGACCTCTTATTCCACTAATGAAAAACCATTAATGCAAGAAATATATGAAGTTTTCACAATACAACATGGTTCATAATTTTTAGTTTGGCCAAGAAATACTTTTAGGCAAACCATGTATAAGATCATAGCAATTAAAAATGAACTTGCAATCTATGCTATATTTGTATTGAAGCATGTCCGATTGCAGTAAGAGTATATACTTCCAATCATACATCACAAATATAATATCCTTTTTCCATAGGCTAAGCACATGATAATTATTAACTTAATATGTCAAGATGCATTTGTGCCATTGAGTTTTACTTTTATGCAAAATGACATTTTCAATGATAACATCATATTTATATTTAAAGAGCTAAATCACTATGATCATTTTGAAAACAATGTCCATTCATGGTTTGTGTATACAGATCAAAGATTATTTTAGACAATCCAAGTAAAAGATAAAATAGAATGATCATGATAGGACAATAGAAGCATATCCATAATTTTAGTAAAATCAATCTTTTCTTCTTAGATACAATGTAATTATGAAAGGCATAAAGTTTTGATACTCATATGTTCTTCCTTTTAACTATGATTATTCAAATATGTAGTATATAAAGTTCATTACATACTTAAGTTAATTGAAATTGAAGTATCTTTGTTTTTACTGAATAATTCAGTCAGAGTATCCCTCGGTCGACACATTTCTCGACCGACATTGTCTCGGTCGACAACTTTCTCAACTGAGAATGTTACTATTTCTCCAGAAAAATTATAGATTTAAGGCAGCAATCCTATCGATCGATCAATTTCTCGACCGACATTGTCTCGATCGAAGATTTTGTCGACTGAGATTGTTTCTGTACTATTTTTTATATTTATTTCCAAGTAAAACATAGATCACTTTCAATTCAATTATGCAATTTAAAACTCAGTTTAGTTGAAATAAAACATTTAAGTATCAAAGTAACATTTAAGTCAAATCTCAACTAATCATATTCAAATCTCTAGGTTTTAGGAACCCAAACTAAAACAAGTTATTAAAGATATGTCTCTATAGGTTTATTTAAAAATGTGTATTTTCAAGTTAGAAATTTTAATTGCTTGAATCAATTTGTTATCTCATTATGTTTAGTTGAGATAGACATAAATATATACAATTTAGAGTCTTTGGTCATATCTCAACTTAATTTAATTTATTTAGTTTGGGGGTTTTGGAACCCATACCAACTCAACATCCTTTTTCTTGTAAGGACATGAGAAGGAATAATGTCCAAGACGCAAACAATAATGGCAACTAATAGAATCAATCTCATTTCTCTTTTTATGAGTTTGATCTAGTTTGTTCTTGGGTACATATGTATACTTGCCTTTAGGTACATACATAGATTTAGTCTTTGGCACTTGTGTCCTTTCCCGACTAGATTTTTGATAGTATTTTCCTTTAGTCTTGTAACCTAGTCCCCTCCTTCCAATTTAACAATGAGAATCATTTAAAATCTTATCAAGAACATCATTGTTTCTCAAGCTACTAACTTCTTATTGTAACTTAGCAATCTCATTCATTCTCTTTTTGATATCTAACTTTGCTTGATCTAGATTAGATGATAAAGAATCTTTTTCCTTAACAATAGCATCATAATCTAGATGAGTACATAAAATTGGTTGTTTTTGAAGATCATTAATTTGGGCTTACAAGTTTATCTTTTCTAGAGAGAGAAGATTGCAATTTGCCTCTATTGATTTCAGCTTAATATCATGGTCTTTAATAGTTAAGTTTAATGTCTCCTTAAGATCTTCATTTTTAGATGTGAGAGCAGGAACTTTAGCATGTCACTCATCATTTTCTTTATTAGATTTCTTTAATTTCTTCTCGACTCAATATACTTATCATGTATTTCTTGAAGGCTAGCAATTAACTTTTCTTTAGATAAATCAAAAAGGATTACCTCTTATTCTTCTTCACTTGTTGTAGCAATAAGGCATTCTTTATGCACATCTTCCTTCTTTAACCTCCATGGACAGCTAGGTGTTGTGTGTCTTATTACTAACCACCAATTACAGCTTGTTGAAGATTGGTCAAAGCTTCTCCTTTACTTGTAGTTGTAGACACCACCACCCTCCATTCTTCAAGACTCGATTAGAGATCCTTGAAGCCAGCTCTGATACCAAATGAAAAACCACTAGAGGGGGGATGAATATTGTTTTATAAATATTTTAATAATAATTCAACTCAAGCAACCACAATTGAGATAAGAAGAAAGAGACACATGGTTTAGAGTGGTTCCACCCTAGAAAATACTAAGGGAGTCAGTCCACTACCCAATTGTTTCCAATTGGGATTTTGGAAGAACATGTATTTTATTACCACACAAGTATGTTACATAAAATACAACTACCTTCCCAAACCCTTTGGACAACCTTCACCCCGAAGTCATCTCACCATCTTTGAAGCAACCTTCACTTGAAGTAACTTCAAGCTCCCCCTTGAAGTAGCCTTCCTCCTTGAAGTAGCTTCCCGTTGAGACCTTCTAGAAGTAGTCCAAAGTCAACCTTCTCCTCCGAGAAGACCCTTCTCCACCTGAGAAGATAACACCCTCTCCAATCCACAGCCTCCAACCCTAGGAGTAGCAAGGAGAGTACAAGTAATAAAAAGGAACAAGAAGGGAAAATGGAAATTACAATTACCATTGTAACACAAGGCTTGATTTCCTATATCAAGCGTTTTGATCTCCTAACCAATGTGTGTGAAAGTGTAAGTATGGTGGAAAGGAGATTCTAGCCTATAGGACACGAGCTTGTAGTAATGGGAAAGATTAGCAAGTGTAGAAGTTGCTCAATTGCTTACAAGAAAGGATTGTCAATTGCAAGTATGTATGGTCAAGTATTGCACAAGTGTGTTTTGGGTGTCCTAAGGCATCTCCTATTTATAGGAATGGCCTATGAGTGATTAAGGATGTTCTAGACACTTTCTAGGGGGTTCTTAGTTCTCAACTAGTCGTTAGTTGTCCACTAATTGCTTTAGCAACGACTAGTTTATTAATTCTGAAAAGTGCAGATAGAGACAATCTCGGTCGAGAAGTTTGTCGACCAAGAGTTCGTCGGTCAAAGTTTTTGTCGACCGAGGGACGGTCTGGAGCAAGTGTATATAATGTTCGATTCCAACTCCCAACTACCTTGTCTGCTGTGTCTAATGGCTATATAACCTATTAGAAGAAATAACCCAGGAGACTCTCGGTCGAGAAGATGTTCAACTGAGTGTGTCTCGGTCGACAAATAGTTCGACCGAGAATGTCTCTGTTTTGGTGGTTCTAGATGAATACTAAGTGTGTGTATGAGTGTGCAGTTGTGACACTATTATAGGGGATGACCTATCTAAGTGTTGTGAGTGTCTAGGGAAGATCTAGATACTTGATTTACATGATATCTAAGTACTTGTACATTATATACTAGTACAAGTTTTTACATTTGATTACAATCATGAAATTAACATATTGTGAGCATTTAGATCTTCTAAAGTTGTGTCATCCACTTAATTTCTTCAATACTCAAGTAGCACGTTAGGTCCACAAGAATGAAATGTTTGTCATCATCAAAATAAAGGGATTATAATAATGTCCAATTTAGCCAACAATCTCCCCCTTTTTGATGATGACAAACATTTCCAAAATATAAAATAAGGAAATATAAATCATATGAGTTTCATACCTAAAGTTTACCTTTTGTAGCCATTCTCTTGTTTGCAAGTGTGTGCTGGCCGAGAGATTATGAAACTGATTTTATTTTATATTTTTTTATTTTATATTATTTCTCCCCCTTTGTCATTTCAAAAAGATAACCAAGATAATCAATAAGTATGACTTTTATTACACCCCCTTATTTTGATAATTTGATACTCAAAGCAAACCACTTATGTCAAATTTAGCCACAATTTATTTCTCAATCATTTGGAAAGGATGTTAATCCTTGAAATGACACGAGAATCCTTTAAGCTTATAGAGAATTCCATTATATTCATAAATATTGTCGGTTCTAAGATTACTTTAAAGATACTAAGGTCATAACTAGTTTCAAATTTTCTTTATGATGTTTACAAAGTTTTGTGAGCTCCTTCTGAATCTTATAGTCAAGATTGTTTTTGTGAGCTCCCCCTTAATCTTATAATCAAGATAATTTAAGGATTCTAAGGTCACAATAAGCATTAGATCATAATAAGTTAACCTTTTATGAGAGCTATGCACTAAAATCTTGTTTTCAATATACTAAGATTGAGTGCATGGAAATGATTTACAATTAAGCATTTTGTCAAGCTTATTTTAGGTCGACCTTGATTGCGACCTTGGCGCCCCTTGGTCAATTTTGATTTCGACTGAGAGGCAATTTTTTTAGATTTCCAATTTAAACATTCACAAGAATCCACTTGATTGAATATAAAGCCTTTATGTAACAGGTGGATACCAATTTGAGAGAATTTATATCAATTTGAAAGATTATAGATTAGGATCAAAGTTTGTTTAAAGCTTAATTCATGTAAGCAATATTTGATTTTAAAATGGTGTCTTGATCTTGATTTGCTTAGAACAGGCTTTAGATAGAATATTGAAATAATTTTATTCTAAGAAAGACCTCTTATTCCACTAATGAAAAACCATTAATGCAAGAAATATATGAAGTTTTCACAATACAACATGGTTCATAATTTTTAGTTTGGCCAAGAAATACTTTTAGGCAAACCATGTATAAGATCATAGCAATTAAAAATGAACTTGCAATCTATGCTATATTTGTATTGAAGCATGTCTGATTGCAGTAAGAGTATATACTTCCAATCATACGTCACAAATATAATATCCTTTTTCCATAAGCTAAGGACCGGATAATTATTAACTTAATATGTCAAGATGCATTTGTGCCATTGAGTTTTACTTTTATGCAAAATGACATTTTCAATGATAACATCATCTTTATATTTAAAGAGCTAAATCACTATGATCATTTTGAAAACAATGTCCATTCATGGTTTGTGTATACAGATCAAAGATTATTTTAGACAATCCAAGTAAAATATGAAACACAATGATCATGATAGGACAATAGAAGCATATCCATAATTTTAGTAAAATCAATCTTTTCTTCTTAGATACAATGTAATAATAAAAGGCATAAAGTTTTGATACTCATATGTTCTTCCTTTTAACTATGATCATTCAAATATGTAGTATATAAAGTTCATTACATACTTAAGTTAATTGAAATTGAAGTATCTTTGTTTTTACTGAATATTTCAGTCAGAGTATCCCTCGGTCGACACATTTCTCGACCGACATTGTCTCGGTCGACAACTTTCTCAACTGAGAATGTTACTATTTCTCCAGAAAAATTATAGATTTAAGGCAGCAATCCTATCGATCGATCAATTTCTCGACCGACATTGTCTCGATCGAAGATTTTGTCGACCGAGATTGTTTCTGTACTATTTTTAATATTTATTTCCAAGCAAAACATAGATCACTTTCAATTCAATTATGCAATTTAAAACTCAGTTTAGTTGAAATAAAACATTTAAGTATCAAAGTAACATTTAAGTCAAATCTCAACTAATCATATTCAAATCTCTAGGTTTTAGGAACCCAAACTAAAACAAGTTATTAAAGATATGTCTCTGTAGGTTTATTTAAAAATGTGTATTTTCAAGTTAGAAATTTTAATTGCTTGAATCAATTTGTTATCTCATTATGTTTAGTTGAGATAGACATAAATATATACAATTTAGAGTCTTTGGTCATATCTCAACTTAATTTAATTTATTTAGTTTGGGGGTTTTGGAACCCATACCAACTCAACATCCTTTTTCTTGTAAGGACATGAGAAGGAATAATGTCCAAGACGCAAACAATAATGGCAACTAATAGAATCAATCTCATTTCTCTTTTTATGAGTTTGATCTAGTTTGTTCTTGGGTACATATGTATACTTTCCTTTAGGTACATACATAGATTTAGTCTTTGGCACTTGTGTCCTTTCCCGACTAGGTTTTTGATAGTATTTTCCTTTAGGCTTGTAACCTAGTCCCCTCCTTCCAATTCAACAATGAGAATCATTTAAAATCTTATCAAGAACATCATTGTTTCTCAAGCTACTAACTTCTTGTTGTAACTTAGCAATCTCATTCATTCTCTTTTTGATATCTAACTTTGCTTGATCTAGATTAGATGATAAAGAATCTTTTTCCTTAACAATAGCATCATAATCTAGATGAGTACATAAAATTGGTTGTTTTTGAAGATCATTAATTTGGGCTTACAAGTTTATCTTTTCTAGAGAGAGAAGATTGCAATTTGCCTCTATTGATTTCAGCTTAATATCATGGTCTTTAATAGTTAAGTTTAATGTCTCCTTAAGATCTTCATTTTTAGATGTGAGAGCAGGAACTTTAGCATGTCACTCATCATTTTCTTTATTATATTTCTTTAATTTCTTCTTGACTCAATATACTTATCATGTATTTCTTGAAGGCTAGCAATTAACTTTTCTTTAGATAAATCAAAAAGGATTACCTCTTATTCTTCTTCACTTGTTGTAGCAATAAGGCATTCTTTATGCACATCTTCCTTCTTTAACCTCCATGACAGCTAGGTGTTGTGTGTCTTATTCCTAACCACCAATTACAGCTTGTTGAAGATTTGTCAAAGATTCTCCTTTACTTGTAGTTGTAGACACCACCACCCTCCATTCTTCAAGACTCGATTAGAGATCCTTGAAGCCAGCTCTGATACCAAATGAAAAACCACTAGAGGGGGGATGAATATTGTTTTATATATATTTTAATAATAATTCAACTCAAGCAACCACAATTGAGATAAGAAGAAAGAGACACATGGTTTAGAGTGGTTCCACCCTAGAAAATACTAAGGGAGTCAGTCCACTACCCAATTGTTTCCAATTGGGATTTTGGAAGAACATGTATTTTATTACCACACAAGTATGTTACATAAAATACAACTACCTTCCCAAACCCTTTGGACAACCTTCACCCCGAAGTCATCTCACCATCTTTGAAGCAGCCTTCACTTGATGTAACTTCAAGCTCCCCCTTGAAGTAGCCTTCCTCCTTGAAGTAGCTTCCCGTTGAGACCTTCTAGAAGTAGTCCAAAGTCCACCTTCTCCTCTGAGAAAATCCTTCTCCACCTGAGAAGATAACACCCTCTCCAATACACAGCCTCCAACACTAGGAGTAGCAAGGAGAGTACAAGTAATAAAAAGGAACGAGAAGGGAAAATGGAAATTACAATTACCATTATAGCACAAGGCTTGATTTCCTATGTCAAGCGTTTTGATCTCCTAACCAATGTGTGTGAAAGTGTAAGTATGGTGGAAAGGAGATTCTAGCCTATAGGACACGAGCTTGTAGCAATGGGAAATATTAGCAAGTGTAGAAGTTGCTCAATTGCTTACAAGAAAGGATTGTCAATTGCAAGTATGTATGGTCAAGTATTGCACAAGTGTGTTTTGGGTGTCCTAAGGCATCTCCTATTTATAGGAATGGCCTATGAGTGATTAAGGATGTTCTAGACACTTTCTAGGGGGTTCTTAGTGCTCAACTAGTCGTTAGTTGTCCACTAATTGCTTTAGCAACGACTAGTTTATTAATTCTGAAAAGTGCAGATAGAGACAATCTCGGTCGAGAAGTTTGTCGACCAAGAGTTCGTCGGTCAAAATTTTGTCGACCGAGGGACGGTCTGGAGCAAGTGTATATAATGTTCGATTCCAACTCCCAACTACCTTGTCTTCTGTGTCTAATGGCTATATAACCTATTAGAAGAAATAACCCAGGAGACTCTCAGTCGAGAAGATGTTCAACTGAGTGTGTCTCGGTCGACAAATAGTTCGACCGAGAATGTCTCTGTTTTGGTGGTTCTAGATGAATACTAAGTGTGTGTATGAGTGTGCAGTTGTGACACTATTATAGGGGATGACCTATCTAAGTGTTGTGAGTGTCTAGGGAAGATCTAGATACTTGATTTACATGATATCTAAGTACTTGTACATTATATACTTGTACAAGTTTTTACATTTGATTACAATCATTAAATTAACAAATTGTGAGCATTTACATCTTCTAAAGTTGTGTCATCCACTTAATTTCTTCAATACTCAAGTAGCACGTTAAATCCACAAGAATGAAATGTTTGTCATCATCAAAATAAAGGGATTATAATAATGTCCAATTTAGCCAACAATCTCCCCCTTTTTGATGATGACAAACATTTCCAAAATATAAAATAAGGAAATATATATCATATGAGTTTCATACCTAAAGTTTACCTTTTGTAGCCATTCTCTTGTTTGCAAGTGTGTGCTGGCTGAGAGATTATGAAACTAATTTTATTTTAAATCTTTGATTTTATATTATTTCTCCCCCTTTGTCATTTCAAAAAGATAACCAAGATAATCATTAAGTATGACTTTTATTACACCCCCTTAATTTGATAATTTGATACTCAAAGCAAACCACTTATGTCAAATTTAGCCACAATTTATTTCTCAATCATTTGGAAAGGATGTTAATCCTTGAAATGACACGAGAATCCTTTAAGCTTATAGAGAATTCCATTATATTCATAAATATTGTCGGTTCTAAGATTACTTTAAAGATACTAAGGTCATAACTAGTTTCAAATTTTCTTTATGATGTTTACAAAGTTTTGTGAGCTCCTTCTGAATCTTATAGTCAAGATTGTTTTTGTGAGCTCCCCCTTAATCTTATAATCAAGATAATTTAAGGATTCTAAGGTCACAATAAGCATTAGATCATAATAAGTTAACCTTTTATGAGAGCTATGCACTAAAATCTTGTTTTCAATATACTAAGATTGAGTGCATGGAAATGATTTACAATTAAGCATTTTGTCAAGCTTATTTTAGGTCGACCTTGACTGCGACGTTGGCGCCCCTTGGTCAATTTTGATTTCGACTGAGAGGCAATTTTTTTAGATTTCCAATTTAAACATTCACAAGAATCCACTTGATTGAATATAAAGCCTTTATGTAACAGGTGGATACCAATTTGAGAGAATTTATATCAATTTGAAAGATTATAGCTTAGGATCAAAGTTTGTTTAAAGCTTAATTCATGTAAGCAATATTTGATTTTAAAATGGTGTCTTGCTCTTGATTTGCTTAGAACAGGCTTTAGATAGAATATTGAAATAATTTTATTCTAAGAAAGACCTCTTATTCCACTAATGAAAAACCATTAATGCAAGAAATATATGAAGTTTTCACAATACAACATGGTTCATAATTTTTAGTTTGGCCAAGAAATACTTTTAGGCAAACCATGTATAAGATCATAGCAATTAAAAATGAACTTGCAATCTATGCTATATTTGTATTGAAGCATGTCTGATTGCAGTAAGAGTATATACTTCCAATCATACATCACAAATATAATATCCTTTTTCCATAGGCTAAGCACATGATAATTATTAACTTAATATGTCAAGATGCATTTGTGCCATTGAGTTTTACTTTTATGCAAAATGACATTTTCAATGATAACATCATATTTATATTTAAAGAGCTAAATCACTATGATCATTTTGAAAACAATGTCCATTCATGGTTTGTGTATACAGATCAAAGATTATTTTAGACAATCCAAGTAAAAGATGAAATAGAATGATCATGATAGGACAATAGAAGCATATCCATAATTTTAGTAAAATCAATCTTTTCTTCTTAGATACAATGTAATTATGAAAGGCATAAAGTTTTGATACTCATATGTTCTTCCTTTTAACTATGATTATTCAAATATGTAGTATATAAAGTTCATTACATACTTAAGTTAATTGAAATTGAAGTATCTTTGTTTTTACTGAATAATTCAGTCAGAGTATCCCTCGGTCGACACATTTCTCGACCGACATTGTCTCGGTCGACAACTTTCTCAACTGAGAATGTTACTATTTCTCCAGAAAAATTATAGATTTAAGGCAGCAATCCTATCGATCGATCAATTTCTCGACCGACATTGTCTCGATCGAAGATTTTGTCGACTGAGATTGTTTCTGTACTATTTTTTATATTTATTTCCAAGTAAAACATAGATCACTTTCAATTCAATTATGCAATTTAAAACTCAGTTTAGTTGAAATAAAACATTTAAGTATCAAAGTAACATTTAAGTCAAATCTCAACTAATCATATTCAAATCTCTAGGTTTTAGGAACCCAAACTAAAACAAGTTATTAAAGATATGTCTCTATAGGTTTATTTAAAAATGTGTATTTTCAAGTTAGAAATTTTAATTGCTTGAATCAATTTGTTATCTCATTATGTTTAGTTGAGATAGACATAAATATATACAATTTAGAGTCTTTGGTCATATCTCAACTTAATTTAATTTATTTAGTTTGGGGGTTTTGGAACCCATACCAACACAACATCCTTTTTCTTGTAAGGACATGAGAAGGAATAATGTCCAAGACGCAAACAATAATGGCAACTAATAGAATCAATCTCATTTCTCTTTTTATGAGTTTGATCTAGTTTGTTCTTGGGTACATATGTATACTTGCCTTTAGGTACATACATAGATTTAGTCTTTGGCACTTGTGTCCTTTCCCGACTAGATTTTTGATAGTATTTTCCTTTAGTCTTGTAACCTAGTCCCCTCCTTCCAATTTAACAATGAGAATCATTTAAAATCTTATCAAGAACATCATTGTTTCTCAAGCTACTAACTTCTTATTGTAACTTAGCAATCTCATTCATTCTCTTTTTGATATCTAACTTTGCTTGATCTAGATTAGATGATAAAGAATCTTTTTCCTTAACAATAGCATCATAATCTAGATGAGTACATAAAATTGGTTGTTTTTGAAGATCATTAATTTGGGCTTACAAGTTTATCTTTTCTAGAGAGAGAAGATTGCAATTTGCCTCTATTGATTTCAGCTTAATATCATGGTCTTTAATAGTTAAGTTTAATGTCTCCTTAAGATCTTCATTTTTAGATGTGAGAGCAGGAACTTTAGCATGTCACTCATCATTTTCTTTATTAGATTTCTTTAATTTCTTCTCGACTCAATATACTTATCATGTATTTCTTGAAGGCTAGCAATTAACTTTTCTTTAGATAAATCAAAAAGGATTACCTCTTATTCTTCTTCACTTGTTGTAGCAATAAGGCATTCTTTATGCACATCTTCCTTCTTTAACCTCCATGGACAGCTAGGTGTTGTGTGTCTTATTACTAACCACCAATTACAGCTTGTTGAAGATTGGTCAAAGCTTCTCCTTTACTTGTAGTTGTAGACACCACCACCCTCCATTCTTCAAGACTCGATTAGAGATCCTTGAAGCCAGCTCTAATACCAAATGAAAAACCACTAGAGGGGGGATGAATATTGTTTTATAAATATTTTAATAATAATTCAACTCAAGCAACCACAATTGAGATAAGAAGAAAGAGACACATGGTTTAGAGTGGTTCCACCCTAGAAAATACTAAGGGAGTCAGTCCACTACCCAATTGTTTCCAATTGGGATTTTGGAAGAACATGTATTTTATTACCACACAAGTATGTTACATAAAATACAACTACCTTCCCAAACCCTTTGGACAACCTTCACCCCGAAGTCATCTCACCATCTTTGAAGCAACCTTCACTTGAAGTAACTTCAAGCTCCCCCTTGAAGTAGCCTTCCTCCTTGAAGTAGCTTCCCGTTGAGACCTTCTAGAAGTAGTCCAAAGTCAACCTTCTCCTCCGAGAAGACCCTTCTCCACCTGAGAAGATAACACCCTCTCCAATCCACAGCCTCCAACCCTAGGAGTAGCAAGGAGAGTACAAGTAATAAAAAGGAACAAGAAGGGAAAATGGAAATTACAATTACCATTGTAACACAAGGCTTGATTTCCTATATCAAGCGTTTTGATCTCCTAACCAATGTGTGTGAAAGTGTAAGTATGGTGGAAAGGAGATTCTAGCTTATAGGACACGAGCTTGTAGTAATGGGAAAGATTAGCAAGTGTAGAAGTTGCTCAATTGCTTACAAGAAAGGATTGTCAATTGCAAGTATGTATGGTCAAGTATTGCACAAGTGTGTTTTGGGTGTCCTAAGGCATCTCCTATTTATAGGAATGGCCTATGAGTGATTAAGGATGTTCTAGACACTTTCTAGGGGGTTCTTAGTTCTCAACTAGTCGTTAGTTGTCCACTAATTGCTTTAGCAACGACTAGTTTATTAATTCTGAAAAGTGCAGATAGAGACAATCTCGGTCGAGAAGTTTGTCGACCAAGAGTTCGTCGGTCAAAGTTTTTGTCGACCGAGGGACGGTCTGCAGCAAGTGTATATAATGTTCGATTCCAACTCCCAACTACCTTGTCTGCTGTGTCTAATGGCTATATAACCTATTAGAAGAAATAACCCAGGAGACTCTCGGTCGAGAAGATGTTCAACTGAGTGTGTCTCGGTCGACAAATAGTTCGACCGAGAATGTCTCTGTTTTGGTGGTTCTAGATGAATACTAAGTGTGTGTATGAGTGTGCAGTTGTGACACTATTATAGGGGATGACCTATCTAAGTGTTGTGAGTGTCTAGGGAAGATCTAGATACTTGATTTACATGATATCTAAGTACTTGTACATTATATACTAGTACAAGTTTTTACATTTGATTACAATCATGAAATTAACATATTGTGAGCATTTAGATCTTCTAAAGTTGTGTCATCCACTTAATTTCTTCAATACTCAAGTAGCACGTTAGGTCCACAAGAATGAAATGTTTGTCATCATCAAAATAAAGGGATTATAATAATGTCCAATTTAGCCAACAATCTCCCCCTTTTTGATGATGACAAACATTTCCAAAATATAAAATAAGGAAATATAAATCATATGAGTTTCATACCTAAAGTTTACCTTTTGTAGCCATTCTCTTGTTTGCAAGTGTGTGCTGGCCGAGAGATTATGAAACTGATTTTATTTTATATTTTTTTATTTTATATTATTTCTCCCCCTTTGTCATTTCAAAAAGATAACCAAGATAATCAATAAGTATGACTTTTATTACACCCCCTTATTTTGATAATTTGATACTCAAAGCAAACCACTTATGTCAAATTTAGCCACAATTTATTTCTCAATCATTTGGAAAGGATGTTAATCCTTGAAATGACACGAGAATCCTTTAAGCTTATAGAGAATTCCATTATATTCATAAATATTTTCGGTTCTAAGATTACTTTAAAGATACTAAGGTCATAACTAGTTTCAAATTTTCTTTATGATGTTTACAAAGTTTTGTGAGCTCCTTCTGAATCTTATAGTCAAGATTGTTTTTGTGAGCTCCCCCTTAATCTTATAATCAAGATAATTTAAGGATTCTAAGGTCACAATAAGCATTAGATCATAATAAGTTAACCTTTTATGAGAGCTATGCACTAAAATCTTGTTTTCAATATACTAAGATTGAGTGCATGGAAATGATTTACAATTAAGCATTTTGTCAAGCTTATTTTAGGTCGACCTTGACTGCGACCTTGGCGCCCCTTGGTCAATTTTGATTTCGACTGAGAGGCAATTTTTTTAGATTTCCAATTTAAACATTCACAAGAATCCACTTGATTGAATATAAAGCCTTTATGTAACATGTGGATACCAATTTGAGAGAATTTATATCAATTTGAAAGATTATAGCTTAGGATCAAAGTTTGTTTAAAGCTTAATTCATGTAAGCAATATTTGATTTTAAAATGGTGTCTTGCTCTTGATTTGCTTAGAACAGGTTTTAGATAGAATATTGAAATAATTTTATTCTAAGAAAGACCTCTTATTCCACTAATGAAAAACCATTAATGCAAGAAATATATGAAGTTTTCACAATACAACATGGTTCATAATTTTTAGTTTGGCCAAGAAATACTTTTAGGCAAACCATGTATAAGATCATAGCAATTAAAAATGAACTTGCAATCTATGCTATATTTGTATTGAAGCATGTCCGATTGCAGTAAAAGTATATACTTCCAATCATACATCACAAATATAATATCCTTTTTCCATAGGCTAAGCACATGATAATTATTAACTTAATATGTCAAGATGCATTTGTGCCATTGAGTTTTACTTTTATGCAAAATGACATTTTCAATGATAACATCATCTTTATATTTAAAGAGCTAAATCACTATGATCATTTTGAAAACAATGTCCATTCATGGTTTGTGTATACAGATCAAAGATTATTTTAGACAATCCAAGTAAAAGATGAAACACAATGATCATGATAGGACAATAGAAGCATATCCATAATTTTAGTAAAATCAATCTTTTCTTCTTAGATACAATGTAATTATGAAAGGCATAAAGTTTTGATACTCATATGTTCTTCCTTTTAACTATGATCATTCAAATATGTAGTATATAAAGTTCATTACATACTTAAGTTAATTGAAATTGAAGTATCTTTGTTTTTACTGAATAATTCAGTCAGAGTATCCCTCGGTCGACACATTTCTCGACCGACATTGTCTCGGTCGACAACTTTCTCAACTGAGAATGTTACTATTTCTCCAGAAAAATTATAGATTTAAGGCAGCAATCCTATCGATCGATCAATTTCTCGACCGACATTGTCTCGATCGAAGATTTTGTCGACCGAGATTGTTTCTGTACTATTTTTAATATTTATTTCCAAGTAAAACATAGATCACTTTCAATTCAATTATGCAATTTAAAACTCAGTTTAGTTGAAATAAAACATTTAAGTATCAAAGTAACATTTAAGTCAAATCTCAACTAATCATATTCAAATCTCTAGGTTTTAGGAACCCAAACTAAAACAAGTTATTAAAGATATGTCTCTGTAGGTTTATTTAAAAATGTGTATTTTCAAGTTAGATATATTATTTGCTTGAATCAATTTGTTATCTCATTATGTTTAGTTGAGATAGACATAAATATATACAATTTAGAGTCTTTGGTCATATCTCAACTTAATTTAATTTATTTAGTTTGGGGGTTTTGGAACCCATACCAACACAACATCCTTTTTCTTGTAAGGACATGAGAAGGAATAATGTCCAAGATGCAAACAATAATGGCAACTAATAGAATCAATCTCATTTCTCTTTTTATGAGTTTGATCTAGTTTGTTCTTGGGTACATATGTATACTTGCCTTTAGGTACATACATAGATTTAGTCTTTGGCACTTGTGTCCTTTCCCGACTAGATTTTTGATAGTATTTTCCTTTAGGCTTGTAACCTAGTCCCCTCCTTTCAATTTAACAATGAGAATCATTTAAAATCTTATCAAGAACATCATTGCTTCTCAAGCTACTAACTTCTTATTGTAACTTAGCAATCTCCTTCATTCTCTTTTTGATATCTAACTTTGCTTGATCTATATTAGATGATAAAGAATCTTTTTCCTTAACAATAGCATCATAATCTAGATGAGTACATAAAATTGGTTGTTTTTGAAGATCATTAATTTGGGCTTACAAGTTTATCTTTTCTAGAGAGAGAAGATTGCAATTTCCCTCTATTGATTTCAGCTTAATATCATGGTCTTTAATAGTTTAGTTTAATGTCTCCTTAAGATCTTCATTTTTAGATGTGAGAGAAGGAACTTTAGCATGTCACTCATCATTTTCTTTATTAGATTTCTTTAATTTCTTCTTGACTCAATATACTTATCATGTATTTCTTAAAGGCTAGCAATTAACTTTTCTTTAGATAAATAAAAAAGGATTACCTCTTATTCTTCTTCACTTGTTGTAGCAATAAGGCATTCTTTATGCACATCTTCCTTCTTTAACCTCCATGGACAGCTAGGTGTTGTGTGTCTTATTCCTAACCACCAATTACAGCTTGTTGAAGATTGGTCAAAGCTTCTCCTTTACTTGTAGGGTTAGACACCACCACCCTCCATTCTTCAAGACTCGATTAGAGATCCTTGAAGCCAGCTCTGATACCAAATGAAAAACCACTAGAGGGGGGATGAATATGGTTTTATAAATATTTTAATAATAATTCAACTCAAGCAACCACAATTGAGATAAGAAGAAAGAGACACATGGTTTAGAGTGGTTCCACCCTAGAAAATACTAAGGGAGTCAGTCCACTACCCAATTATTTCCAATTGGGATTTTGGAAGAACATGTATTTTATTACCACACAAGTATGTTACATAAAATACAACTACCTTCCCAAACCCTTTGGACAACCTTCACCCCGAAGTCATCTCACCATCTTTGAAGTAGCCTTCACTTGAAGTAACTTCAAGCTCCCCCTTGAAGTAGCCTTCCTCCTTGAAGTAGCTTCCCGTTGAGACCTTCTAGAAGTAGTCCAAAGTCCACCTTCTCCTCCGAGAAGACCCTTCTCCACCTGAGAAGATAACACCCTCTCCAATCCGCAGCCTCCAACCCTAGGAGTAGCAAGGAGAGTACAAGTAATAAAAAGGAACAAGAAGGGAAAATGGAAATTACAATTACCATTGTAGCACAAGGCTTGATTTCCTATATCAAGCGTTTTGATCTCCTAACTAATGTGTGTGAAAGTGTAAGTATGGTGGAAAGGAGATTCTAGCCTATAGGACACGAGCTTGTAGCAATGGGAAAGATTAGCAAGTGTAGAAGTTGCTCAATTGCTTACAAGAAAGGATTGTCAATTGCAAGTATGTATGGTCAAGTATTGCACAAGTGTGTTTTGGGTATCCTAAGGCATGTCCTATTTATAGGAATGGCCTATGAGTTCTTAAGGACATTCTAGAAACTTTCTAGGGGGTTCTTAGTGCCCAACTAGCCATTAGTTATCCACTAATTGCATTAGCAAAAACTTGTTTATTAATTCTGAAAAGTGCAGACAGAGACAATCTCGGTCGAGAAGATTGTCGACCAAAAGTCTGTCGGTCGAAGTTTTTGTCGACCGAGGGATGGTCTGGAGTAAGTGTATATAACATTCGATTCCAACTCCCAACTACCTTGTTTGCTATGTCTAACTGCTATAGAACCTATTAGAAGAAATAACCCGAGAGACTCTCGATCAAGAAGATGTTCGACCGAGTGTGTCTCGGTCGACAAATAGTTCGATCGAGAATGTCTCTATTTTGGTGGTTCTAGATGAATACTAAGTGTGTGTATGAGTGTGCAGTTGTGACACTATTATAGGGGATGACCTATCTAAGTGTTGTGAGTGGCTAGGGAAGATCTAGACGAATTATTTACATGATATCTAAGTACTTGTACATTTTATACTTGTACAAGTTTTTACATTTGATTACAATCATGAAATTAACACATTGTGAGCATTTAGATCTTTCAAAGTTGTGTCATCCACTTAATTCCTACAATACTCAAGTAGCAGGTTAGATCCACAAGAATGAAATGTTTGTCATCATCAAAACAAAGGGATTATAATAATGTCCAATTTATCTAATAGATATATCCTCAACTTCCACCCCACATATTCAACTATATGATCTCTGAGTTTCCTGCAAGAATTACTTGTTTCACCATCCAGCAAGTACTGATGTTGAAGATGGATCTATGTCTTAGGGTAACCTACATTATTAGGGTTTCACTTGATTAATTATTTCCAATTGGGTGTCTTTTAGTGCATCAATCAAGTTACAACGTACAAACTCAAATCAAATACTAAAATGATAAGGGTAGGTTGCAACATCAGAAGATATAAAATGTATAACGTATAAACTTGTCAGATCATCACATGATACTACTGCCATACAAGGTCATAATCATTATCACATAATCCTGGGATAGCCATCCCTCATCACATCACTAGAGGATATCACCTCACATTAGGCATTAAGCCTCTTCCATGTCATAAGACCCACTCACATATTTTCTGCCTAACATCCTTAACCATCATGCCTCATAAAGGCTCATAATCATCACCATGTATCATATAAAAGATACCATAGTGGTCAAAAGATATGATGTGTATTCACCTATAACATTAGGGTTACACAAGTAGGAGAGAGAAAACATCACTACAAGCTAATCCCTTCAAGCAAGATAAGTAATTACATCATGTGCTCAAATTAGGGTTAGGATTTCCATAGATACTTGATTAGGGTTTCCATCACAACACTCAACATCAAACCCTACTTACATAAATTCCCACACTCTGGGAGCACATTAGGGTTGGGCATTATTATTATTATGATAAACCAATCATTCCTAACAACACTATATATCAACCAAACACCATAGCGACCACATGATTGACATGTGTAGCGACCACATTACTCAACATGCATAATGACCACATGACTCAACATGTGTAGCATCCTCCAAAAATCAAAGTGTAGTGACCAACCAAACAGATACAAGTATAGTGACCAAACCAAACTGATCTAGGTGTAGTGACCAAATCATTCAAGCAAACATAGAGACCACCCTGACTAGGTTTAGGGTTTGTTGTGGTCCAACTAGTGTAGTGACCTTATCAACATCAAATCAAGGTTGTGTCAACCCAACCAGACCATCATGGGTAGCGACTAACACAAACCTCATATGTAGCGACCAAACAACAACTCAGGTAGAAACCATAGTGTCTTAGGGTTAGGATTATGGTGACCAAACCAGAACCCTAGTAAACCATAGCATGGTCAACCACAACCCCAAGAACCAAGGAAACATATCCACAGAATCATATGCTTAACACCAAGAAGCTTAACCTCCACCAAGATGAAACCTCATGAAGGATGAGCATCAAAACCCTTAAAATGATCATCACCAAAATAAAAAAGGAAACCATGCTAAGAGAGAGAAAACCAACGTCCAACACATGTACACAGGAACCAAAACCTACATCTAACACATGATGGACAAAACATAAACATGGTGATAAAACCAATGATAAAGATACATGCAAGAAACAACAACTCCTCCATCACTTATATTTTGGGTACATGACTTACAGTTAAGATAAAGAGCAATCTATACAAGAATACTTCAAAATCTTGAACCCTAAAATAAGATAACACAATCTAGCCAATTATGATCATATCTTAAAGATTAATCTGTAACATGCAAGCAACATAAAGGTGCAAGACTAGAAGAGGGGAATGTTATATAACCTACCCTCAGGTGAAGATCAACTCCAAAGCCTTGAGCTCTAAGAGAGAAGGAAACATCAAGCTTAGATTACTCCAAATGCAAGAAACATCACCTCAAGAGTAGAAGAACCCACCAAGATCAAAGGAAGCTCAAAAGAGAGAGTGTAAGAACCCTAACCTAAAAAGTAAAGGAGAAAGAGGATAGCTTCATCTCCCTCAGGTAATACCTTAATAAAACCATAGTCCCAGCCTCTATGGAGAGAAGGTCCTCAAGATAGCTACCATGGTAACCCATAGTCCAACGACCAAGAGAACAAGGAAAGAGATAGGGTTTCAAGAAAAATGAGATCAAACAGATATATCAACTTACCTAGATAAATCAAATATCACCAAGGAACACCACAAGGGAGATGATGAAGCCCTAGATTACCACATGCAGGAGGATAATGACCACCTTCTCCAAGAACAACACCTTGACTTGCACTACCAAGCTCAAGGTCAAACACTAGCAAGAAGAGAGAATGAAGAGAGAAAAAAGGGTTACTTGCATGTGAAAGAAGGGATAAAAATACCCAAGGGTAGGAGAGATATGAAGGGCTATGAGGTTTCAAGATTTTAGAACCTCTCATGACACATGTCCTTCAAAATCACGACCATCCAGTCACTCTAAACATGCATGCATTAAAGGGTGATAAAAACAAGGTAGTGTAGTGACCACTTAGGATTGCTACACCCTAAGGTCGAAACAAAAGCCAAGGGTAGACATAGTAGCAATCACTACACTATGTCACCCAAACATTAGGTCTCTACAAAGGCCACACCAACATGGTTGAGACTAACAACCCAAGCATCCATGCAAACCATGCAAACCCTAGCATCAACTCATGATGCCACTTCATTAACCAAGGTCTAGCAAGACATTCCTAAGCATAATTCTCTATCTAATGATTCCAAGGCACATCCAACATGTGACAATTTCAAGATAAACCCTCGACATGGGTAAATTGCAACTTGGTCCAAAACAAGCATACACATAGCACAACTAGCTCAAACATTATCCAAACTGGACCAATCTAAAAACATAAGCATGTCACATGTTATTAAGGTTCATCACAAGATTAGACTAAGGTTTAAACATCTTATTAAGCCAAACAAGAAAGATCAATCACTAAGCTAGCTCAGGGGTCTTACACCATCCATGGTCGATTAATAGTTTAGGGTAATTCACTAGCATCGATCTTGTTGTTTTGGTTTAACAATCTATATGAATGTGTATGGTTTGCATGTTATATCCCCCAACATAGGTTCTAGTCACATTACCCTCAAATAACCCAAACTCTCCAATTTTACTAAAACCCTAATTCCCTTCTTTCTTAAACAATCTTACTTTCTTAATTAGGTCATTGCCTTGTTCGTGCTAGTTTAACTTACCTAGGATGTTAATGCTATGTTGTTGTTAGTTGTGTTTGCTCTTACTTATCTCTTGCTAGTTTAGGTTCTTAATTGCCTTTTTACCTAATTTCCTAAGTTAGTGATCTACCTTTCCTAGTTTGGCCAATTGATTTCTTTAGGTTGTTAAGTAGGATTGTTTTTCTAGTATAGTGTGAAGTTAGCTATTTTCTTCATACCTTAATCTAAATTGTTTTATTCTTTCTTATCTTAACTTCCTTGCTATTTATAAATTAATTTTCTAGGGTTAAAGTAGGTTTAGTTATTGCTTTTTATTTTAGTTACTTGCTCAACCAACCTTAGTGTAATTGACCAAACCAAGGTAAAACCCTTCAACCTAGACTCTACACTATGAACCTCACTTAAGATAACTAAGATCTAACACCCCCTCTCTCCCTTGAGTTTTACACCTAACTTTCGTACTCCTATACTATGATATGAATCTCAAAAACTTGTGGATGGTATTCTTTGTGTCTTTGAGTATGTCGACTAGTGTTATTAATTTGTTCTCCCACGTGTGTATGTCTTACATGTGTACTAATAACCAGTTCCAAATTAATTTCTCAAATAACATTGTAATATTTTCCTCTGTATTATACAACAACGAATAAATTGGATAATAATATATACTATGGAAATTTACTAATATATGCAAATCACTTGTGGTCTATGTATGAAAATATAAGTATATTGTTTAATTGTATTAAAATTTCAAATGTAAAAGCTCGTGAATATGTTAGTATTTGAGTGACAATGCCCACCAATTTCATGAAATGGTTACTTTCTTTAGCAGATATGGACTATATGTGATTGTGTACCATATTTTTATCATGGAAGAAGTTGTGCATCACAACATGATGATCCTTGGTGAGATTTCTAGAAAATTCATATGAAAAGTTAGGTAGACCATTTCTATCATGTCTTCCGTTGGTGTCTAGATACTTGTTGTGCTTATTATTAGGATCATGTATTCAAATTTGGTTAAATTAAAGAGACTTGAATTGATTTTTTAGTTAGTTGTTAGGATGGAGAAGGTTGTTGGAAAACTATAATGTAAGTTTGACTCATATGTAATTCATGCTATCTCACTCTAAAATATTATCTTTCGCCTTTTAAAATTTTCAATACCCTGAGTTTTTTATAGGAGGAGTAAGATATTTTCTAATATTATG
Source organism: Alisma plantago-aquatica (assembly GCA_963693085.1). NCBI lineage: Eukaryota > Viridiplantae > Streptophyta > Magnoliopsida > Alismatales > Alismataceae > Alisma > Alisma plantago-aquatica. Next base: position 1,640,173,687 of record OY856409.1, read on the forward strand.
CATTTTCTAATGGTCTATTGGTTCTACTATTGAAATTTTTTTGACTGACACATTGACCATCATTGAACAATATAAATGAAAATTATATAGTTTCTAATGAGGTCATAGCTTGGGTGGTAAAATCACTGGCTTCTGATGAAGGGAATCAAGTTCAAAAACTTGGTTGTATGCCTCTAAAATAAAGTATCCCATCATGTAGGCTAGACACTATGATTTAAATGCCCCTCCAATGTGTGCACAGCCAGGAGAGGGGGTTTAGACTAGTAGGTGAGGTCACTGAATTGATTTATCCTTGTGGGTGGCTCCCATGTCATCCAAAAAAAAACTGGCATTGAAAAAATATAAGATTTTTCTGACAGATGTATTTATATTGTCAATAGTTACTAGGATTAGACTTTAACTTTATTATCATGGTACACTAGATGTATGTTATGGTAATTTAATCATCTTAACATAATATATCTTGGTTATGTTATAAAGTTTCATATTGAGTGGTGTAATCCCATTTGTTTCTTATTTAAGAAATGGACAATTCAAGAATAAAATCAAAGTTTGTCTTGTAGTATGGGCATGCGGTATTCATGGGAGACACCATAGAGCTTAATATCTTCCAAAAAGTTGTAGTAGTTATATTGTTTCAGAATGAGACATGTTTGTCATTTTACTAGATATTTGACAACTCACAACATAGGAAAACATAAGATGTGTAATTCAGTTTGTATGAAGTCATTGTTTTACAGTGTCATCTATACATCCCTCCTTATAAGCATTTATGTTCAATTAAATATAGACATAATCAATTTATCTCAAGATCCTAATAAATGTTCTCACTTCAAAGATTGTATTTATGATTATGTAGGGCATCACTTTGATATTACAAATTAAGAAGTTTGTGTATTATGCACATTATATGTCTAACAACTTGTTTCTAAAATAGGTACACATATTGCCATTTGATATTCTAGATAATGTTCTAGCACATTTCTTTAGGCATTCATATAAATCCAGAAAAGTTAAGATTTAAAGAATCATTTCCAATACGTATTGGTAATGTTGTAGTGGAATTGCTATTTTTGAAATTATGGTGATGTAAAAGAAATTAGTTACAACGTTTTAGAATCTACATATATCTAGTAGCATCTGTCGATATCTAATAAGAGAAGTTTATTTTAGTGACTTGTATTACATACTATTAGAAAATTACATGAGACAAATGTTCAAGATTTATTTTTGGATAGGAAGTTACAAAAGATAGGGAAATCTGAGATGCATAGGGCGATATGTACTTAGGATACATCACAAGTTTGATGAGGATATAGTAAGATTGGATGAGACATTATCATGCCATCTTTCTCTTCTCTAGTGTTTCTGAAAGAAGTTATATATGGATGGATTGACTTGTAAGAAATGTTTTACATAGTTTGCCTTAAACTTGGATTTAACTATCTTGAATGAGACTTTAGATTTTTATCATTGTTATTTTTGTTGTATTACACCTTATTTTGATAACATATAGACATATAGTTTACTGGTGTTGATGATTAAGATGGAAAGTCTTAATGTGAAAATACTACTCTATTGAAATAAATTTTGGGGTAAATAGATTTGTTTCTATATGGTTAATATAAAATAAGTAGGTATGATACACTAAGATAGTTGGATGGTTCATAATTTTTTATAGTGACTTAATACAAAGTAGAAAACAATATAAAAATTATAAGACTTTGGTGAATGTTTTTGCATGGATATCTACATTTTTGGAAAGTTGTCCAAAAAATGAAAGCTTTACATTTGCATCCTTGCTCTCAGCTGATTTTCCTACTTAGAAATATTAGCTTTTCAACTTTTCTAGATTATAACCTTGAAGATGTAAGTGATATTCTAGATGGAAAAACTAGATGGTGAGTTAAATTGGGTAGAGTTGCTTAGATTTTTGGCTAATTTTTTAAATGAAAATCTATCAGACCAAAATGACTAGGGAGGAAATTTCTTAAGTGAGAAAATACACAACGGATGGGCATATATATGACTAATAGACAAATGGTAATCTTTCACCATTTTCACTTCCTTTACTTTGTCCTACATTGAGAGGAAAATCGATAACTTAAGGTGAAAATTGGATTTCAATGCTAATGTTTAGGTTTTGTTCTTACTTTAAATGACAAAATTGATAATTTATTCTTCTCTACCTTTTTTTTCTTTTTTTTTTGAAGGTAAGCCAAGCTATTATAAAAATGAAAGCTATACGGCATCTACAAAGACTAAGGATCCATACAGTTTTGGCATCCCAAAAGTTAGCAGTACAAAGATATAATGCAAGAAAGATCGGATCAACATAAGACGCTTCTGCCTGAATTCCTCCCCAACGCACTGGACAAAGCATGAGATATATGCAAGAGATACCCATGATCGTGGTGGAATTCTGTATTCTTCTCTACCTAGGTATATATATGAGTTACATTTTCCTACTTTACAGGACAACTCTTCTTTAATATGGATGAAAAATATCCTACATGATTCTCTTTTCTTATGTTTGTCACCAATTCTTCCAATCAGTGGCTCCTTAGAGGATAAGAAGCAAGAAGAAAGTTGGTTGGTAAAGTTTTTATTAATTTTATGAGATCAATAATTTAGGACTATAAATTTCAAGTTCTTTCTAAAAAAGTTTAGTGCAATCTCTTCTCTAATAGAAAGCTAGTATTAGATTTAGAAATCTAATTGGTATGATAATGCATTGAATTTTGGATTTGAAATTCATTTGACAAGCTTACGAAAAGATTGTAGATATATTACTTTATTTATTCTTAATTTGATTTATAATTAATCAATTCATTAGCTATTTTAAATTGTTTAAATATGGAAATTTGGTTATGTAACATTAAACTTATCATTCTAGGTCAGAATTTTAGATTTGGCCATGGATCAAAAAATGACAGATTGTATGCATAGAATTGAGTTCATTGGGTTATGAATCCATGAAATGTTGTTTGCTATGAGAAAGTGGCTAAATTGTGGTAGGACTAATAGTGGATAACCTATGTTTGTAAATTATGGCACCATTTGTAATGTTCTCAAACGAGGTACCTTGGGTATAATTTCCTCAAACTATGTAAAGCTATTGTAAACAGGATGGCACCTTAAATAGTGTAAATAATAGTAACCACAAGGCCAAAGGGCATCTTTCAAGGGTATCACTATGCTCTCTAGTTTTATCTATATGCCTCCACTAAACTAGTCCAATAACACATCTACTAATTGATTTATTGTCATAAGATGTTTTCTTAAATGAAGAACAACCCTAGCATAGTAAATTAGTGTTGGGTACTTCCTATATCTTTAGAGGATATGTCATCTGATATTTGATAGTTAGTAGAATGTGTAACCCTCTTCGGTGTAGACCTCTAGGGATGGGTTCTACTATGTCTAGGGCATATATAACTACTTATTTGCTTTTTTACATATTTCTTAGATGAATCTATCACTTCTCTATAATCTCTGACTCACCATACCATTTTCTTCGAAATCAATTTGACACACTAAACTAGGATTTCACACCAATTACTAACATTTTACTTTAAAAATGTGGAACTTTTTAATTGGAAATCATAATTAGAAAATTCGACATCTCTATAGATTATTTTTGTACGTATTAATCCAATTTTTTTTATAAAAAATGTATTCAATATCCTAAACAACCATAGTTTTTGATATTTTTAGTAGTATGAGATTTATATATGAATTCCCTACAATGATAGAATCATGAATTATGATGGTTATCTCTTTGATTGATCCCTAATAGAATCATGAAATTAAGGTTTCATCAATTTTAAGTATAAGTTTGAAATATGTTAGTGAGTTATAACTCAGTAGTGCTTACTGGGAAAGTAAAAAAATTTTCTTATATGAAAGATCTTAGTCACCTCTTGATCTTCTATTGACTTGTTTAAATTTTGTAACTTTTTCCCAAATTGGAAATTTAGTTTTTCCATCTCAAGTATTTGTGTTCTATGAGAATAAATTAGCATATTCTTGGATTACAATTTCAAGTATGACATTAGGATGTGAAGAGAAAGTATAAATATATTATACACATTGGACTTATACCATAGGATTTATCTTATCCAAGGAGAAATAACCACTAACATGTTTTTGAACCCTAAGGATGTAACAAAATATGAACAACATGAAGAATGCATTCTTATAAAAAAAATATAGTTCACACTCAAAATTTCATGTACATGAATTCGAGGGTTTTAAGTAGGACTAGGTAAAATTGAGCTCAGGATCAAATTTGAGACTCAAATTCAATCTATATATTAGTCATTTACTCATGTAACCTAACCTTGAAAGGTTTTCCTTCAGAAAGCATTGTTAGTCGATTGTTGAATAATCAAGTAGAACAACACAAGTTGGCCAGTTAAATATATCTTATTTCACTCTCTATGTACAAAAAGCTAACTTTAGTTAGTCATATGATCTATTGTTAGTCAACCTGACTAATTAGGTCAACGAAGGTCACTTAGTGTGTCTAGTTGGTCAACTTCTAACAATTAGCCACAAATATTTTATTCAACTTAGTGTTAGTCGATTAATTGAAAAGTTATAATTCTATAAACTCAAAGTTACATATGCGTACTGGTTCTTCCACTCCAAGATCATAACCGATGTGGCTTAATCATAAGTTGGCCTACTACTTTGCAAATCTTGGATAAACATACTCTAAATGTATTGGTATATTATATAGTCACAGCTTACTTTAGGTGTGTCTAAGTGTTCTAAGGTAACATTATAACCTTCCCATGATTCCAATTCATTAATGTATTAATTCGTGTAAATTTCATTCACCAACTTAAATCAATACTTTATCATCAATTTTTAGAACAACTAGGGGATTATTTATTTGATTCTCACATATGATTTTGATCTTGTTGCAATTTTGTTAATTAGTGCTTACTAATGCGAAGTAACTAGACGTTATTGTTTTACCTCAAACATTAGCTATCATCATCATAATTAGGTATATAGTAAATTGAACTATCGAATCATAAGAAATATTTAATAAACCAATAAATTAACCTTTTATTTGTTTGCACCATAGATTATTTACTAATATGGAACAAGGTTAGAAGTGAATTTCCATTAGGTCTCTACTAAGGAAATAAAATGAATCTATGTAGTAGTCTCTCAATTATGATAAATAAAAATAGAGCGTGAAACCTAGACCTTAAAATTAAGATCACAAGGATTATAAAAGAGTCACCAATGTAATTATAACTTAAGTTGTCACATACAAATATTATACTAAACTAGAATAGATCTGAGGAATTTGTATGTAATTTATTTTTGTGTAAGGGGTTAGGGATATATTTTAATAGTATCTTGTATTTGATTTCCCAATTTAATAAAAAAGTGCTATTAAGTGATATTTTTGACCTTCACCTTATCGACTCACTGAGTGTCGGTTGCCTAAAGGTAACAAATTTGATGTGGCCTTGTTCTTCACCAATTATAGTGGATATTCACCTTTTTATTCACCATTTATTGTGGATATTCATGTTTTTATATAATTTGTGTGGCTAGTTCATGTACTAACTTGCATTTGAAGTGTTCAAGAATATCATAGATGAAGTACGAATTTGGTAAAGTGTTAATTCTTGATGAGATCAATGAATGAAATACTTGAACCAAATGTTTGAGAACCTTATGAGTGATTATGATAATGTATCATAGTGAACTCATGATTAAGGCATGGTGATGTCTAAATCAACAAGGAGTCATACTCTAAGGAGTTATAGGATGATTATCAAATAACTAATTTCTTCTTAAATAAAGAATACCCCACACTAATAAAGGACATTAAGAATCACAAAGGGTTGTGAGTTCTTATATCCTTGACAGATTCATCTCGATTATCTATGTGATGAGTTGGTCATGTGATGAGTCAACTATCTAGATGATGAGGAACGGAGTTTTGAGTTATGGTTTATGACCATGACATCCTAAATAACTTCCATGTGTATCATAAGGTATGACCTTGATGGTAGCACCCATTGGGATGAAATCCATAAGTGCGAATGAGTCTTAAGCATTAAGACACATGGATGAGGTTTAGAGAAGGATGATGCTTGTTGATTGCAACTTAATGACTAAAAGATTTGGCATACGAATACTAAAACCACATTCTATGAGGAATAAAACAAGGATGTCTGCGTGACACAACCTATAAGTTTTATGAATCCATTAATGCAAATGAAGTCTATAAGTTACAATGGATTAATCAATGTGATTGATTAAGTATAAGAAACTCAGAGCTGGATCATTACTTTCATGATATAGTCAAAGGGTTTGACTGATATGTCAAAGATAAAGAAGGGATCTATGATTTAGTGGGAGCATATTCACATTCCACATGTTGATGTGAAATGAGGTATTCTAAGAATGGAAATCCAAAGTAGAAATTATCTTTAAGGAAGATAGAGATGTTTTCTATGTAATAGGATTAGAGATCTATAGAGATAGTTCTTGAAAACAACTTGACCTGAAAAGAGAGAGCATACATTGGCTATCTACACTGAAGGGTTCAGTGTGCATACATTCAATGGGAGAAAACTTGTCCCTATTACATGGAGTTGGTATCTCAAGGCCAAGTGTCCAATTCTTTTGAAGAATGGGAACACTAATAATAGATATGTATCTATCATGTATGTAATCATCCCATTATCTTGCATATATGGACATAGAAAAATAAAGTGCATTCATCATCTTGTATGTGGGACATGACAATATGTTGTGCTAATCCTGATAACTCGTATGTGGGACATGACGAGTGGATGTCTGTCTAGTTCCAGTAAGGGTTATTGGAATACCATAAGAACTTGATAAGTACTTGAGAAGTACTAGTTCTATGGAAATAAGGAAGGGTTCACTATAAAGAGTTACACTGATGCGAACTTCTAAAAAGGACAGAAAATTAATCGCAATATATATATATGAGATATATATAAAAGTGAACGTTTGTTCATGGAAACATTCCAAGAAAGTTGTTTAAAAGGAAAAAGTTGTGTATTCATGTGTTAGAGAACATTAGTGGATACTATATGGATCTGGAAGTTCATGAGATTAACTTATAGATATTCTGATCTTTGATGACAAGTAAGTAGTACTTGGTCATGCAATGTGGCTAAAGGTTAGCAAAGGAATACTAGATCGCATATTACGGAAACTCCATCTCATACGTGTGACGTACATCAAAGAGATGAGAGACATGTAGTTAATACTGACTTTGACAAGGTGTTTCCATAACTCACTATGTTAGCACTAGAGTACAGTAACATGTAAGACATGTTTGAAGATCACTATGAATATGATTCAAGGGTGATTGGCTCACATTGCAAGTGGGAGTCTGTTGGTATGTATGTGTTACGACCCCACCTCCTGGTAACCCCCAATTAAGGAAGACTGAAAGGTTAGAGTCGTTAACCAATAACTCAGAGCATAGGTTCCCCACTTAACCATTAATAATTATTAAATTTTACAAACTCCATAGAACCCAAGGGAGTTATTAGAGGATTATCTGAAAGACGGAGGTGTCTAGAAAAGGAGCATGACCGGGGGCTAGAAATATTTTCCTCCGCACCGCTAGTCGGAATACGAGGACTTCTGGATCCGTGTGACTGCCTGGCCAAAGTATTAGGGTATGAATCGAAATAAGATACCTTTAGAACTTTCTCATCTTATTCATCCCTTCTCATCACAAATTCCCTTAAGGACCTTAAGGATTAGGGTTTTCTCTCTCCTCCTCACCCTCTTGAGGTATGGGTAATTATAATAAGGTTTAAGGGATCCTCCACCAAATTAATGAAAAGCATGTAAATAAAATGGCATGGACATAAGCTTAATAGATTAAGCGCAAACTAAAGAATAGATACATGCTTAGGTCGTATGACATAAGTTGTCATGCCCTCAGGAGAGACTTGAGGCTAGACCTTCTTGTCAGGAGGATAAGAAAGAGGGTTAGTCTTGGAGATAGAGATCTCCATTGCAAGTAGAGACCTGGCACATCCTCTGAGGATGATGCTAACCCGAACCCTAAGTGAAGGTTAGAGAGAGATGAGTTAGACCAGGTGTTTGAAAGGACATGCCTTTGGGATGCCATATGATCCATGGGTGACCTAGCACCTTTGGCAACCCAACCCTGGGAAGGGTCGTGCATGTTAGGGTAAAGGATAGCCCCTTAGATGATGATGTTAGTGAAGGACCTTAGAAACCCTATGGGCTTATGTGAGTAGGGTATAGAATGCACCCAGGGTACGTTAGTAGTGTGAGCAAAGGGTTGAAACCCCGACCAGGAGAGTATGAAGGGTGGCTTATGAAATAAGCATAAAGAACTATGGATAACCTTGAGAGAAAATGAGTTGAACATAGGCTTCAACCAGGTAGGGGCATGCTTTTGAGGTTGACCCTTCACGAAGATAGGACCTCTAATGGTGAGGTTGGTTGTATGGTTAGATCTAGAAAGAGAGAGCAGGAACCAAGCAAGAAGGTTGGAATCCTAAACTCTGAGATATGTAGAAAGTTGAGGATGGTGCGACCTAAGTGGATGATAGTGGTCGCCACATGCTCGATCCCTAGAGGTTGCTGATGCCTTGGTTGCCATGAGAGGAACCAAACCCTAGAGAGAGGATGAGTCTGCTGGTACCTCTGTACCTATGGTATAGATGAGAAGAAGAGTTCCTTAGACCTGGAGAGGTATAATAACAGGTTATGAGGCCTTGTACCTTGTTGGTTGTCCTTAAGGAGGACCCAAATCTAAGTGTTGCTCGAGTTGAAGGATGACAAGAAGTGCATGTCATGCCTTTTACATGCTTGGTTCGTGGTTAAGAGATAGAGCATGCAGTTGGACACTTACAAGTGAACCTAGGGTTCCTAGGCCTAAGAGGGGAAGTAGTGTACCTAATGCTCATGATGAGAATTAAGTTGCTATATTTTCGAGTATGACACTCCTCATGTATAGAGGAAAAGGGAAGCCCCTTAAATTTAAGGTATGTTTGAGGGACCCCTCACAACTAGGTTGATGAAATGGGAAGGTATGATCTTGATCCAGTGTGGAGGAAAGAGAACAAGTATGACCTAGCATGGTATAGTAGGTGGTAGCTACTGGGTTAAGCATGCTCATATGGATGTAAACCCTAGATCTAAGGGTGTTTGTGACCTTGTTATCGAGAGATAGTTTTCCTCCTATCCTGGGAGAGGGACCCCTTTGGTAGGGTGTATATCAGTTTTGTCAGTTTAAGGTAACCTAAAGAGGTCTCATAGGATCTTGAGAAGCTAAGTGAAATGTACATGGTATGAGAATGAACCTGTAGACCCATAGATATCCATCTCTAAGTGCATGTGGATGTGTTACCTTGGAGGTAACCGGTAAGGGGCCTGACCAAGGTAGGCAGGTCACCATGACCCCTATGAAAGGATGGATGTCAGCCGATGTATACAAAGAGAGATGATGAAGGCTTGGCCAAGGTTCTAAGTTGGACATGTACTATAAATGGAGAATCTTAAGTATATCCTAGGGTCAGGTAGGGATAAGACCGATGGAAGTAGGAGTTGCCTAATTCCCCAGTTTCACATGACCATAGGGTCCGGAGGTAACAACTATCATTATCGGAGGGCCATGGGTTAGGAGATTGATCACCTTCATGAACTCATGGGACCCAAAGGGTAAATGAGTAGGGCACTCTCTTGATGCATGAGAGAAGAGGGATGACCCCAAAAGAGTCGGCACCCTATAGACCTAGAGGAGATGACCAAGGATATAAACCTTAGTAGGTTCAAGACTAGTTTTCCATGGAAGTAACTTTGATATCAAAATGATTTTGATGTAGAGACATAAGTTGCACGTTTCAACTTAGGTTCGAAGGTGTACTGGCAAGGTGGGATGTATTATCTCTATTCGTGGAACAGGAAGAACTTTGTATTTGGACGGCCGCCAAATGCTTATTTCCTCTTGTTATGGGAGTGAGAGATAGGACAATACGCATGCCATACACTAAGGATAAAAGATGATGTGAGTTGTAACATTGATGAAAGAAGATAACGTACCCTAGTAAAGTGAATGATACATGGATGGTTTACAAATAGTAAGAGTACTAAGGTAATCACCTTATGAGGATGTTTTTATCATGAGAAATGAGTCATACAAGATTGAGTTTGATCACTAAGAAGATGAGCTCAAAGTGTTCTCAATAAAGATAGACTTAGAATTTGAGTTTGAGGTGATAAGTGAAATATGTGGAAGTGTAAGTCTTCAATGTTACCTAATACCCAAGGATGTGAAGTGGTAATGGATGTTATGGTTGAGAGGTATCTGACTAGTTTGGCTAGAAGCTAGAAGAGGTTGTTAGGCTAACCCTAAGTTTGGAAAGGAGATATGTTTGGCTAACACTCAGAGGTAACAAGATATGTTGAACAAGTTAATGGTTGTTTAGTTAGCCAGTCTAGTCCTTGATGCAATGAAAGGATGGTGGTAGAACCTCAGATGCACTTCTTTGGAAAAGAAGGTGATGAAACCCCAACTAGAATGGTTTAGGGTTTCTGAGGAATCGATCTTGAGGAATCATGACATACAAAAGATCATGATTTTAATATCACCATACACCGTACCACTAAGATAATAAGTGACAGTAGGACTTTGGACAAAGTTGCATGTGGTATATGGCCATGCAAGCCAGGACGTAAGGGATGAACCCCAGTAACCCAGTTTATCGATATAGAGGACAAAAGAGTCCCTGAGAGGGAATGGGAGTTCATCATTATGAATGTGGTGATAAGTCTCCCCTAGACCAAGGAAGGTCAAGATGCAATATGGGTTATGGTAGATCGCCTTACCTAGATGACATGAGAAAGAAGAGAGTTCTGTCAAGAGACAGATTGGGTTGAACTACATATGAGAGAGATGGATCAACTACACCATGATGCAAGTTCAAATGTTCTTGAGTTTGACATAAAGGTTCCCTTCCAAAAGGTGGAAGTAGGTACATGAAGGACTCAATGTTAGTATAGTTCATCACCCTTAACTAATGGTTAGTATGATCCAGACTAAAGGGTCTGATGAGAGCATATGTGCTCGTTCAGGGTGATAGCTAGGGGTAGTTCCTGTCCTATGCAAGATGAGAAGTTAACCACCATAGCCAGTATCGGGACTTAAAGAAGCTCTGTAAGAGAGGTTGTGTCGGTCACCACTTCAGTAAGGTGATGTTGGTGAAAGGACCACGTGATGGTTAGAAACGGACCACAGTGCGTGTAGATGAAGTCGCTTTGATCGTGCAATGGATGAAAGTAGCCTAGAGATGACAAGAGTCATGAGAAGATGCAAGGTAGACTGACATGCAGTTCACTGTGGGAGTGTATGTGACATGAAAAGAAAAAAAATCTGACCCCTCTAAGTTATAACTAAGAGAGATGAGTCCTCGATGCATGGGTTCTTTTGACATGGTTTGGTGGAGAAGGTTAAGATTAACCTTACCCCTCGGGATAAAGTAATGAGTTCCATGTGTCCAATTTAGAGCACTATGTGAGGTGCCCCGACCATGTGCTGAGCAATGAGCCTAGTGAGCCCCAAGGGAGGCTGAAATGGCCTGAGTCCACCTGTGCACTTTATAGATGCCAGGATGAAAGAACTCAGAGAAAAGAATATGAGATGATAAAGGTTCTTGGGAGATGCCATGAGTATGGTAAAGCCACATAGGGGCCAATGATGGACATGGAAAAGTCTTATCCTGAATTGTTTGTTTGCTTGATATAATTTTGGGGACAAAATTCCTATAAGAGGGGAAGGATGTTACAACCCCCAATTTTTGGGTTCATCTGGTGAGAAATGTAATTTCTCATATTAAAGATAATTGAAAAAAGAATGGTATAATTTGTTTTGAATACATGGATTTTGTTTACAATAGCCTTGATGTCTGTGTTGTGGGCTTTATTGGCTATTGGGCCCAAATAACAAAGAAAATTCAATTAGTAATTGAATAATTAAATATTTGAGAAAAGGAAGAGGTAGACACCTCTAGAAGGCAAAGAGATGTAATCTAAGGATGGATTTCATTCCTATTGGGTTCCTTGGGTTCCAAGGAGTCTAAAGTTGCAAAAAGAAAGCAATAAGAAAAGAAAAGAATAATTAGGTATTTCTTTATTAAGAAAAAAATTGAAAACAATGAAAAAATGTGGAAAATAAGTGAAAAGAGGTATAATTGAGTTATTCTTGGTGGAATTTCGTATCCCAAGGATTTCGAATGATAAAAGAAATGCCAAGGAGGAAAATAAAAGAGAAATAAAGAGAAATCCTCAAAAAGAGATTTTTTAATGAGAAATAAAGAAGATAATGTGAAATAATGCATAAAGATGCATCTAGAAGGATAATAAGTACCCAATAAAAAGAATTTCGAAATAATAGAGTTTCTTGGGGTCCAAGGAGCCCCAATAAAGAGGAAAGAAAGAGAAAATATTAAAATTGCAAAATAAGAGGATAAGTGATGCATTATTAATGAATTATGTGGTTTTGCAAAAAGGAAGTATTTTTCTATTAAATGAAAATAGAATTTCGTGCCACTAGAATAAAGGGCAAGTACTAAGAAGATAAAAGAAAAGATTTTCGAAATTCTAATATATCAAGGATAAGAATATCAAGGAAATAGGAGTCAATGAAGAGAGAAAGAGATGGTTGCTTCACAACCAAGGAAAGTATATTTCCTTTCGAGTTTAGGACTTGAGTCCTCATGGAGGCACACCTTAGGGCTTCATACTCTCCCCTATATAAGGGGTAGAGCCTTGGTTCGAAGGGGAGAGAGAACCCCACGTTCTTTTATCTTTCTCTTCTTTGTTTCCATATGTACCCTAACAACAGGGAATAGAGTGACCCATAAGGAGACATAAGGTGTTTGAGGGAATTCTTGGCACCCCTCCCTTCCAAGCCGAGCACCTACAAGGCCGCTAGCTCGAGGTGATCGTCATCGGGTCACCTACAACTCGTCTGTAGGAGGTCGTCATTAGCGGAAATGAAGCCTCTATTTCCAGCCGACCCAGTCCAAGCTGGAGGCTACTCTGGGTTCAGCGGAGGGTGGCGGAGGTCAAGGAACCTCTTTGGACGACTACACGGTCGTGGGCGGGAGGCAGAACCCTACGGAACAGACCTAGCCAACAGTGTCGCTAGGGTTTGCACGCAGGGAAGAAGAAGAGTTGGATCGGGCCATCTTGGCCATGATCCCACAGCACCCTCATGTACGCACAGGCACGGCGGAGCCAAAGGGAGTTGCTTGGTGGTCGTCGAGCATCGGGAAGGGCGGTAGGGCCGTTTGGGATCACTGCTGCAGCGGCAGCAGGTCTTGATAGCGAGGTTGAAGAAGGCCGAGTGGCCTTGGACGAATTGCCCCTCCGCGGGCTGAACGAGCAGGAACTTAAGTGAGGGCATAACGGTCAATCAGTTATGTTTCCAAGCAAGCCGTGTTGCATGGTAAAGGATGACGTGGCACCATCTGATTGGCCGAGAGGTACTTTTCCTTGCAAATTTCATAAATAAAGATTGGTAACTCTGATTAGGACAAGTAATATATGAATTTTGATCAGAAGAACACAAGGAATCCAATAAAAATAGTTTTATAGCCTGAATCTTATCATAGTTCGAAATGTAGTGTAAATTATCATCTTTAATGAATTAAAGATTAAGAAACCCTATTTTGAAATGAATAAAGTGTTTAATAGGGTTTAATGGATCATTACAGTTGATGTTAACCTGTTAAATGTAAAAAGGTACATTATGTTCAAAAAGGAAGAACTTTGCATGTGATTAGTCTAATTTAGAGTTTATGTGCGTAAATATGCTTGAAATTTGAAAAGGACATAAAGTTATCATCTTTAATGATTTAATTAAGGAAAAACCGTTAGATTTGATGATAGATGGACTTAATGACGTTATTTGGATAATTCAGGCTGATATTAACCTGTTGTTATTAAAAGTGAAAATAGGATCTAAAAAGATGATCTTTTTATATAATTGGCTTAATTTAGGGTTTCGTGCATGAATATGAATTAATGAGCTTGAAAACCCTAATTTAGGAGAATATGTCTTTTAATTTGTTTAATTGTTCAAATCCATAAATAAATAGGGATATGATGATCCTAAGTCAATTTGGGTATAAAAGACTATTAAAATGGATAGTTGAGAAATTAAAGTTCATATAAACGAAAAAGAGTATTTTAGGGTTTGTTGACCTAAAAGGGATAAAGTTTGAGGAATGGATCTAAGAAACCCTACTGAAGATTAATGAAACTCTAAAATGGATACAAAAACCCTAAAAAGTGAATCCAAGTCAATAAAGTAGATTCTTGATAAAGTGTGTAATAAATGGAGTGCATATTCTTTTCAGGAATTATGTGATGATTGAATTGCTTGGATTTCATTCTTGGTTGGGTTTATTTAATGCTTGTGAAATCATCAAATTAGGTATGTGGCTACGCTTATGAATATATCGAGTTATGTTTTCTGAGGTTTACCAATGTTTTCATCGATGACATGAATTAATTGTTGGATGATTTTAATTCATGCAAACTATAATGTGGATATGACTATCACCTAAGATATGTGTCTACTAGCTCAGATCTCGGTCCCCTCTGTGGCTTATTAGTTGACTTAGTACATGGCTACCAATGGGGTAGGTCCATTAAGTCACTTTGAGTTAGATATTGGGCTACTTTTGGGTAGTGCCATGTGACTCTATTACCCTAGGTATTGGCTACCTATAAGGTAGGACCATGGGGGTAAGGATCTACCTAAAGAGAGGTAGCATGCATGTCCACTATAGGGACAACGTAGAGATAGGGGATAGGTAAGGATTGAGTAGTATGGCTTAAAATGTAATCTTGGTTGTTAAATGATTAATTGAATGATTACGTTGTTATCATAGTTGCACGTTTATTGTTTCCCCCACATACTAGCTTCGGTTGACCGATGTTTTGTTTGTCGGCATTTTAGGAACAAGCCAAAAGGACAAACATTAAATCGTCATATTGTGAAACACATGAAGTAAAATACAAGGAGGATTAGTTAGAGTAGAATCCTTAAGTGGATAGAAGTTTAGAGATCCAAGTTTTCAAAAAGGTATGCAAAAATTTATTTTCTTACAGCTTTTCTGTATAGTCTGTTAAAATTTGATAATTATTCGTGGTTAATTTCCGAACCTTTGATCCGAGTTATTGGTTAACGGCTATGACCTTTCGGTCTCCCTTAATTGGGGGTTACCGGGAGGTGGGGTCATAACAGTATCACCTGAGAGCCAATTATGGGATGATTGGTGGGATACATTAAGATTGATTTGATAAACATCAAAGGCAAGCTTCCAATTCGTTCTAGTTCAGTCATATGAGATAATGATATAATAGATTGAATGTCTAGAGAATGACAATACTCAATGACGTATGCTTTCAGGTTGAGGACCTAAACGGTGAGATCATACAGATGCTGAGAGTTTGTACATTCTTATTATGTCCCTAGTTGGATGTCATTGTCGAAGTTAGATAGACAACAATGACATACAAGACTGGATTGTGTTGTTGGTTGATGATAGAATCTTGTTAGTCATGACATGGAGATATCAAACCAAACACATAGGTACTTGTTAGAGAACAAGTGTACCAGATAGACCCACCGTGAGTTTAACACATGGAACCATGACATGGTAGTCACAGTCAGTTCTCACAGTGATGGTGGTGAGTGTGATTCTTTGACCTGAAATCACTACACTCAACACATGTCATTGGCTACACTTTGACATCATCAAATGCAGTCCTGAAACATGGGTTGTTATAAAGGTGATGATTGGGTGGCTTTGACACATGGGGATTTTGAGGGGTGCGTGATAGATATGGAATTTGTCTCTCCTGATGGAGTTTGATATCCATGGCCACTTGATGAGTAGGATTGAGATAGGTGTGCGCATGCATGTGTGAATCAGTATGTGATATTGATGTCATACATATCTCCTCCAATCTACTCTGACATCAAGAAAGTGAATGAACATTGATAGGATGATTGTTCGATGCCTTGAGTTCATTCAGGATATCGGTGACAAAGGAATTATACATTCACTATAACACCATTCACGGATTGTAAGATTGTAAGTTGTTCTCCAACTTTCTATTTCACTTGGGTAGCATTGATGTGTGACTAGGCACCGCTCTCTACTTGTGAAGCCATAAGTGTTATGGACTTTCACTGCCAATGTGAAATGGGTCTATAGGGTCACACACATACGATTTAACCTAGAAGAGGAGTTTGTCCACAAACAATGTTTAGATTGATTACTAAAGGAGTTTAGTAGTTCAATTAAACACTCCATCGATTGATAGCTCAATATCATAGTGTTCAAGGTGTTGAACTGATTGATTAGAGTATCAAATTGATTGAAACTACAATTCATTGATTTTGCACAGTCTGCACTCCCACCGATCGGATCATTTGATGAATCAATCGGCTTAGCTTCGTGAAACGATCGGCTCATGTGATGAACCGATCAGATCAGGATAGGCTAAGATGACTGGTTCAAGGGTTGAACCGATCGTCTCAATTGGTCCAAATGAGCAAGTTGGGAAAGTCAGGTTGGTGAGAAATTTCCTTTCGTTTCACTTGTCCAATTTGATTGGAACAAGGATTGGTATTTGGATCAATTAGAAACAAAAGAGGAAAAGTTAATCGGGAACTGATCAGGACCACAAACTGATCGTCTCATGCTTGAACCGATCAGCTCAGGTGCCCCAACCAATCGATTCAGGTGTGAACCGATCGGCTCAGGTCCCCAACCGACCATTTCATGTATGAAGTGATTGGTTCCGTTGGCGCAGTTGGTTCTTTTATGGAAAATCTTGAACCCTTCTACTCCTGCTTTAATCCCGCATTTCCCGGGATAGAGAACCCTGTCCCATGACCCTCCTATATATAGGGGTATTGGGGGCTTCTCAGGTATAGAAACTCAGAACACCAGTTGCTTTGCAAAGTTGTCGTTCTCTCTGGTTGTGGTAACTGAGAGAGCCCGAGCAAGTACTACCTGATAAGGGAGGCACAACAAGGGAAAGGGAACTGTAGAAAGGAAACTAGTTGCAGGAGAGTGTGTCGGTGACTAGTACGCTGAATCGGTGTGACTCCTTCTCGTGCCTTGTGCGACAAGGAAATCGGAGTTCTATGTGGTCCATGTGGACTACTTCAGAGGTGGGAGACTTCTGCCGCTCAGAGGACAACTTTCAATCCCAACAGTCTTGGTGAGACTAGGAGCTGCACAGACACTGTCCAAGACCAGAGGTGAAGACCGTGCAAGCCGTGAGGTAACGTTGCCGAGCAAGCCTCGAGATAAGGTATGTCTCGACAAACCATCCTCCCTATTGTATAGACGTTGACGCGATTCCTTTATTCTGGGTTTGGGAGAAGAAAATTTTGTTTCCACTGCCTTCTCTGTCTCCCCTAAAACCCAACAGTGGTATCAGATCCACGTCAACTGCTCTATACTTTAGGATTATCGATGTGATCGATTTTGGTTTGTCGCTTTTATTTATTGCGTACGATGCAAATAAAATTGGCTTTATAAATGTCTAATCCTAAATCCACAAATCCCAATATACATATATGATATGTAATATAAATGCACTCGATACGCGTCACCCTTAAATGAGTTTTTTGGTGGATGTATAGCATGGTTATGGCCAATAAACCCTATGTATGTGTGCTTAGTTGAATGCAGTTGCTTGCATCTCGGTCTATGCACCGATTTCCTATCTCTTATTCCTAATGTAACTCAAGATAACTCAAGATTTCTTTCCTACCTTTGCTCCCCCCGAATGTAACTCGGGGTTTCCCTATTCAAATGTGAAATAGGATAGAGATTTTATTTCCTATTATGTCAAAGAATGGTGGACAAACTGATGACAACTAAGATGATCGGTTCAAGGTATGAACTGATCGGTTGACGTTCTAGATGACCAGATCGATGAATGAGATGAGCGGGTGGTGGCCCTGAGGAGATGCACGACGACCACTGAACCGATCGGCTGGAGGCGCCAGTCGATCGGCTGATGGCACCCAACTGACCGGCCTGATGGCAAGCCGATCAATCATGGAGATGAATTGATCAAACCCAGAATGGAAAAGTAGAGAGTTCATCTTGTACATGTTGCATTTGATGTGGACCTAGATGACCGTGATTCCTCTTGGCTCAAGGAATCACATTAGGATGGCCATAATCATCACTTTTATCATTTTGCATGTTTTCTGTGGGATATAGTATGTATATGATATGTACTATGTATTGTGGTGATTGGATATGTATATGTACCTATAAAACTAAATCCCTCATTAAATATTAAAGTTTTAGATGCCTTCCAAATGTGACACACTTGAAAAGCTTGATCGGCCAAGTGTCGACACACCCTAGTGTGGTGCACTGTCTATCTCAAGGAAGCGTGAAGGATGGATATGTGGGTATGCCCTAGCAGGGCGCATATTCATCTTGTTGGCTTTGGGTCGGACTTAACAAGGTGACCTAGATAGGATCTAGCACCTTGAGGCATGAGGGTGATCATGGAAAGGAGTTGCATATGACATCTTTCAAGAGTTGCATATGATGCAATTGGCAAAAGTTGCCTACCTGGAAGATCTAAGTTGTGGGTGACAGCCCTAGCTGGTCCATGACTCAGAGGATTTTAGGATCTTGACCCACTAGAAGATTGTACGCTGCAATCTTCCGAATTAATGGTGAGGGCTATCAATTTGAAAACAAATAGTGGGAGAGATAGTTAATTAAAGTCCTAATTATATCGTCAACCTTTCAAATCAATAAAATAAGTCAAAATTGAGTTTGGGACTAAATTGCATATATTTCTTTTTGTAGTACAAATGACAACAAACAACAATCACTTTTCGTTGCGATTGGTCCTTGAAAAAGACAAGTTGAATGGGACTAACTTCCACGACTGGTTTAGGACATTGAGAATTGTTCTCACTCAAGAGTGAAAGCTCTATGTGCTGGATACTCGAGCTCCAGAGGAACCTACTCCTACCGCACCAAAGGCAGAAAGGGTTGCTTATAAGAAGCATTCTGAAGATGTCATTGATGCAAAGTGCTTGATGTTGTGCTCCATGAACCACGAGTTGTAGAGACAACATGAGAACATTTGAGATGATTCAGCATCTCAAGAACATGTTTGAATATCAAGCACGGTAAGAGAGATATGATGTCTCCAGGGCATTGTTCAAGTGTGTCATGACATAAGGAGATCCAGTTGGTCCTCACACACTCAAAATGATTGGGTATGTGGAGAACCTGACAAGACTGGGATTTCACCTGAGCCAAGAGTTAGCTACTGACATGATACTGTAATCGTTGCCAGAATCCTACAGTCAGTTTGTGATGAACTACAACATGAACAAATTTGACAAGCCGTTGACAGAGTTGTTAGGCATGTTGAGGACCGCCGAGACACAGATGAAGAAGGACAAGCCTAAGTTTGTGATGTTGATCAACAGATTGAAAGGCAAGTCCAAGGGCAAGCGCAAGGGCAAAGCTAAGAAGGGTTCTGATGCTAGCCAGCAGCCCAAGGCATCTTCAACTCTCAAGGACAAAGGAGGCGTGACCAAGAGAGGCAATTGCCACCATTGTCAAAATCTAGGACATTGGAAAAGGAATTGTCCACTCTATCTGGAAGAACTAAAGAAGAAGGAACCGACAGACGTCTCCACTTGAAGGTGTCATGAAATAAACTTGTAACATTTTTGAGGTATATGATACCAAGATATAAAGTGTAAAGCACCCAATAAATGGGGCAAGTGTTGCCTCCATATATAGGATTACTTTAGTTTATTTTCAGTCTTGAAGGCATGTAATAGAGTTATGAACTGCTATTTCATATTTTCCAATGGATATAAACACCTTAATTTTTGCATATTGTATGACAATGATGGCAATTAATAAAGTTGATGTTTCAATCTTTGTGGCAATGCCTTGTTTATCTTGTGGTACTTGGTATGCATAATATAAAATGATACCTAAAAGTTATTGATAACTCAAACAATCAAATTAGCAAAAATCATGAGAAATTCATTTCTAGATTCCATATGATGGATAAGTCTAGACTCTTTTTGGTTAGAGAACTAGTAAGAGACATGAATCTCTTAGACATGATTAATCAATCTTCACTAGTGGTAGTGGGAGATTGATTATCCTATTAGGTATAATACATGTGATGTATTTACATACCTATTAGAGTTAATGCTAATACTTCAAGCGGTGTTTAGATAAATACCAATATGAATATCTTGAAGTGTTCAAGAATATCATAGATGAAGTAGGAATTTGGTGAAGTGTTAATTCTTGATGAGATCAATGAATGAAATACTTGAACCAAATGTTTGAGAACCTTATGAGTGATTATGATAGTGTATCATAGTGAACTCATGATTAAGGCATGGTGATGTCTAAATCAACAAGGAGTCATACTCTAAGGAGTTAGAGGATGATTATCAAATAACTAATTTCTTCTTAAATAAAGAATACCCCACACTAATAAAGGACATTAAGAATCACAAAGGGTTGTGAGTTCTTATATCCTTGACAGATACATCTCGATTATCTATGTGATGAGTTGGTCATGTGATGAGTCAACTATCTAGATGATGAGGAACGAAATTTTGAGTTATGGTTTATCACCATTACATCCTAAATAACTTCCATGTGTATCATAAGGTATGACCTTAATGGTAGCACCCATTGGGATGAAATCCATAAGTGGGAATGAGTCTTAAGTGTTAAGACACATGGATGACGTTTAGAGAAGGATGATGCTTGTTGATTGCAACTTAATGACTAAAAGATTTTGCATACGGATACTAAAACCACATTCCTATGAGGAATAAAACAAGGATATCTGCATGACACAACCTATAAGGTTTATGAATCCATTAATGCAAATGAAGTCTATAAGTTATAATGGATTAATCAATGTGATTGATTAAGTATAAGCAACTCAGAGTTGGATCTTTACTTTGATGATATAGTCAAAGGGTTTGACTGATATGTCAAAGATAAAGAAGGGATATGTGATTTAGTGGGAGCATATTCACATTCCACGTGTTGATGTGAACTGAGGTATTCTAATAATGGAAATCCAAAGTGGAAATTATCTTTAAGGAAGATAGAGATGTTTCTTATGTAATAGGAATAGAGATCTATAGAGATAGTTCTCGAAAACCTCTTGACCTGAAAAGAGAGAGCATACATTGGCAATCTACACTGAAGGGTTCAGTGTGCATACATTCTGTGGGAGAAAACTTGTCCATGTTACATGGAGTTGGTATCCCAAGGCCAAGTGTCCAATTCTTATGAAGAATGGGAACACTAAGAATAGATATGGATCTATCATGTATGTAATCATCCCATTATCTTGCATATATGGACATAGAAAAATAAAGTGCATTCATCATCTTGTATGTAGGACATGACAATATGAAGTGCTAATCCTGATAACTCATATGTGGGACATGACGAGTGGATGTCTGTCTAGTTCCAGTAAGGGTTACTGGAATACCATAAGAATTTGATAAGTACTTGAGAAGTACTAGTTCTATGGAAATAAGGAAGGGTTCACTGTAAAGAGTTACACTGATGCGAACTTCCGAAAAGGACAGAAAATTAATCGCAATATATATATATGAGATATATATAAAAGTGAATGTTTATTAATGGAAATGTTCCAAGAAAGGCATTTAAAAGGAAAAAGTTGAGTATCGGTGTGTTAGATAACATTAGCGGATACTATATGGATCTAGAAGTTCATGAGATGAACTTATAGATATTCCGATCTTTGATGACAAGTAAGGAGTACTTGGTCATGCAATGTGGCTAAAGGTTAGAAAAGGAATACTAGATCGCATATTATGGCAACTCCATCTCATATGTGTGATGTACAGTGAAGAGATGAGAGACATGTAGTTAATACTGACTTTGGCAAGGTGTTTCCATAACTCACTATGTTAGCACTAGAGCACAGTAAGATGTGGGACATGTTTGAAGATCATTATGAATATGATGCAAGGGTGATTGGCTCGCAGTGCAAGTGGGAGTCTATTGGTATGTATGCCCTAAGAGCCAATCATGGGATGATTGGTGGGATACATTAAGATTGACTTGATAAACATCAAAGGCAAGCTTCCAATTCTTTCTGGTTCAATCATATGAGATAATGATAGAACAGATTTAATGTCTAGAGAATGACAATACACAATAATGTATGCTTTTAGGTTGAGGACCTAAATGGTAAGATCATACGGATGCTAAGAGTTTGTACATTCTTATTATGTCCCTAGTCGGATGGCATTGTGAAAGTTAGATAGACAACAATGACACACAAGACTAGATTGTGTTGTTCGTTGATGACAGAATCTTGTTAGTCATGATATGGAGATATCAAACCAAACACATAGGTACTTGTTAGAGAACAAGTGTACCAGACAGACCCACTGTGAGTTTGACACATGGAACCATGACATGGTAGTCACATTCAGTTCTCACAGTGATGGTGGTGAGTGTGATTCTTTGACCTGAAATCACTACACTCAACACGTTTCGTTGGGTACACTTTGACATCATCAAAGGAAGTCTTGAAACATGGGTTGTTATAAAGGTGATGATTGGGTGGCTTTGAAGGGTGGGGATTTTGAGGGGTGAGTGATAGATATGGGATTTGTCCCTCCTTAGGGAGTTTGATATCCATGGCCACTTGATGAGTAGGATTGAGATAGGCGTGCGCACGCATGTGTGAATCAGTATGTGATATTGATGTCATACATATCTCCTCCAATCTACTCTGAGATCAAGAAAGTGAATGAACGTTGACAGGATGACTGTTCCATGCCATGAGTTCATTTGGGATATCGATGACAAAGGAATTATACATTCACTAGAACACCATTCACGGATTGTAGGATTGTAAGTTGTTCTCCAACTTTCTATTTCACTTGGGTAGCATTAATGTGCGACTAGGTACCACTCTTTGCTTGTGAAGTCATAAGTGTTATGGACTTTCACTGCCAATGTGAAATGGGCATGTAGGGTCACACACATAGGATTTAACTTGGAAGAGGAGTTTTTCCACAAATGATGTTTATATTGATTATTAAAGGAGTTTAGTAGTTCAATAAGACACTCAATCGATTGATAGCTCAATATCATAGTGTTCAAGGTGTTGGACCGATTGATTAGAGTATCAGATTGATGGAAACTGCAATTGACTGATTTTGCACAGTCTGCACTCCCAACCGATCAGATCATAGGATGAACTGATTGGCTCAACTTGGTGAACCGATCAGCTCAGCTTGGTGAATCGATCGGCTCAGGATAGGCTAAGATGACTGGTTTAAGGGTTGAACCAATTGGCTCAACTAGTCCAAATGAGCGTGTTGGGAAAGTCGGGTTGGTGAGAAATTTCCTTTTGTTTCACTTGTCCAATTTGATTGGAACAAGGATTGGTATTTGGATCAATTCGAAATAAAAGAGGAAAACTCAATCGGGAATTGATCAGGACCACGAACTGATCGGCTCATGCTTGAACTGATCGGCTCAGGTTCCCCAACCGATCGGTTTAGGTGTGAATCGATCGGCTCAGGTCCCCAACCGACTGTTTCATGTATGAAATGATCGGTTCAGCTGGCACAGTTGGTTGTTTTGTGGAAAATCTTGAACCCTTCTACTCCTGCTTTAATCCTGCATTGCCCAGGGTAGCGAACCTTATCCCATGACCCTCCTATATATATAGGGGTATTGGGGGGCTTCTCATGTACAACAACTCAGAACACCAGTTGCTCTGCAAAGTTGTCATTCTCTCTAGTTGTGGTAACTGAGAGAGCCCGAGCAAGTGCTACCCGATAAGGGAGGCACAGTAAGGGAAAGACAACTATAGAAAGGCAACTGGTTGCAGGAGAGTGTGTCGGTGACTAGTACACTGATAGGAGGGTGTGAGTCCTTCCGGTGCTTTGTGTAAAAAGGCGATCGGAGTTCTAGGTGGTTTGTGTGGACTACTTCAGAGGTGGGAGACTTCTACCGCTCAGAGGACAACTGTCAATCTTGATAGTCCTAGTGAGACCAGGAGCTGCACAGACGCCGTCCAAGACCGGAGGTGAAGACCGCGTAAGCCCCGAGGTAAAATTGCCGAGAAAGTCTCGGGATAAGGTATGTCTCTACAAACCATCCTTCCTATTGTATAGGTGTTGACGTGATTTCTTTATTCTGGGTTTGGAAGAAGAAAATTTTGTTTCCGCTGCCTTCTTTGTCTCCCCTAAAACCCATCATACTGGTTCTTCCACTCCAAGATCATAACCGATGTGGCCTAATCATAAGTTGGCCTACTACTTTGCAAATCTTAGATAAACATACTCTAAATGTATTGGTATATTATATAGTCACAACTTACTTTATGTGTGTCTAAGTGTTCTAAGGTAACATTATAACCTTCCCATGATTTCAATTCATTAATGTATTAATTCGTGTAAATTTCATTCACCAACTTAAATCAATGCTTTATCATCGATTTTTAGAACAACTAGGGGATTATTTATTTGATTCTCACATATGATTTTGATCTTGTTGCAATTATGTCAATTAGTGCTTACTAATGCTAAGTAACTAGAAGTTATTGTTTGACCTCAAACATTATCTATCATCATCATAATTGGGTATATAGTAAATTGAACTATTGAATCACAAGAAATATTTAATAAACCAATAAATTAACCTTTTATTTGTTTGCACCATTGATTATTTACTAATATGGAACAAGGTTATAAGTGAATTTCCATTAGGTCTCTACTAAGGAAATGAAATGAATCTATGTAGTAGTCTCTCGATTATGATAAATAAAAATAGAGTGTGAAACCTAGACCTTAAAATTAAGATCACAAGGATTATAAAAGAGTCACCAATGTAATTATAACCTAAGTTATCACATACAAATATTATACTAAACTAGAATAGATCTGAGGAATTTGTATGTAATTTATTTTTGTGTAAGGGATTAGGGATATTTTTCATTAGTATCTTGTATTTGATTTCCCAATTTAATAAAAAAGTGCTATTTAGTGATAGTTTTGACCTTCACCTTATCGACTCACTGAGTGTTGGTTGCCTATAGGTAACTCATTTGATGTGACCTTGTTCTTCACCATTTATGGTGGATATTCACCTTGTTCTTCACCATTTATTGTGGATATTCATGTTTTTATATAATTTGTTTGGCTAAGTTCATGTACTAATTTGCTTTTGGAGGAGTGGGTGAGGGTGTTTTAATCAACTTTATCTAGTGCAAAAGAGATGAACGAAAAAGAAATAGACTATTATTCAAGAACATTAATGAGGAACTAAGAACCGTAGATACTAAAGTCTATTTGTGAGGACTCACCACTCAAATATGGGACTAAATCCATCAGTTGTGTTTTTAACATGCATACAGATTTTGTAAGAACATTAGTCCCTCACATCTACATTACACACTAATAATTCTGTAAAAAATACCTTGCAACAATTTCCCTCTATATCATAATCATTTCCATCTATATTTCCCTCCTTTACAAAATGATTCAATATACCTATAATAAAGGATAGTCTGGTGTCTGTTGTCGAGCTGCCTGTTCATCTGCATGTGTGCACGTGCTGTCGAGTTGCCTGTTCGTCTGCCTGTGTCTACTGCACTACTGAGCTGCTTGCTTACAGATTTGTTCGCGGACGGCTGTGTGCCGCTCAGAACTCTGTATCTAATAAGGACTTTCCAGACGGAGCAACTGCGTGTTACTTTCCATTTAACTTGCTACTATCTGTGCTATTCCGGTTCTGACACGTTTCCATTAATGTGAAACATATACAACTATGACCGTCTCCCAGCATCAACCTAAGACAATATCTCGCGAACTGGAGCTCTGTCATGCCATCCGCTGCAGAATCTCTATTGCTCGGGGAAATAGATGAAAAGTGTTGTTGCTATAAGCTCTTTAATATTGCAGAGGCTACTTGGTGACAGGTTAGCATTTCGTAAATGCCACTGCCCTTACCGTGAATACAACTGCTTCTTGATATAAAAATGTATATAAATGTCGTCGTCTATAATTTATTACACTGCCACATTACATGCTACTTTCTGCATAGTTAGGCAATGACTGGTTCCCAATTAGTGATAAATTTATATCAGGCATCATCTAAGTTGAGGAAGACGAGGTTTTAATGGATTTCTCTATTTGACCTTTTTCTTTGGTGTTTGTATATAAGCAACAATGTACGTCAACATAACAGCTCCATATAATTAACTGTTGTATGGTAGTAACCAGACTGTGCGTAAGCCATCAGCACCCGACACCATCATATAATGTGTAGCATTGTGATTTATGTCCTTTCATGTAAGTGGAAATTTAACAGTATCAATTTTTCATCTGGGTAGGAATATTGTAAGTAGAAATTTAACGATGTCATTTTTTCGCCTGAGTAGGAATACGCTGCTATGACCTACTATTCAAAGGATGGATTGGGCCAAATTAATAGCAACAACATTCAAGCACATCTGCTTACAAATGTGATTTGTTATAGCATGCTACTACAGTTGCACAAGTTTCTGCCCGTACTTTGTCATATATTCGATTATCAATTGAATTGAAAAGTACATGTGACTTTAACAATTTTTGTACGAAAAATCAGTGGACACATAATTGTATCATCGTCAGGTTGCATGTCTGCAATCATGTGATGCTATTAGTTGTTCATCATTATTTATATTATTTTACGACAGTCACCAATATTTGATTTCAAGTGATTCCGTCAGTTATTAAATTTTTCCTTCTAAATATTCTCATAATCTAGACTTATGTCAAGTATGTACACTACTGTGTGTAGCTTACCAATTACATAATTTTTCATTGTAATAATAATTAATGTCATAATTTTTGTTAGCATATGAATTGCTACATTGGTGACAAACGTAGTGATATAGATTAGTCATATACAATTTTATGGATATCATATCAAAATTATATATATAAACTTTATAATTTAATTATTTCAGATAAGTTGTTCAATATAAAAAAATACATTTTTCATATTTGCAAGTTTTTATTATAAATATGTAGTTATCTGTTTTTATATATTTCAAATTGATATAGTATACAATTTATATATTTTTACTTAAATTTAAACATATTAAATTCGAATTGAATCTATTATGTAATATATATATATATATATATATATATATATATATATATTACAATTTAATTTCAAATCTTATTATATTTAAATTTAAATATGTTGGTTCTACTCACAAGAGATGTTAGAAATTAGGTTGGCAGTATGGTTTTTTATATATCAGTATTGACTGTTGGCAGTATGGTTTTTTATATATCATCGTTGTCATTGTGCACATGAGATGTTAGAAAATAGGTTCAAAACAAAAAAATTAAACAAATCAACCCACTTTTAAAAATATCTACTCACAAATTAAAAATAAATTTATACGTGAAAATCTTTGTTTACTAAATGGGTAGGTTTAATACATGGGTACCAGTGAGTAACGTGGACGTAGGCAGTACGGTTGTTTAATGCATGAATGTTGCTTTCCCCAAATAATACATTATGCAATACATATTTATTTATGACATTTGTAAGACTTATACTACTAATATGCAGGAAACTTGTGACCTCATTGAGAAATGACAATTACAACAAACTAGCATATGCCTTATCTTTGAGGTACAAGTTGGAAAGAAGTACAGAGAGTCCATACAACTGAAAATCTTGAAAGTCAAACAAGAGAACAACAACTGAGAATGATCATATCTTACATAGTGTCATCTGTACATATGAAAAGCATGATCTATGCATAGACTACTTTATTTTGTAATATGTAGTATGTCCAAAAAAGTTTGTAGGCGTTCTGTTTTGCATACTTTATGCATGGAGTATTTTTTTTGTAATATATAATATGTGAAAAAGAATTTGTAGGCATTCTCTTTTGGTTGATAATTCAGGACTGCAATTTGTTTTCTTACTTCATGTATATTTGAACTGTTTTAGCAAATTCTCCCACCTCAAAAAGACAAATCAGAAAATGCTTGCTCTCTCACCCATAGGGGCCAAATAGATTGCATTAGTGGTATAGTAATGTGATGTAACAATAACATTGCCTTTCATCTATTTACATCAGGCTCTTCCTTCTTACCACTTATAGATATATTTTATGGGTACATTTTAATATATTTTTTTAAATACTATATACCACCTGCAAGCTATGCCATCCATATAAGCACGTGATTATTTTCCTGACTAATCCAGTTGATTGGTAACTGCTACTGAGGGACATTCATTTATTTATTAATTTTAACAAAGCAGAACAACTTTGGATGTCCTACGGATTTGTCACGTTTTAGAAAAATGTTAACGTGTGCAATTAGCATTTTCTACTGTGTTATGGCCGACACCACATGCTTGCATGCTTTGAATATAATCATCTGCGAAATACCGTCAGGGTAATTACTCCGTCCACCTCTGCGTTTGTCGACACAGTAAAAGGCATGTGAGGGTTCATTTGCTTTAATGCGTTGAAGCTGTCTTCCTTGCTGCGTACAACATACAAGTAAGCACATGAATGTATTCTTACATACAAAAACAATATTGAGTCGCATGTGTGAGTAATTAGATATATATAATAATCATAGAAATTGATTATTAAATTAATCTATGGTATTTGCTCTTAATTTAGTTTGCATGGATACCGTACATATTAACTGGTTTATATCTATCAATATTAACTAATATGATTGTCGAAATTTTTGTTCTCCGTTTACATTATCTAAATGATTCTACACATAATAGTATACATTAACGTCTGAATATATTTAGTTAGATTTGCATAAGAGAAATATATTTTCACTAGTATTTATACATTAAGATTTCGTCAAATTGATTATTAAATTAATCTATGGTATTTGCTCTTAATTTAGTTTGCATGGATACCGTACATATTAACTGGTTTATATCTATCAATATTAACTAATATGATTGTCGAAATTTTTGTTCTCCGTTTACATTATCTAAATGATTCTACACATAATAGTATACATTAACGTCTGAATATATTTAGTTAGATTTGCATAAGAGAAATATATTTTCACTAGTATTTATACATTAAGATTTCGTCAAATCACGTATGCATACTAATTAAACATTTCTCATACCCATGAAAATTGATAATCTAATGAATGTAACATAACTATTCTTAACTTTAGTTTACATGTGAATATACATTTACTAAATGTTTCATTTTTATATACTTATCAATTTGCTAAAACAATCATCTAAGTAGGCTCAACATACGGAATACCCAAACCCTATTGAATCGGTGTTTGGCCATCCCGACTGTGTGATTTATCAGTGGAATCTGACTGGAAGCTTGTGGACATAGGGTG
This sequence comes from Alisma plantago-aquatica, assembly GCA_963693085.1. Taxonomy (NCBI): domain Eukaryota; kingdom Viridiplantae; phylum Streptophyta; class Magnoliopsida; order Alismatales; family Alismataceae; genus Alisma; species Alisma plantago-aquatica. The sequence continues at coordinate 1,640,203,211 of OY856409.1, forward strand.
AACGCAGTGTCCCTGTTGTCGGCATCTGACTCCTCTTGGCTCTGACAACCGCTGGCTGAGTGGATTGATTTATCAAATAGTTGTTGTGAATGATTTTTGTAGCATTTGACAAAGCAATTACCTGGCTGTCACTCCGATGTAGTGAGATGGATCACCATATGATTTTTTTGGGTGAAAAATGACACTTGCAAATGTTATTTATCATTGTACAAAATATCAAAATTAATATAAATTGACAAGGTGGCCAACTTGGTGTTTGGTAATAGCATTTAGAAACTGACTGCTCTCGAGATATCTCATCTGTATTAAATTAAGTCGATAGCATAACACGTGCTTAGCACGTGCCTTCTGACTAGTAATATAATAAAAAAGCAAAAGCCTTGATCATTCCTGGACGCCTATTTTATTGCGCTTTCCGCCTCAAGCCCAGTCCTCGCACAGTCGCCGCTCATAAAGAGCACAGTCGTCGCTCGATTCTGCCCAATCCTTAATGTGCGTGCTTTCTTTTTATTGTGAAAAACTTTTAAGATCACTGCGAAGGAATAATATAGTATATATTCATCCAGTCGCTTCTCCTTCCCCGCCCCAAATTTTTGCCGTTGTCACCCCCTTGTAACCCTCTCATCCTTTTCTATCCTAATGTCCTTTCTACCTCTGCTATACCAGCCACCTGTCCGATGCCCTTCCTCAGTCTAACAGGCATCGTTACTTTTTCTCCACCTATTCCTTGTCTCAATACAAATATTGTCGTATCCATTTCATTTCTTCATGATCGTTGTGAAAAGAGTGGAAAAGAATCTATATTCTTGTTTGGTCTAGTTCCCCTTATTATAAATTATTTCTAAATATCTTTTTTAATCATATTATAGTGGAGTGTTTGGATTTTGCTAAATTTCGTGTTGCACCAAATTGGATTGTGGTCATCTAAGGAATGATATAGTCTATAATGTAGAAGTCTAAAAAGGGGCTATGGTGAAGTAGATTTCTGGATGCATTCTTGTTTGCTCTAAGTATACCTCTTGCCCGATATTGTTTCTGGAGGTCTTATTTAATAATATTAGGATGGCTCATTTTTACCTTATTGAATCTCATGTTAAATTAGATTGGATCTTAATTTTCTGAGGAATGATACGATCCACAATATAAAAGTCAGAAAGGAGATACAGTGCAACAAATTTCTGGATGCCCCTGTCTTCCTCTTTATGCTCGTTGTCCTTCAATAGATGCCCCCGAGGAGCCACACAGTCTGGTGAGTTCCAATATAAAAATCCTGAAAACAGACTTCTTTTCTTATTTTTTATTCATATCAACTTTTTCCTATTTTATGCATTGTTTATTCTATTTATCGTACAATTTCCAATCTCAAAATTAAATTATATTTGATGAACGATGACATATAAAAATTTATATGATCTATACATACTTATTCTTTAATAGTTCACCCATTTTGTTTTTGGATTGCGTATTATTAATAGAAGCACTATTCTAACGACTACTACA